>JAVIWC010009012.1:600000-991172 GCA_031894815.1 Creontiades dilutus | reverse complement strand
CTGGGGATTGGTTTAAAAACCTCTAGGTTGGGAATGGGGAGTGATCCGCACAATAAACTAGTTTCCGCCTCCCCATTTGCTTTTGCCAACTATGTGATCCATGCACTTCCCGTATCCCATCAAGTGCAGGGGTGTCGTCATCAAAACTTCAGAATTTAAATAAAAAACAACCTTGTGTAAACGAAATTTTCTATTTTCAGGTTTTCCTTCTGTTGGCAAATCCACGCTTCTGACAACCCTTGCTGGCGTGTACTCAGAAGTGGCCTCTTACGAGTTCACTACGCTTACTACTGTCCCAGGCTGTATCAAGTACAAGGGTGCTAAAATTCAGGTAAAATTTACTTTTCCTTGTGTACAACTTCACTGAAGAACAGGTATTTCCATAATTTACCTTCTCAACAACGTTGAAAATGTTCTCCTCTAAGAAGGTTTTTTGTGGGATGCTTTGTTCTGAATTTATAAGCGAAAAATTGATGACAGAAAATGTCGACGTTCTTGGAGCGCCAAAAGTTATGCTCGCCAAACTCAGATCACTCGTTTTCAAGACTATGTTAGGTTTTAGAATGATTTCCAGCTTTCAGGTCTAATCTTACTGAAACATAGAGGTGCACAGATATCTGTTGCTATTGCAAACGTGACTGGAGATGTCTTAGCCAAATACAAATTTCAACTATAAATAGAAGAGAAGTTGATCGTTGTCCCATTTCATTTAAAAGCGCTTGAAAACAAAAACCCAATGAACACAAATTGATAAAGATGTCAACGCCTCAAAAACCTCAACTATTTTTTATTATTGCAGTAGTTGCAACCGGCCATTCGTTCTCTCACCAAAATGCCCTGACTATTTGTCATTTCATTGCTTAGAGTAATAGATCCACTAGGTTTACTAGCAAGCGGCGAAGGGGCCTGGACATTAGAGAACGATTATGAACAGAGATCCCAAACTCTGTTCGACGTGGGTGACAGTTCACCCCTCGCCAAGCATCTTGCTCATGATTGTTTGTGAACAGTGTTCATGAATATTGATTGTTGTAACCCCTTTAACTAACATATATAAGTTTGAAAATACAAAACCAATAACAAACTGAACAGTGATAGGGCTGAATGATAAGGATAGCTCGGATAATGAAATGATGAGATCAAAATTCCAACTAAGCTGGAAAAATTCCAACAGACTGCTCCTTGTTTTAATTGTTTGAGCTCTCTGATTGGTCAATTGCACATGCCTGCCTCAATTCGAACTAAAAATACTCTGAAATCCCTCCTCATATTCCTACTACAAATTTGTGACCTTCGAACAGGTGCTCAGGTCTTCCTGATTGGTCAGATGACCTTTCCAAATTGCATTCCATGCAGAGCCTTGGAAAGTATATTTCACGTCTTGGTTCAAATCCAGTGCTGCTTGAGAATTTATAATTTTTGATTTAGTGGTTGAGGGTGCACAAGCGTCAATGCTCCTATCTGCAGTCGCTTTAAAGGCTAACTGTTAGACCTATCTGTACTAATTTGCACTGTAGATCTTACATTTGTGTCTGTTGCAGCTGTTGGATTTGCCCGGTATCATCGAAGGTGCTAAAGATGGCAAAGGTCGAGGGCGACAGGTCATCGCTGTTGCGAGAACCTGTTCGTTGATCTTCATAGTCCTCGACGTCCTAAAACCTCTTCAGCACAAAAAGCTGATTGAGCACGAGTTGGAAGGCTTCGGACTGCGGTTAAACAAAGAACCGCCCAACATCGTGTTTCGGAAAAAAGACAAAGGAGGAATCAATCTTCAAACAATGGTGAGAATTATTTTCATAATAATGTTGAATATCTTTTATTTGGAAGCTTACCCAGTTTTTGTTGATCGCTAAGTCTGCTTACCTGAGAAAGAAACCGTTTTGTAAGCACCGTTTTGTATCATAAGTGTAGCCTCACATAACACAAATTAAATAAATTAAAGTACTTTGTTTCAAAGATGCAGAAAATAACTCTGGTCTCTAGAGAATGTTAATCTTCCCAAAAGAATATAATTTTCTGCGATAATTCAATAGTTATTGTTTAGAAAATAATTTTCCTAGTAAATGTGATATGAAAGTTCAACTTCCACATTTATAATCCTAGAATTTCTTCGAAAATGCGCTTATAAGACATGCTTTTCTCTCTTTTTGTACCAACCACAAGCAATGGGTGACCATTCAGTAGCTTGTTGTCGAGGGAGTTTGCAAACTTGATTCCAAGGGCACCGTTCACTGACCGAGTTCCTCCTGGCCTCTGGTTCATTTTTGCATAATGAATTTGCTCCCAGGAATAAGATGTTCAAACTTGCTTCGGAGAAAGGCTTGATTCAAACTTGTTCAGTGGGGTTTGTGATTAGAGGTGACATGTTGGCAGCTAGACAACAATTTCACATTTTCCTTCCCACTTGGACTGTGTAGTTCCAGAATTGGAAGTCCAATAATAGTTGAAATCAATCAAAATGCGGTTGGATTTTGAAAGAAATTATTTTTACACATTTATGAGTTAAGCGATTTTTCTGCTTGATACTGCACTTTTCTATCCAACTTTTTCCTTCAAGTACGTTTGATTTAGGTGTCCAGGATGCGAATGGTGGATCGAGCTCAGCTTTGCTTACGCCTCTGTTTGTACTTGGAGTAAAATCAGGAATAATACAAAGATGTTAGGGTGAGAGCTGTTGAATTCTTTATTAGATCGGGCCAGGAGCTCATGTTGATAAAGACTGAAATGTGTGGTTGAGGTGCTTCAGAACTTGGAAGCAACAAGATGAATCCTATACTTCCTTGCTACATCTACCATTTGCTGATGATTTCATGTTGCGTTCTTCTTGTTTCAGTGCCAGCAGTCTGAACTGGATTTGGATACAGTGAAAAGTATCTTGGCTGAATATAGAATGCACAACGCTGATATCACTTTGAGATATGATGCGACGAGTGATGACCTCATCGATGTAATTGAAGGCAATCGAATCTACGTTCCGTGCATCTATTTACTGAATAAAATAGGTAAGCCTACTGACATTGCCATATACTAGTTATTGCCATTGTAGTCCTTATCCAGGAGTCCCAATGGGTATTGGGAAGACCTAGTATGAATTGATGGTGTTATTCAAAATTAGGCACCTGCGAAGTCGAAATAATTACTTACTGCTCCTTCAGCACAAATTACCCGTTTTGTCTTTCTAGAAAGTGTCATTCACTCAAGACTATGTCACACTTTGCAAATTGTATCATCTTTTAGCCAAAAAAATGTTATATAACTGAAAACGTCAATACATATGGTTATTTGGGAGGTCTGATGCGATCCACGTGTCACGTCGTCAGTAATGACATGAAACAAAATGAATTCAGTTAATGATATGGTTATTTTCATTTTCTACCAAGTATTGTTTCTTTTTCAGATCAAATTAGTATCGAAGAATTGGACATAATCTACAAGATACCCCACTGTGTTCCGATATCTGCCCATCACAAATGGAACTTTGATGATCTCCTGGAGAAAATGTGGCAGTACTTGAAACTGACTCGAATGTAAGTTAATATTATCTAATTTGTTATGCATCTTGAAACAAGTTCTCTACTATTAGTACTGATATCCTCCTCGAACCACTTATCCGGTTTTTAGATTCAGAATTTCATGTTTTTTGTTATTGTTTTTTATCCAAGTTCCAAAACTGATTCCTTTAGTGTCTAAACCAAATCCTAAAAGCTGGTTGAACCCTGCATTGAAATTCCTTGAAAACTGCTTCCGACAGAGTGACATCATGTGCCGTACTGGTTTCTAGCAGGACACGTTGGACTTGGTGCTAATCTAATTCGTGCCCTACCAGCTCATTTCTTGTCTAGTATTCGCCTCACCGTTGGTTACTTGTTTTAATTGCATCATTAATCGTTTTATGTTGCAATGTTTCAGTTACACAAAACCGAAAGGACAACTTCCTGACTACAACTCTCCCGTCGTCCTTCATACCGAACGGAGATCCGTCGAGGATTTCTGCAACAAACTACATCGGACTATCGCTAAAGAATTCAAATAGTAAGTTGTTTTCCTCATTGAAATCACGGGGATGGTTTTCAACGAGTTTTCTAAGAAAATGGATAGTTCCAAAAATTCTGAAACTAAAAATCGACTTCTGTTTTTTCGCCAAATACTACTCAAAACACACACACACAACCTACACATGGACATTTAAAAAGTGCAAGCAAGCACAAAGTTTTGCCGATTGTCATATAATATTTTTAAATTTTAATGAAATAAGCTCAGTCATTTTACTACTTCACTTGCTTTACTCTTGGTTTCTGTTTTTGTTATTAGTGTTGTTTATGTTCATAGTTCTATATCCTCACCCGTCACTTTGGTATTCCACGACACTTTCATTTTGTTGAAGGACTGACAAAACTAATTCTTGGAAGTTGGTACCTCTTCACGAAATCGATTTCGTCTAGCTCGAAATCCGGTGTCCTGTCTCTGATCCATCGTGGACCGTCATTAGTTAAATCTGCAGCATCCTTGTCAAATTCGTCCTCAAATGCCAATGCCCTAATCAAGCCTCTGCTCTGGGGCTCTTTTAGTTGAAATTAGACAAAATAACCAATAACAGAGATAGTCCAATAGGTAGGTGTTAAGGTGAACCCAAGGAAGATGTAAACAGTTGTTGAATTGAATGCGTACATGCTCAATGAACGAATATGGAAATACTTAATTCAATTCGTATTCGTCGATACAGTGAACCAATCAAATAAATATAGGTAGGTATTGATTAAAACCTTGGGGCGCTTCTGCCAAAGTTGAAGTTTCGTGGATAGCCAACAACATCACAAAATATGCTGCTTTGCTACTTAGTTAGGAAAATGAAGTCACTTTGATAACTATGATTTGAAGTCAGTCAAGTTTGAAAAAATGATAATTATATAGGGATCCCAGCCAATATTAGGGAGGTCCCACGAGAGCCAAGTTAACAAAAGTGTAAGAGCTAGCTAAAACGAAGGACAGAACTGACTCCAGATTCTGTTAACTGAAAATGGGGAAATTTTGTTTGGAGGGGAAGTGACGAAAATTTAGAGTGGGGAATGGCGGGGAGCAGAGAGAGGGGACAGTGGAAACCAATCAGGGACAACCATTTCAACTACCCCAGGGTGCCAGGGGGAGACTACGGGTGACTGACCGTTCACCAGAAAAAGGGTGGTTTGGGAAAAACCAACGGCGCAAAGCAGCTTGGGGAATTTGGAGTCCATTAAAGGCTTTAAATATTTTTACATAGGAATGGGATTAACGGACAATGAGGTCCGGCAACTAGGCGATACGCTTAATGCCACAGTACAGCCCCGTTACCTGTGGGCCTCGAATACGAGGCAAGGGTGGTTTTCAAGAGGTAATGACCTAAATACTGAAAAATTCTTCAAGATCTAAAACCATTTCAGATACATCTGAACAATAGGAAAACACTAACAAAATTATGAACTGACTAAGTAGGTACATAATCACAAAGAACAGTAACACAGCAAAAAGGACTTTCAAAATGGAAACAAAGTTGGCAAAAAGAGCTGGTATTAATCGTTGATTAGGACGTGAGCCACCCAAATTTTCTTGGTTGGTTTTGATCTACAATTTAGCGCGTTCGATCATTGATTGATGTGAACCGGTGTAGGTGAAACCGAACATCGTTGTTTAGCAACTGAGATCTCCAGTTTATTGTGTAAACGTTGATTAAAATCTTTGGTAAGATCGGCCCTTAATTTGCGAACCCATGTTTATTGGATCTTTATGTTCAACGTTAAATTTATCATAAAAGCCTCACTTAACTCCTGTGGCGTTCAATTTTACCTGTTTCTAACTAGATGCATTTCAACTTTTACAGCGCTCTGGTTTGGGGTTCTTCCGTGAAGCACCAGCCGCAGAAAGTCGGTAAAGACCACGTGTTGAATGACGAAGACGTCGTCCAGATCGTGAAGAAAGTTTGAAGGAACGCAACAAAGATGTGACATTTTAAAATATTTTCCAAGGGTAGTCTGCTCCATTACATTTCTGAATTGGCGTTGTCCCTTCATACTCGCTCTCATAAACAACCCTACTAGTTAATCCAAGTTATCCCAGAGATTATTTTCATATTGATGAGTTGTATGTACGTTGAAGTGTTTTCAATTGATTTTGTCATTTTTACGTATTGTTGAAAAGCACTCGTGCCGGCAGTGCTGGTGACTAATACATTATCTTTATGTCTTTGAATTTCTATTTGTACTTGCGCCTAATTTGACTGACTCCTTGGATTTTAGTGGTACTACATCCACGGCTGCAAATTGTTACACAAAGGTTAATTATGCATTCCCTTGTACGTAAATCACCGATCTTATTTGTTAGACGTAGCCTGTGGTGCATCACCTAAACTCAGAGATTAGATACCTCGTAATTGTATTTTAGATGCCTTGAAAAAAGTTCAGTTCATACTTAACCCCGTAGATTAGGAGACAACTGCGGACCCCGTGGATTAGGGGTTGTTTGGGGGGTGGTTTTTTGTCCACAAATTAGCTACAAGGGCCCTTCAATGTGTATCACACTGAAGCAGGGTTCACATCCGTCCAGAAAATATGGATAGGCGAAGCGCAAAAGTTGGGAAGGCGTTCATAACCATCCAGAATTTTGGCTGTTTCCCGCACTTCCTCCCACAGCTGTTTCAGTTCCCAACGCCATTCCATATGAGCGGTATTTAATTGCGCAGATGCGGAGTGGAAAATATTAAAAAAATCTGATGCGTAGTGTTCGCTTCAAAAGTGCTTCTCTGGAAAAAAATATTCCCCCTCCCCAGCTGATGTCCAACCAATCAGCTGCTCGTAGGCACTTCCTGGATGGATGTGAACCCTGCTTGAGATCAGTGAATGTCCACACCTTGTTATTGATTTCGAGATATACTAAAGGCTAGGATGACTTCGTCATAAATATGTTTCTTCGAACATACTCGAAGCGTCACACGCTGAGAGAATGGAAGTCCTTCGATTTGCCGATGGTCAATCCTACTGAGGTTCAGGAGGCACTCTGGGTGTAGATACTTTATTCACCGAGTGAAAAACCCTCCTGTTTGGAGAGGATCCACGATCCTACATTGGTGGTAGTGCATTGTATCCACCTGAGATGTGGGCCAGCACACACACAAACCTGTCATTAACAATTCAAAGGGAAATGTCATGGGTATCCACCCAAACATATTTGTCTTTTTTTATGCTTTGGTCAAATACTAAACTGATGTTTACAGCCAAGGTTTGTTGTTGTTTGAGTGAACATTTCGAAGTTTATTTTTACGTAATTTCCGTTAGAAACGACGCATACATGAAGAGAAAGTAAGCCGCAAGATTCACGTACACAAACTCGTCGATGGGGAGCTTCGCGTATGCGCCCCTCAATCCATAGCAGCTCCCCTTCAGTTATGATAACATTTCAGACAGCCTTAGTAGAGCTTTGAAAACGAATCACAAAAACTCGTACTAAATTACGGTATATTTACAAAACAATTTATTAACAACTAAATTTTCAACAAAAATCACACATATCTTCCAAAATAGAAATAATCTATCCTCTTCGCCCAAGTCTTACAGTTGCCTAAATTATTCTTGAGCATGTATTCAAAAGTGTAGGGGTTTCGGTTTTCTGCGATTTGTTTTTCAAGAAGTTGTTTCCGGTGTTCGAGCATTTCATGGGAGACAGCCAATGCCTTGAAAGGTAGCTGATTTGTTACTTGTGTCAGGATTCCTTGAACCTGCAAAGTCGGATATTATTAATTAGGTACCATTCCAAGAGATAAGTGTGAAATCATAATTTTGAAGGAGTTGACGATTACTTGGTCACTATACGTGGTTGACAATCACTACACAAAAGACTCTGGTCTTTGATATTATGAAACGTACCCTGCACGATCAATAGTCTTAACTGCTTCATACCAGTTCTTAATTTCTTTTAAACCTATATGGGCAGTTATGTAACTTTTCTCAGTACAGTGTATCATAGCTAAACATTCAATAATCGCCATTTTAGGCAAGCGTTTTATAAAAAATATGGAAATTATCGTTTGGAGCACTGCTGTAAAATATATATTCTAGCAGGTCTATTATGAACATCCGTGACGACAGGAATACGGCTAGTACTAAGAAGGCAGTAACGAGTCTTCACAGCGTTGCGGGTTAAGTTCTTGACTACAGAATAGGATATTTCAAGATCAAATCCTAAAAGATGGTGATAATTTTTTTGTTTACACATTTCAACGTCATGATGCGGGTTTTTACATTGAAACGCAGAGACACTAGTTCTAATTCAGATTCCACTCTATTTATCCAAGTGACCGGTACAGTAATAGCAGGATTGATTAGGACATTTTGTCATTTCTTACAAGCGTAGCGAGCATCCAGAGGGCATAGCGTTTCCTGCTCTGCTCCAAGTTTGGATTCGTGTACAGTGGATGAAGGTACATCATTAAGGGTGATTTTGAGAACTATTAAAAATAATTAATTTTTTTATGAAAAATCGCAATTTTTGACAGGAAGGAAGCGTTTATAAAACTCGTGTTCAGTGCATAAGGAAGAGGAGGGGGGGATAACGATTAAGCATAGTTTTCATACATATCCATGTTTGTCCGCAATTTCCAGTCAGAAGCAGTATTTCTATAGTTTTCAATCGATTTTGGTAACATTCAGAGCTTCACTTCCATCAGGTACTCCCTAATCTGCCTTTACCGACACTATGGGGTGATTTGTTGAGGTGAGTAATGATGTGAACCAACGTCGCACACTCCACACGATCATGACAGCATACCTTCCCCTCCCAAGTAGTGGCGTCCAGAGATCAGAAAATCTGTATCTCCAACAGTCTGCCCCGTTATTCCATCATAACCCAACAAAGCGATGATTAGAGACCTGGACACTGTTACAAAAAATCTAGGGAAACCAAAATACTACTAACCAACGCACTCTGCACAACGTCTTCCCAACTGTGCCACATGATCACTCTTGCATGATGTGTCTTCTCTTGACCATTGATCATACCGTGCATGTAAAGCGCCTTGGAATCACACAGATCATATTCCATTGAATTCAAACACTGATTACAGTACAACTCAATAGGATAATTAGAACAGTTTTATATTTTTCTGAGTTTAGACAAAAGAAAACTATTTTCGCTGTGGTTACAGAGAGGTGTCTGAGCAGACATGGAGTCAGCCTGGCTAGATCTTCGACTTCAAACCAGATTCACTGGTATGCGGACTAGTAGAATGCACAATGGTATGATCGTAGAAAGCTCCTACAGCCAATCAGAAGCCAATGTGCATTCCACAATTCTGCATGCGTGTGGATTTGGCTTCAAACCCCCTTTTGTGGTCCCTTTACATCACAGTAGTCAGTTCGAGTTAGTTCACCAGTTTTCAGCCATCATCAGACCACACGACTACACACTAGCAACACTACGAAATTTCCAAGCAAGAGAAGGAAAACTATTGATCATGTAGGGGCCACGTTGGAAGACACTTACTGTTTTACAGTCAATATATGTAATAACAGACTTGTATTCAGCAACAGTCTGTTTCTGCACAGTTGCAGCTGTTTAATCACACGAGATTTTTTGAAGTACGTCAAATTTTAAAATTACCATATTGAGGATGTACATGGTCTGCTGCATTTTCTATGTTACTGGCCAAGTAATAGGTAGCTACACTCACCTCTTCGAAGTTGCATTTCCCAGCGAGTTCAATAATGACACGGCCAGCTTTAACAGGAGTGACGTAATGGTCGATGGCCCCTTTCCCGCCACCCATTCTCTTTCCTTGGCCCTAAGAATCAAATGAAAGAAAGGTAACTAAAAAGATTAATGTTTCTGTTTCCTAACTTGATCATGATTATATTCACCATAAGGACATTAGCAGATATATAATATCTCCGGATAAATACCTACTAAACAACAAATTCATATTGGAGTATTCTTATGTACTAGTATTTACAGTGATCAGTTATTGCACTTGCAAACTAGAGCCCTGCTGCTTCCTTCGAAAGTATCTCCTTGTAGACTCTCAATTTAAAAATGAAAAAAACTAGATTGTATACAAACTTTTTTGGTGATGGGTTGCCAAGGTGGGTCCACTCTCCACAACGTGAACATCCTGGAAGTGTCCATTTTCCTACCTATGGTCATACGGATCATTTCAAAGTGCCCGTGCCTTAGTCTTCCTCCTCCCAAAGCCTACAAAATAATACACGTAAGTATTAAAATATAAGAGGATCAGCATAAGTATTCATCCAGGAATAGTAGATTATAACTTGATAAATAATTTGTTATTAAGAAATGTAGCAACTGGAAAATAACTGAATCTTATGGAAGAGGAAATAGAAGATTCCTGGGGTTTATTGAGTTGCGGTCAGTTGGGTTGAACAGGCCGGTTTCTGTTCCCAACGTTTCGTTCTTCTATCTGTACGTCTTCAAGGGTTCTACAGCACATAAAACAGGGGAGCTAAAAGCAATTATTGAGATTATTGAATGTTTTTACGTTATTGTGTTCAAGAAGAGGTATAAGAGAAAAAATACTTACAGGAGCTGCGACGAATAATTTCACTTAATAAGTAGGTACTTTGAGTTTTCAACAATTTAGCAAACTTTTGAGCGAGTTACGCATATAATGGGTTGTAACGCGAAACTGAGTATTGAGGGAGACAGGCCAACCTACCTGTTAGTTTTATGGTTTCTTTCTACTGTGAGAGAACATCCCATAAGTATTTTCTCTCTTATACCTCTTTTCCTTGTATAACTTGAAAACATTCAGTAACCTCAATAAATGTTTTCCTCTATCTGGAAGCTCCATAGTTTTATCTGTTGTAGTAATGCTGAAGATGAACAAATAAAAGAACGAAACGTTGAGAACAAAAACCCGTGTTTTCAACCCACCTGACTGCAACTCAATGAACATTTAAATCTCCGATTTCAATCTTCCATGCATATATATACTAGTATTCGATTTTCTAACTCAACATGCCTTGAAACGTTCAAATCAGCTAAGGAGAGCAAGGAAGTATTAAGTGTCGTTTAGTTCAACTCACAATAATGCCATATTGTTTGTGGATGAGTTCATTGTGTATTTCGTCAGGTCCCCTCATGAACCTCAAATTTTTAATCATTTTCGGCATCTTGATGTTTCCGATATTCTGAGGAACTTTCTCCATAAATTTGGGCTTGCTTTTACCAGGAATTTCCACGTCTGAAACAACAAATAGTTAAATCGGGACATCTTGCAAAAAACGTTCAAGTATTGCAACGATTTACTGATTAGGGTGATAAATTTGGAAAGTACCAACCATCGTAAGTACGTGGGATGGAATAAGATTTGAGACTTCGGCTCTGCACGCATCCGATTCCTGTCAACGAAGATATTCAAAACTTAATCGATATAATAAACAATAACGTGAAAAAAAATATAAGAAGGATGGATGGACTCTCTGGCGTAGCTTTCAAAGCAATTACCTTTGAGAAATCTCGTTTCGAGAGCGGAGGGCAGTAATTCATACCCGCTTTTTCCCAACATACAAGTGTGGATAAAATTGTTGGTATGAATGAATGGTATGATTGGGGATAATATATTGTTTTAGTAGTGAAATACGAACCTCCAATGAGTTTTTGGTAGAGCGGATTCCGGCAAACGGCCAGCGGCTTCAACATCTTGATCGAGCTGTTTTTATATATTATAACGGATTTTTTATAATTTTTTTTAACGAAATACTCAAGACTGATCTAATGACCACGAGAAATAATACTAGTATTAAATAGTTATTAAAATAATAAGTATAGAAAAAAACAGATAGGTGTAGTAAGTTGGTTCTCTACCATTTTAATCAAGCTAAGTGTATGTTAAAGCTAACAGCAGTGAGCTGGCGAAGAGGAAGAAGACAAAACCTTTTTTCTGCGACAATATGGATCTGGATGTTGAGTGGGGAAAACTTCTGTGTGGGGTAAAATGTTCACCTTGGATACGGACGCAACAACGGGTAAACAGACAACATACAGCTGCCTGTGGCACTTTAGATTTCAATGTCTCTTGAATCAATAATTTGATTATATAGCTTATGGTTTACAGCTTTCCATGATTCGGTGGTTCACGTGAGATTTGAAGTGACTTTCCGATTGATACGTAAGTATAGTAAACAATGCTTATTTGTAAGGATTTATGGTTATAGTTGTTACTCCAAAGTTGGGTAGATAATGAATTTTTCTACAGCGAAATTTCTGCTTGGCATTTCGAGTGGAAGTTATTCAGCGATTGATTCGTTAGACTGGTTTTCATATTCACATTTATTTGGTTGCCAAGTATATTTCAATCAATGATATGAAGGAGGATCCTACTACTGTACCTTTGTACTCATGTGTTTCATTTTCGAGGATGAATGAAAGTTAAGAAGGTTAGATGGTAACATACTATGTTTTATCAAATGATTCATTCTGCGATACTATGTTAAACATAGTATTGCAGAATGAATCATTTGATAAAAAATAACTATTACAGTGTTATGAAGATTTCCATAGTGTTCGGAAAGCTTCTTTATCAATCGCAGTAGTGGTGTTGGGTTTTTTGGATAACATTCGAAGCCACTTCAATGTACCTATTACGGAAAGTTGGTAAACTCGGTGGCCACGTACAGGAAGGATATGATGGGGAAAGAGTGTTATACACGCTGGAGGGCGTCAAGCAAACTATCATAACCGTCGGTTGAACCTTGTTCTTGATATTGAGGTTGCTTACGTTAACTTCACCATAGTCCTTCTGGGCTGAGGTAAATCAATGGGATTTGCGTATCCTGCAATAGTTATCTGAACTAACGGGAATGGCTAATGGCAGCTATGACTTGGTCTCTACTTCGCCATTGTTGGTACGTAAAAGTTGGCGCATGGTTACATTTTTTCTGGATAAGGAATGGTTGGAACCACTGCTCACCGAGACCAATGCGATTGTCAGAAGTAAGACAGGAATAGGTTACAGTTGTCAACTTCTCGCACCCTTCAACATGAAACTGTTGGGAACTCTTCAGGGAGGGCTTCATTGGAAGCATCCAAGACTATCTAAGACTTTTTTGTCCTTATATGTTGCTGCACTTGCAGAAAATAGCTCCGAAGTTCATATAGATATTTCAAACAGGTTTGTTCTATCCAGCCATAATAGGTTTAGTGGTTGAGATCACGATAGAACTGTGTGCTTACAATGAAAAGGAGCTTGAAAAAATGAAATTCGTTACCTATAACATCTACTTTTAGCTGTGCTACTCTAAGAAAGCTCAAATATATTTCAAAGCTCAAATATAGAAATTGTTGCTTAGACCCATTAAAAATTTATTTTGGTATTTTTATCTCAACATTAGTGTTTTTTCTCTTTCAGGAGGCATCTATGTGGAAAGAAAGAGTAACCTCGGTGTCAGATCACATTTTTCCTGGCTTATCGAATTATAACTCCAATGATTATGATGCTTATATCAGCAAAGGTCAATATAACCCAATGATGTTACTTTTTATTATTTAGAAATTAGTACTGAATTCTCATATGTTAACCGTATTGGTTGTATTTTAATTTCTGGCTTATTGTACACGCAATATATGTACGTCAAAACTTCATATTTTTTTCTAGGGAACGAAGTTTTATCGAATGTGCCCCTCCAGGTAGCGCTGTATTTCAACATCGTTTATTTCCCAGTATGGCTTCTTGTGAGTTTCATGTTGCTGCCTATCAAAGTAGGTTTCCCATTTTTTCTAATAATGAAATATTAAAATTACTGTAAAACGCAGGTTTGCCTTCAAAACGTTACCCCCCAAGTCAGAAATTGTTAGATTTCAGTTCTTTTTCCAGATTCCAAATGATCCTCCCTACCTATCTCTTGTTAGAGGGGGGGGATTGGGACAATAGAAACAAAATAATAGCGTGGTCTTAATTTAGGCATCAATGTACCAGCAATCAAAATCAGTTAGAGCCAATATTTGTGCACGCTTTATATTAGGTATAACATATTATTATTCAATCTAATCGATAATTTAGTGAAATCTCATAGACTCTAACTTTTTGAAAGTTAGAAACTGGTTATATCCAAAAAAACTGGTTTCTCCTTCAAAATCTGACATTCTAAACAAAAACCCTGCCAAGTATTAAACAACGGTTATTTATTTATATACCAGGTATCCCTCCTTTGCAGATCAGTGGACTGCAGATAAGTGCGGTAGTGTAGTATCCACTATGCTCAGGGGTGCAGTATCCACTCTCGCTCGTCCTCACGTTAAAGACAATCCTTCAGATTTGTATCAAATGTGGAGCAAACGGATACAGCAACCTGGGTGGTGTCATTTAATTAATGGAACTAATTTCCACTAGGATCAAACAAACAACTATCCTCTTACATCGAAAGTTTTTGGGATTTTCAATAGTTTTTTCTTAAATATTAGGATTAATTGATCAAGATATTTCCTGGATTAAAGTCGGATTTTTGAGGCAAAGTTTGTAAATTTGTATCCAGTAGTTTTGGAGAAAAGTTTCGGTTTAGCATATGGTGGATGGATCAATTTTTTTTATTCGATTTTTGAAATATACTAGCAATATATTTCTTGAAAACGAATAACAACTAATTGATGGTTGTTGAAATTTCTGTCATGGTCGCCTACAGAATAATATTACAATAAACAATTAACCAAGATTAACATGACAGTTACAAAAAGATTATAACCTACATTTCCACCATATAAAATAAATACAGTCAGCATAACACGTTTGGAGAAAGTTTCTTTATTGTACAGACCAAATCCCAACGTGTGCGATTGCCTGTAGATATTGAAAATATTTAAAGTTGAACCACAGAAGATTTACCCGTAGAATAGAAAATGTATAGAGTCAGTCTTGCGAGAAATATGCCTGTTAATTAATTCTGTTTTGTTTTTGACCTCCAGTACGAATATCTGACCGCCCTGTACCAGTACATATTGTACCTGGTATTGGCCACTGTGATAGTCGTCGAAATCGTCCGCCTATACATGGGCTATATGGGGAATCTCAAAGAACAGGTAACCACAATATTAACACGAATGAACATTAAATTCCTTCAAAAGTGAGCGTTCTAATGTTTGACTAATACATTCGTTGCTTAACAAATTTATATTTTATAATAAATATTATAATTTATTCTAATTTTGTTGATGCAATGGATCATATTTGTAAATAATAGCAAAGTTCTGGTTTTAATAGAGAACTCAGTGATTCACTTCTCTTCATATATACGTTTTAATTAATTATGACTCCGAGGTTGGCCTCAGACGAGTAGAATATGATTCCAAGAGGTCCTCACACTATATATTTTGTTAATCTCCCCTCAAAGGTGGGGGGGGGGGGGCATAGAAATGAAATAAAAGTGGGGAGGACGCCCAGGTTTACCCAACGCCTGCCCTTGGGATATGGGAAGTTGAGGATGATGGAGGAGGAAGGGAAAGATGAAAGGAAGTGCCCCTATAAAATGACCACCAATTCAAGTACGAGCCCTGAATGACGTGGGTGGTGATACTACGAAGTACTCCTGATGATATGCCCAGGTCAAGTAACTCCATGGCACTTTTCGCGCACCACACTCTGTGCCATGACACAGTCGCAGCCATAACGTTGATGTTGTTAGGCGCCACTCCTTTTAGCTCAGATTCCGCTTGCCACAGGTCGTTTCTGTCATATTTACTTTTCTTAGCCCTCCAGGTGCTCCATGTCCACGCTGCCACAGACAACTTGGACATCCAGGATTATGGCAGACCCATCGGGCTTAGTGGCAACAATATCTGGCTTCTTGCCCTGGTCACTTGGCATATGATACTTATCCATGCCAAATTCTTTTACCACCAATGCCTAGTTTGATCTCCCAGGCAGATGTACATGCCATACAACAGTGTGCTGAAGAGATGCCGACATTGCTTCCTTCATTATAAGCTCGAAGCTGGTCTGGGAAAGTCTGACTATCCTCCAGAGAGTGACCCAGAGCAATCAGGTCACTCTCCTGAGAGTAATGGAGCTGCTACAAGAGGATCAGAACCATAGAGACAGAACCAATATTTGGAGCCACTAAAAGCAGTATACAGAATATTGCCAACAACTGGGAGATGATAAAGAGTATGGCCGACAACTGACTTTGGTATCACTTGAAGGAAATTAAGAAAGTAATCATGGATAATTGCCATTACTGTGAAATGGAAACAGAGGATGTTGAACACATTTTACCCTACTTTGATGAATTTGGTCAAACAGAAATAATATCCTTGGAAGTGTTGCACCGCTTCCCAATGCCATTCCTTAGGTGGCATATCCTGATCTGTTCCAGTTTGTTAAAATGTATTGGAAAAGAGTTATTGGAAAATCGTTTTCAATGGGCTTGTGCAGCCTGGCGGGCAATCCACAATAGACCAATTGGGTTGCATAGGAGAGCTCTTGACTATCCAAAGCCAGGGTATTTCGACATTAATTAAGAAAAAACGTCCTAGAAATGATTAGGCCTCTAGGAAAAAATAAAACAGTTGTTACTTACCACATGGTGAATGAGGGATCAGCCTCAGGCGAGTTGAAAATTATTTAAAAAGGACCTCAATGTTGAAGAACATACACCATGTTCGTACGTTTTTTGTAATTTGCACTGATCCTTGCCTAATTGAAGATCTCGACTTCTCAGATGATCTCTGCTTTCTTGCATATCAGTTAACCAACCTGCAAAATAAGCTGGCCGTCAGCAGGGTTGCCATCTGTGTTGGCTTCTACATCAACGTTGGTAAAATTATGGAGATGAGGGTAAACGAGCAACATACTTGTTCTGAACAACGTCGATGTCGAGCAGGTCAAATTGTTGGTGCTCATGGGAAGTGTTGTCAGCAGGAGAAAAGTGAAGGATATTGGAAGCTTTATAAAGAAAGCAAATAGCACTTTTGTTTAGCTATACTCAAAATGGAAGAATAACAACATTGTCAGAAGAATAAAGATATGGCTTTTCAAGACCAATGTAAAATTCATCTTGCTGTTCTGCAGGGAGACTTGGAAGGTGACTGAAACTGTCTCCAGGCCTCTCCAAACTGTTGTGAACCGCTACATTCAACGAATCCTTGGAATTTGATGTCCTGAAAGAATCTAAATCTGAAATAAAGATTTCTGGACAGCAACAGTCCAACTCGTCACCCATATAGAAATCAGGAGAAAAAATGGGAATGGAGAGGGCTTACTTTGACAAAGCATGATGGTGCCATGAAGAAGGATGCCCTCCAATGGAATCCTGAAAGGTAAAGAAGAGTGGGAAGGCCGAGGGAAGCTTGGAGAAGATCAGTGAACAGGTCGGTCAGGTCAACAACTCAGCCAGGTCAGAGAAACTCGTAGGATCGCAACTGAAAGACTGGACTACCGCTGTAAATGCCCTACGCTCCCACAGTAGTTACCAGGGAATAATGAAAATAGTTATGCAGCCTGGGGGGGTCAAACCACAATAGTCCCATTGGTTTGTAGTGGTGAGGTCTTAAGTCTTGACAACCAGAACTGAGAGTATTTTACCATTAATTTGAAGAAAATCCTAGAAATAATTGGGCTTCTAGGGGAAAGTACAGATATGTTACTAAACACTTGGTGAATGATGGATCTTCCTCAGACGAGTTGAATATGATTTAAAAAAATACCCCAATACTGAAAAGATACAATTTTTGTCATGCACAGTAAGCGTATCTATACCAAATTGTTTTACCTACGTGGGCACCTGCCTAACTTATCGTTTTGTTCCAGATCCCAGAAATGGCTGGCTTTTGGCTTCTGACCATTCTCCTACAAACCCCACTTCAATTCTTCCTTTTTGCTTGCTCCGGGCTCTATCCCACCCTCCTGGAAACCATCATGCAGTTCATCATGTGCCTGTTTCTTGTACTTGAACTGGTTTTCGGCTTCGTCGCGTTACGACGGTCCGCTAAACATTCTGTTCAAACTTTCCATTTGGCAAGTTTCCACGCGCAGACTTCAACTGCGAAGTAGTTGTTGAGTGAACAGTGAGCAATGTTATTACGCCTAATATTGTATTGAACATTGGTAATGATGTACCACAATATTAACTCAATTGGAGTATCACGGGGATAGTTTCATACCCCTAGTTGAAGAGTTTGGGAAATTTCAAGACAACCAAATTAATTGCGTCACGAGTATGATGGAGTAAATTTGGAGGGATTTGTGTTTCCTAGGTGGTAGGAATTTCAATAAACCGTTTTGCTAGCTCCTGGAGCTTCTCTGCCTCGTTTTACGGGTAACTGTGGCAGTTGGTTTGCAAACTTCTGGTGAAGAGTAGTTCCTTTATTTCACACCATATCAGCACATTATGGTGACATTTTGCTTTTGAGTCTACCTGTAGGTAGTGGAAGCTGTGTTTTCACTTTTTGGAGATTACAAGTTTAATTTCTTCAAATTCTGAACCACTTTCATTTTTTGTCTGTCTGTGTGTTATGGACCCTCGTAACGCGTCTAACTTTTACAGTTCACATCTGATTTTTATGACTTAATGGAATAAGTGGGGTAGGCTGTTAATTGTTGCCTATGAAATTCATTGCATACAAATCAATACTTCACTCTACGTATGCGCAAACGTAAAACCTTCTAAACATCATTTTCTCAGGTTCTGCTAACCCAAGCTCAGTCAAATTTGGAGGGTGGTCGGGGAGTTCAAAGTGATTGTATCATTAGTAGTTGTTGTGCCTGCGCTAACGTGAAATTCTGCTTTTAGCACAATTTTTACAGTTTGCATAACATTTTAATGAAATTTTCAGGAAATGTTCGGGATGGTCTATGAATTTTATGTTTCAAAAACCAATAATTCACTTTGCGTAAGCGCCAACGTCAAATTCTCCAAGCATCGATATTTCTGATTATAGTGGTACGACTGCGTTCAAATTTATAGGTTAGGTAATCTGGGAAACCGGGTCTAAATAAGATAGTGTCGTTTAGTACCCACTATCCATATATCACGATAGATCCCGCAATTCGTGTGGTGTCATATTTGTCCCTTGAATCATTGTGACACGCTTATATTCTACATTTATCGAGATTTCGATTCTTTCAAGTTTATTTCAACACTTCAGTGACATGCACAACGTTGTTGTCGATACGAAGCTATGTGCCACACCTAAATTGTTCAACTACTCGAATTCGAAAATTTGTTTAATGTAAATACGCTGATTGAATTGTAGGTGCAACTAGCGACAGTTATAATAAAAATGCATCAATTTTAGCTTCTTCTGATGTTTTGTATTTACTCCAATCAGAAATGGCCAATCAGTAATTAATAATTCATAATTATTATGAATGTGAACCTTAACAAAATCGTAATTTGGAATTTTGTGAATATGAATACAATCATATTCACAAATTGTATACCATTTTATCGGTGTTAACACTTTTGTTGAGTCGTACCTAAATTTTTAAAATGATTTACAATCAAAATAACAATTTTTGTGGTGTTTGTCTTTACTACTGCCCTATTAACCCATTCTTACTGTTCATGCTCTAAATCACAAATTTTTCATGATATTCTTGAAAAAATTATAACTTTTTGAGGAAATTATAGTTTTTATAAATTTTAGTCAAACATACCATTTTTGTGGCATTTGTCTTCAACACTGCCCTACTGCATTGAGGCAGGTCTGAATTAATTTTATTAAATTTAATTATTTTTTCAAAAATGACAGACAAATTTGTGGTCCTGAGTACCCGTGAACATGATATGTACGGACAGTACTAAAGGCACTACAAATATGGTATTTTTGACTGAAAACCTTTTAAAAAAACTTTCGATTTTCTTTAAAACCACAACAAAAACTTTGATTTTCAACAAAATCACAAAAAAAAAAAAAAAAAAAAAAAAAATTGTGGTTACCAATAAAAATCATATTCAATTTGTGAATATGCATGTGATCACATTTGCATTAAAGACCGCATTCACAATTATAGTCACAAAATTCGACATTATGTTTTTATTCATGAATACGCCCATTTTTGCATCCATGATCCTTTCCGAACTGGAAAATTGGACATTATTATACCACCTATGAGGTACACGATAGGTTGAAACCGAAGTAAACTTGACAGGTAATATCCTCATTGCAAGCTTTGTAAATATTTTAACATTATTGTAATTAGCTTTAATCTCAACGCCTTTCACCGGCAGAAAAAAATTGTGTATTTATCGTTGATAGCGGTAAAAAAAAGTTCTGTGTTCCTAGGAATTTTCAATATAAGGTTGTTTATTGGTTCGTGTTAACACTTATTCAATCATTATAAATTATTCCTGGGGGCGTTATACCCTTCCAAAAATAGATAAACACGCTCTGAGTACTGTGTTCATATTTTTCTTGTGCGAAATTCACTAATTCATCATCAACGCCTCGTGGATCGCTACGTTATTTACCCGGTCGATCATGACAGTTGAACCTACCAATTCTGAACTCTTGAAGCGTCTGTAACTGAATATTTATGTGCGAGTAAATAAGAAATAATTTTAACCGTTTTATATATTAAATAAAATTGTAATTTGGATATCTAGTACCTGTAACTTCCTCTTAACACCATTCTAGTTAGCTTTGCTAACCTTAGTTACTTACCTTGCAATGACGTATTTCTGGTGAAAATTCTATATGGTAAATCATTTAACATTCAAAGTTATTTTCATTTTACTGTAGGTATACCAATGTGGATATATACGTTGTTACCTCCTCACATAAAAAGGGAGGGGGGTGATGATCGCTCTTATCTTCCCTATATAC
Source organism: Creontiades dilutus (assembly GCA_031894815.1). NCBI lineage: Eukaryota > Metazoa > Arthropoda > Insecta > Hemiptera > Miridae > Creontiades > Creontiades dilutus. The sequence goes on along the minus strand of JAVIWC010009012.1, from coordinate 970,379 downwards.
GTTAGGATCGTTTTTCCATCAGTTTTTAGATATTTCAATAATATTTATATGTACCTATATTATAATCAAAGGATGCCAGTTTGTTCTACAGTTTTCCGGTGTACGTCCTGAACTTGCAAGACAAAAGAAATAATGAGCAAGTAAAGAAAGTCAGGTGGTTAGCCTCTTGAATTATCCCTAGACTATCCGGAGCCGTGCTACGTCTTCATTCGGATCCCTTCGGCTGTTTCCGTGTGGTTGCTACAATCGATCGAAGAAGTTCGATTTCAACTAATCGATTGTAAACATCAATCTGAGCTAGTTTAAATTGCCTATCTGATTAGCGTTATCTATTTTTTAAATTTCTCAAGGTGGCCTATTGTTTTCAAACTGGGTGAGATAGTGGCAGAACTCAACCATAACAAAAATGAATCCAACATTAATCCATTTACGAACACTCTTAAACGTGAAGAAGGTAAGAGCATCCGACAAAAATGTGTTCAATTGATTGGTTTGTTTAATATTTATTGTTGAACGGAAACTGAACTGTATTACTAAAACAGTTTTTTAATTTTTTACATAATTTCCAAATCTATTACTTGTTTTATTGTTCTAACTTATCATATAGATTGTAATGGGCCTGTAATAAAAAAATTCCATAATCACCCTAAAAATCTTTCAAATTTCACTAAATTCGATCAAAAACAATAAATTTGCTGATGTGCCTTGTGTCTCTGCATTAGTTGTATAAACTCCGTAGATTTAAAATTAAAATGCGATTTTCAATTTTTTTCGTAACCTTCGATGTTATGTTATGTGGTTTAAGAAAATCGGAGTTTTTAAGAAAAAAAATGTATCCTATTTCCACGTGAATCGGATGAACCCACATGGGGCTTTTTCCGATCCATTGTACAAGTGCTCAAGAGTAGAAATAAAAACTGCTACAAATTGTTGAACAAAGGTTTATTTTTGTAATTTTTTATTATAGAAACCTACTAACTATACCTACTTAACTGTACACTACCTGAATACAACCTTTAGGGCGTAGGTGGCCTTTGGCTAGGTTGTCAACCTACCGATTAATACCGTTGATTTGCTCATTTCATATAGTGTGTCTGATGCAACTTTCTGTTATGTGACGTACCGCATGGGGTCAACAATTTCCTCATTAAGGAGATTCAAAGCGACAACTAAAAAATACCATAACAGTATGAAAACAGCCTAACCAGCTTCCTATTCCTTGAAAGTCTCTTAAATACGGGATGATAACTAGAATGCAAATTACACAGGTCTGCAAAAAAAAATTTTTTTGATCAGCTGCATGGAATATTTTAGCTAAATTTTATGTTTTTTGGTGTGCTGAATCCAAAAATGACCGCTATTTTCCTCCATCACGTACAGTTTTCTTGCAAATTAGGAGAGAGGGGGACATACAACTCAAAATAAAAGAAAGTATTTGTTTACTATTCAGTACAAAATGCTCAAAAACTTCACTCAGTTTGCTTGTGGACCCTTTTTTTCTCTTTGATACTTCGTCGCACACGTTTTCGTGCTCCAGCATTGTCCGTATTCCTCTTAAGCATCCAACAATAGTCAGCTAGCATATCCCCTATCTTTCATATCATATCAATCCTGGGAGTGACGTGACTAAATATGAGAGTGAAAAAATTCATGCAATTCATAAAATTGACAACTTGGAAGCAACTACCAGCGTATGTGGTATTCAAAAATCCAGTTTTGGGAGAAAACTAGACGTGATGGCATTTTTTGATTACTTTTTTCGGTTTTAGTATGGAAAAATCCATGGGAAACAGTAAAAAAATCGTATGCAGTTTTTTGGCTGCAGATCTGTATATAATTTTCATTGATTTTATCATCGTGACGTTTATTTTAATGGTCAGTTATTATTGATTGATGGGTGTTTATGTAACTTATGGCATATTTCAGATACAACGAATCAAATGAATAATTGAGGAGGTTGCATCGCAATAAGTACTAAACGCCATTTTTATCAATTTCAGACTAATAGTGGGCTGTTTCTTCACGAAAATGACGTTTTACCTCAAAACGTGCTCTGCCCATTGGAAAATGGGCTATGAAAATTGTGTTTCCAACTAAAAAGCACTAAACAGTTGAGGTGTGTTCCGAGCATACGTTCCTACTCTATCCATTCATCAATCATACAGTACTAAACCAAGTCTGTACTGCCAAGGGACGTAACCAGGCTGTATTTCACCGGGGGCAAGAAATAAATTTGGCCCCCTCCCCTCCACCATAGGCCCGATATCTGATGATTAATATCTTAATATACAATGACCGGCCTCATAACCGGCTTTGTACCCCTAAGGTTCCATCTACACTGCATTGGGGTCACACAAAGTACAACCCTGTGCAGGGTATGTGAGGAGACTGACAAAACAGCATCCCACTTAATATTTGAGTGCCCAGCACTCGCATCTCGTAGATTTGAACTCTTTGGGGTACAAACCCCAATGAGGTCCATTCAGGGTAATTAATCAAACCACCAAGGAGGTCAAAACTCCCAGGAAAGTACAATAAGCCAACAGGCTTCCGTGCTGGGGGCTCCCTAACCCCCACCCTGAGAGTTTTAGTTTTCATCTACATCTTAATATACCAATGAACCAAAATATAAATATAATTAATTTGATTTATTCACAATGTATAAACTCTTTGACTAAAAGAACCTGGCCGTATTTGGCGCCCGGGGGTGCCGCCCCCTAGTTTCGTGCACTATCAACCAAAACGTGCTCTTGAGCGGCCCCACTCAGTGTGGGAGCACTTGTACCAGCGGCCCCGATCGGTCTAGGCGTATATGTACGAGCGGCCCCGCGGAAATATGGAAAATGAAACCAATAGCACCAACTCTTCATGCGTATAGTTTATCGCTCTAAAATGAACACTGACAAAACATGCCAATAGACAATCACAGTCACATGACTCCCGACCCAAGTAGGTACTTCTAATGGTTTTAATGGCACATTTACAAGGTCTTGCACAACAACTCCAGCGCATAACACCACCAACGCTTTTTGAAAAGCAAATTGGGAACCGTTTACCAACATCATATCTCGATTTCCACGCGAAGTTTTTGTTAACAAGGCTACTTCGGGTTCCATCTTCGCTCGGATATCTTCCAGTCCCTGGATTCAACTGGCCTGCGGGCCTTTGAGCCGGAGCCGCTCGTACATGCCTTTGACTCCAAAACATCGCCTTCCCTCCCTACGGGGACGATCGTACAAGTACCCGCTCTAACCGCCTCACAGGGCTTCATCTTATACATCCGACGTTTTCAGTTAAAAGTTACTCTATCCCAGGAGTATCCTAAAAATTTGCCCTAAGGGCCATATCATAATGTGGAGGTGGTGGGGCCGGTCAACTGGGGGGGCTAGTGGGGAAACGGGGGCTTCCGCCGGAAAATTTGAAAAATTATACCCTTGAAAACAGTTTTTTTAAGCACTCCTAGACAAGTTAGACAAACTCAATTAGGCCTAATATGGGAACAAAAAAATTAGTTTTTAGTGATTTAATATATTTTTTCCAATTCCATGATTTCTTCTTCGTTGTTCAATAAAAATTTTAACCATTGAATTTTCAGGAATGGAACATTTTGCAAGTCAGACCGTTGAAATTAGGGTTTTTAAGCACTCCCAGACGAATTTGACATACTAAAAATGGGGCCCATTATAGAAAACAAAACTTATATGTATATAAGAAATATATTTTGTATTAATTTATTTGAAATTATTTACATTCAAACAAATTTTTTTAGAAAACCAATCTAATGCGATGTGTGCAATTGTTTTGTGCTTGCAAGGTCTCTCCACTTATTTAAGAGAAATATATTTTTTATTTATTTTTTAAATTATTACATTCAAAAAATTTTTTATGGGAAACCAATCTAATGTGATGTGGGCAATTGTTTTTTGCTTACAATGTCTTTCCACTTAGGATCGTAGTTTGTTGTTCCAATCGTAAGTAAAATTTTCAAGTGTTCTTTTGAAAGTACCGCTCGATATTTGGGTCATTTTTGAAAAGGTTTGTTCGCAAACATACGTTGAACCAAAAATTGTTATAATTTGTCTGGCAAAACTGTTGATTCCCTCGAAGTCATCACGTTCTGGCGGTAGCCTAATGTTTTCCATCCATCCGTGTTTTTCCGCCGGCGGCGTAGTTTGGGGACCCCTGCTCTATCCAAAAATGTTTCAGCCAAAAAATACTCTATCCATTTGTATCAGTCAAAACCTACTTTACTAACACGTTCGCTGCGGGCTCACGTTAAGGAAAATGGCAATTTCAATCGTAGTGCAGCGCACGCTCCTGGCGCGTGAAGTATTCGTCCTCTCTTAACCGCAATAGGAAAGGACTCGATTTCTTTCTCCCGCACTTGGTTTGAACCTTCTAAAGACGCGGGAAAAATCGTTGCAAGGTAGAGGTCATTTGTATATAGCTTTTCCAAGTCGAATTGAGAATTTTCCAAGTCGAATTGAGAATTTTCCAAATCAGTTTGAGAATTTTCCAAACTAATTTAAGAATTTTCCAAATCAGTTTGAGAATTTTCCAAATCAGTTTGAGAATTTTCCGATCTAAGGAACTTTCACTACTAAAACTTTGTTCAAAAAGTGCTATTCTTTCATTTTCTTCACTAATTTTGTTTCAACAAAAGTCTTGGATTGCCCTAAAAAATTGTCAGTTCGGTTTGGAAAACTTCCTCTTCCTTTTAAGTAGTGAAAGTTTCTTAGATTGGAAAATGCTCAAATTGGTTTGGAAAAATCTAAATTTAGTTTGGAAAATTCTCAATTCGACTTGGAAAAGCTATAAATAAATTGTGCAGTGGGTGTAAGTTTCATGTATTTTTTTAGGACACCTTGGCATATTGTGTCCCAATTCTCTCAATTTTTTTTTCAAGACATAGTCATTGGATATAACTATTAGTTATTGAGAGTCTCTTTTTTGGGCAACATTCACGTAGATATGCTTAACTGAAGACAGTGGGAATATCACGCGCCAAGAGCGTGAGCCGCACTCAAAAAGGAAACTGGACCATAATTTCATTCTAGCTGCGGCGCACGCGTACAACTCGACCGAACAACCTACAGCGAACGTGTTAATGGTTTACAAATTCAAAATTTGACGTGAATAATCACGTTCAACACCGACTATTTGCGTTTGCTGAACAATAGTGGAGGAAAAAACGGTCAAATAAATAAAAAGTGTGAACCTATGAGGTTAAATGAATGTGCTATAGATTTTTGCGTTTCATGCAAAATTCACTCAAATGGATATAGTACTTTTAGCGATGCAACCTCCTCTATTCCAGTTTCAAATTTCTAGTTGCGTCTGCGTGATCGATAGTGGCTCACAATCGATACTGAACATAATCGATGTTAGCTCGACGATTTCCCGGGAGGTACCGTTCTTCTCCAGTAGAGGTTTGCCTTGAGCTCGCGAGCATCTCCGTCGAAGCCCTTTGTTCACGCCCGATCTCCGCGCTAACCCGCAACTTGTGTTATTTTTTTTTCTATTGCGTTCTTCGGTAAATCCCAGTGCTCCTGGCGTCGGTTTTCCCACTTTATCGGCCCTCAAAATGCCTCGAACGTCCTGCCATTTCGTCCGTCATCGATTTGAAACGGGAAATGTAGGCGCCTAATGAAGAAACCCCGTCCAACAACATGGTGAGTCCTCTACGTTGAGTTCCCAAGCAGGAATTGCCCTCTTCCAATATGGCGATCCCCATCCGCGAAATATCTCCGTTGACTGTGTTATTTACGAAATTTTCTCGTACTACAGAGGTTCAGACATCGTTTCGTGATGAAACTATCAGTGAAAATTATAGACGAACCCAATTTTCCATTTCCCACACCCCGATCCTCGATTTGTAATGTTGGTAATGATTTGAGCCGCCTCCTGCAATGAGATTCCGGGACCGTTCCACTAAATTCCTAATACAATATTCATTGAATAAAATGCAGTTGCTTCCCTTCGGACCGTAATTGTAGAATTAAATTTCCGAGCAGGTAGGCCCCCACCTATTGCATGATTGAATTAGCGTCATTTTATAACGCCAGTATTTCACAAGCGCCTGAACGCGTGTGGCATAATGCATAATAAACATATTATTCTGATACGTAATGTAATACAGGTGATTGTAATTCAGGAATATCTAAGCTAACTTCTGCATCACTTTATTGTTCCACGATGTTCATGGTTACTTGTTCTTGTACATGTAAATGCACTATGTACTTACTGGTAGGTAGGTACTAGAGCGAAATTCCTGCATGGTATATCCTTTATTACGTTTTCATGCATGGATAAGGAGGTAAGTGAATAAATGCCGCCTACCTATCAAAATTAGCAATTTAGTATTCATACACGGTATTGTTACTATACATGGTATTGTTTACGTAGTTGTTTTCAATTTGTGGTTAATGTTTGCAAGGTCTAGGTCAAGCAAGACAATCGCATAACAAATGCCTACCTAGTTGAGTGCCTATCTAACGGTTGTCCACATGGAAGGACAGCCACTTCAACTCGCACCTAGCAAAAATTAAATTCATGGCCAGCTAACTGATACCTTGGCCCAGACTATTTCGTGGGGTTCCGGGTAAAAGTTACTAAGTACCATTTGCACCTATTTTCTCCTTACTAACTGGTTGTGTGATGTCTCATCCGACTATGTTTCGATTTTTCTTTATCCTGTAGGTAGTTAGCTAGTGCCCTCCTATGATATCGTGCTTCAAAATTCACTTCAGATTAAATAAGAGCTGTTTATTCGGAAACTATCATTTGATCAATTTTACCTGCCTGGAGTTTCAAGCTCTACTCACTTGGCCAATTCAATTTTCCGAAAAAAGTTGCATAGTTACCTGTATGAAATTGAGGAATTGAATAGTTTCTTCGTCAATTTATCGTGTTGCCAAACATCTAATGACAATGATATCGTCGGGTTCCGGGTAAAAGTGACCAAGTAACATTTTTTTCAAAATGAGCTTTTTTTGTTATTCCGGTACTAAGGAACGTTGTCTACTGTGTGTTGTTGCTAAGAACGTTATCTTCAAACTGATGTGCAAGAAATACTTGAAAATAAATTTTACCTGCCTGACCCAAAGAGTTTTATGTGACCAAATGGCATTTGAACTCAACCACAAAACACGAGATGGATTATAAATGTACTCTCGCTGGTGCATGTAAATGTTATCAATTGCCATTTGATCACTTTTACTGTGTAAGATTTGTAAGATTGCATAGTGGGCAGGTGAAAATGACCAATTACAGTGATAGGTAATGGATAACCTTTTCTAACAGAAATAGGTCTATCATTGTTATTAGATGCTTGGCAACACGATAAATTAACGAAAAAACTATTCAATCCCTCAATTTCATATAACTATGCGACTGATTTTCGAAGAATTGAATTGACCAAATGAGTAAAGCTTGAAACTCCAGGCAGGTAAAAATGATCAAATAGAGTTTTCCGAATAAACAGCACTTATTTAATCTGAAGTGAATTTTGAAGCACGATATCATAGGCGGGCATTAGCTAACTACCTACAGAATAAAGAAAAATCGAAACATAGTCGGATGAGACATCACACAACCAGTGTTCGTAAGAAGAGAATAGGTGAAACTTCAGATCGCTCCCCAGTAAAATTTTGCAAATGTTACTTGGTCACTTTTACTCGGAACCCCACGATATACCTATTTCTGTTAGAAAAGGTTCTGTTCTCCATTACCTACCACTGTAATTGGTCATTTTCACCTGCCCACTATGCAATCTTACAAATCTTACAGATGGCAATTGATAACATTTACATGCATCAGCGAGAGTACATTTATAATCTATCTCGTGTTAGGTGGTTGAGTTCAAATGTCATTTGGTCACATGAAACTCTTTGGGTCAGGCAGGTAAAATTTATTTTTGAGTATTTTTAACTCATCAGTTTGAAGATAACGTTTTTAGCACAACAGCAAACAGTAGACAACGTTCCTTAGTACCGGAATGACAAAAAAAAGCTCATTTTGAAAAAACGCTGCAAATTCTTTCACTGGGGTTTATTATTCAATTGGCTTGCGTTCATTATTTGAATTTCTACTAAGCTTTGGAGTGTGCGCGTTTCACAGGATAGAGCGATTATTGAATTTCAGGAGATATGCATGGAGCACGTAAATCTGTTCTGTACCAAAATACCTATTTGGATTGATCAGTTGATCATATTTGTGTGCCTCCTGAAATTCAATAATCGCTCTATCCTGTGAAACGCGCACACTCCAAAGCTTAGTAGAAATTCAAATAATGAACGCAAGCCAATTGAATAATAAACCCCAGTGAAAGAATTTGCAGCGTTTTTTTATTGAAACACGCACACTCCGAAGCTTAGTACAGATTCAAATCAGGAACGCAAGCCAATTGAATAATAAACCCGAGTGAATGACTACTTATTTACCCCAGTAATAATATTGAATAATAATCCCCAGTAATAATATTTACCTACATATTATCAGCATTTCATACATATCATAATGCTTCAACCCGTGTATCGGCTATAAACTACAAGTATCCACATCGGGTATCACTCCAGTAACCACATTCACTACAACTCGACGCTATCGGCATCACTAGGTTACAAACAAACAATAATAAACCAAAAAACGCAAATGTTGTCACCATAAATGGGGCCATACATCGAGAATGGTTTGACCTACGGACGTGGGGAAGGGCTCATTCGATTCCTCATGGTATGTTCTTCAAATAGGTAAATATTTAGGCCGATTCGACTTGTTTTGAGGTTTTTAGGGATTTTACAAAACTTTTACAGCCCTTAAAGGGCACTTTAAATTGAGTGAGAGAGCTGGCTCAAGAATTGGGGCGTCGTCGGACCAAGATGGATTTTTCCTGAAAATTTCAGATCTTTTGCTCCAGCCGTCTGGAAGAAATTGTGTGTGCGGGCGGACGGACGGAAAAATTTTTATTACAGATTCGGATTCTACACCCTTTGAAACGTAAACCATGAAATTTTTAGGGGGGGTTAGAAATTTTTTTTCCCGTAGCGATTACAATGGTTTATTATTGAATAATAAACCAAAAATGTTACTTGGTCACTTTAACCCGGAACCCCAAATTTTGACCTCAAATTCGTTTTTTTGAAAACTCACAGCTCTAATTCCTGTCCCTGTGAGTATACAGGGCGTTGCATTGCGTGACGGTCACAAACCTGGAGAAGATTCTACGGAAAATTTCTGATTGAAAATGCCTCTTAGCAATTTTTGTTTACACCCTTGGAAATGCGGTTTTTTTCAATTTTAAGATTTTTCTCGTTTTTTCGACCTTACAGCATTAAACGGTCATATCTCCCACATTTTGCGCGCGATTTCAAATCTGATTCCACTATTGGAAAGAGCGTTAAATTTCCTATCGCCCTAATGGGACACCAACTTTTTTGAGCCGGCGAAACGGGTGGAAAATCAGCTTGAAAAGGACACGTTGTCAAATCGTGGAGATCTCGACTTTTTTCAAACGCTTATGGGTCCCTGTAATGAGGGATGTAAATTTCAGCCTGTAGTGCTAAAAGATGCGCCAAAATCTAGGCTTTCAAGCGATATAACCAGATTTGAAATTCCGTGTAGTTTTCTGGGAGAAAATTGCTTTTCAAGTAAGAAAAACGAGGTTTTTTACAGGATAACTCATCATGCGTTAATTCGTCTTGTAAAAAACCGAACTTGGATTTAATGAAGCATTGTAATAAATTATGTACATTTTTACTGTAGATACTGTACAAAATGTCCACCATTCTGCTGAATACAGAGGCGGCACCTCCGCCTGCTCGCTCCAGCTCTTTGTCTCATGTCGTGAGCACGAAATGTAACACCCCGTATATGACACAGTGTGAACCTAAAAGGTAAAATAAGCCGACAGTTTATCGACAAACTCGATCTCATCTCATGTACCTGGAATTTTCCTCCCACTTTTGGTCATCTGGTAACCCATCATATTGCATCTTACTAGAAAGCCCTCAATCGCAACTCCTAGAAAGTAGGCAAATACTCCTTCCCGATTTAATTAAATCTAAATAATCCTCACTCATTATATAACTACATTAGCTTAGACTGGATTCAATTTATAAGTGGCAAAAGTAGCTTGACCCCTCGGTCATGGATTGGTTTATAGTGTTCACGGTTACTGGTCGCTGTGATTGTACCTTCAACGCTTTTACACAATCAAAGTGGAAGAGGCGAATGAAAGGACGAGGTTGGTTGGAGGGCATTGAGTAAACATCTCTGTAAATTTTTTTTAATCAAATTCTTTCAAGAATCTGGAACGGTACAGTTTTGGGCTGAAGTAGAGAATAGGTAACCCCTCTTATCAGGCTCATTTGAACACGTATCGATGTGTGCTTTCATCGATATATATAGGATAATATATGGATACCACTGCAATGTATTAAGGAATGATTTTCACGACCGTTATAGAGATAAAAGTCTTTTTAATGCGCAATGACAAGTTTTAACACATTCTGATCTATTTGTCCATACTTTACTAGAAGGATTGATGTAGGATATTTTTTCGTTTTCGAGATGCGTGCGAAGCTGCCATTCAGACCAGCAAAATAGACAGAACACATTTCTGCCTAAATCGATAGGAGACTTTTGGTTTTTCAATATGGCAACGGTATGATAAGGGAGGCGTTACCTGTTCTCGACTTCTACCCAGTTTTGTTAATGTTTCCATTCGTTTGTAGATGATTAGATTCGATCCTTAAATTCTTTACAAGCAAGGAAGCGCAAGATGTAATGACTATTCAGTTGACAACCATTCATTATGAATGAGCATAGGTTTTGGAGGGGGAACAGCTTAGTTTAATGTTTACAGTAATGAAAGTGCGCCAAAGTCAACTTTGCTTTATCATGTTCTGTAATGAGTTTTTGTATTCGTATAGAAAACGTTTTTATAGCTCCCCTCAGACTGTGCCATTTCACGTTTTAAGGTGCGTAGATTGAAAATGTGCAATGCCTGGAAGGTTTAGAATTAACTTAACAAGAAGACCGTTCTGATCTGCATGAACTACACTAGGGTCCAGTTGCTTCTAACTTCTCCAAAACCGTGTTTTATCGAGGTTTATACTGATAGAGACGAGTGGGGTGTCGTTTCCTGGTAATTTTGGACAAAAAAATCGGCTGGGAATGGTTTCAGATTCGTAGAAATAGCAAGACAATCGCAATTTATGATCTTCAAAGTCCCCCCCCCCCCAAACCTCACAATGTCATGAGCAATTACGAGCATTGTTCAAAAACAATGAACACTAGTTTTGGAATTCCCACTCTTTTAGGGCGTCTCTCTGAAGTTAGGGTTTACCAGTAGAGCCTATTAGAATTGATCTCGGGGGGTGTGGGACAGCCCGAACATGAGAGAAAAAATTAATGCATACGAATCCATTTCAGACCATTATAAAGCCCCGTTGACATTCCTCCGAGCTTTCTCAAACTGTGTCATTTCACGTTTTAAGGTGCGTAGATTCAAAATGTGCTATGCCTGGAAGGTTTAGAATTAACCTAACAAGATGGTCGTTCTGATCTGCATGAACTGCACTAGGGTCTAGTTGCTCCTAATTTCTAGCCAGCTCGAACGCCACACGCTAATGCTATGGTCCAAAACCGAGTTTTATCGAGGTTTATTCTGACTTAGAAGACTGGAGTGTCGTTTTATGGTAATTTTGGACAAATAATCGACTGGGATTGGTTTCAGATCCATAGAAATAGCAAATGATCGCAATTTATGATCTTCAAAGTTAAACCCCCCTCCCCCAACCTCACAATGTCACAAGCAATCACGCATTAGGTATTAAAAAAAAAAGTTGCAAATTCTTTCACTGGGGTTCATTATTCAATTTCATTCATTTGGCTTGCATTCATAATTAGAATTTGCAGCGTTTCATGCATATCAGAATGCTTCAACCCGTGTGTCGGCTATGAACCCTTTTAGGGGTGCACTCCAGTATCCACATTCACTACATCACTAGGTTATTGCGATCAAAAAAAAAAAACAAAAAAACTGTTGTTTTTGTTTTGATCGCAGTAACCTAGTGATGTAGTGAATGTGGATGCAAATGTTTGCAGCATAAGATCATGCCATACATCGAGGAATGGTTTGAGATCTGGCTACAGACCCGGGGAGGGGCTCATTCGATTCCTCATGGAAAGGTCTTCCAAAAAAGTCCATTTTTAGGCCGCCTCGGTTTTTTTGGAGGTTTTCTAGGGATTTTACAAAACTTTGACAACCCTTAAAGGGCACTTTAAATTGAGTGAGAGAGCTGGCTGAAGAATTGGGGCGTTGTCGGACCAATATTGATTTTTCCTGAAAATTTCGATTATTACGAAATTTAAAATTTTCAAATAGAATATTTTTCCATTGCAATCGCTCTTGAAAAAAAAAAAACGCTGCAAATTCTTTCGCTGGGGTTTATTATTCAATTGGCTTGCGTTCATGATTTGAATTTCTACTAAGCTTTGGAGTGTGCGTCTTTCACAGGTGATAGAGCGGTTATTGAATTTCAGGAGGCACACAAATATGATCAACTGATCAATCCAAATAGGTTTTTTGGTTGAGAACAGATTTACATGCGCTATGCATATCTCCTGAAATTCAATAATCGCTCTATCACCTGTGAAACACGCACACTCAAGCATAGTAGAAATTAAAATCATGAATCATTGAATAATAAATCCCAGTGAAAGAATTTGCAGCGTTTTTTTCCTTTTTCAAATCGACGAAGTTAGTTAAAGCTTGCGCGTGCATAGTAACCGCACTTGTTCCAGTCGCAATGAACCGAGTATGAGCTAAAGCCTCCACTGTAAATTCATTCTTGTACTATTCTAGGATTTTTAATGAATTCGGATCATTAGATCGTGAGAAATAGATGGTTTAGACAATTCACGTTTACGCATGAGGAAATATGCAAATACGCATACTCTTCCCCGAGTACGGCAATTAATAACTCATCTACCTTAATGTACAGTCTCTTTAAACCTTATAAAAAGCTGACAACAGTCGAACTTAGCTGTTTAGTTCGAGAAAAGGGTTGACTTTTCGATGGATTCACGTTCGAGTTACATGCTTCTACTTCTTTTCCGGCACTACAGCCCGATGTGGGCCTATGGCCTCCCGTTCTGGGCCGCTGTATATCAATGAATAATCTGCTTTGTCAATTCTTCCTTGCCCCACCCATCTTATCTCCTGCAGTGCCACGATGTCAACCCCAAATTTCAATACCTCATCAGCAATCTCTTTCATCTTTCCTGGTTGCAACATCGTCCGCACATTCCAAGTCGCCAAAGTTATGTCGTGTTTCCTTAGTTTTTTCCTGTCCTTGCCATGGTCGTTACATTTTGATCAGCCGGCTCTTCTTTGATTTCGGGGATTCGTAACAATTCTGTTTTTACGGGCTGGAGGCGTTAACCCCAGACCAACCCCCAACCTGGAGGACCAGGTCATTTTTATTCAGGCTTTCCGTCCCTTAGGCCAGCTGAAATCATCTAGGCCTGACCTACCCTCGCTGTGCCAAAGCCGGCTTCGTCAATCTGACGAGCGCCTTTGGCTGTTCGGTGATGGTCCTTTCTGGTGAGTATATCACCCCCGCATCATCCCGATAGTGGTGGGCGCTGCTACCCTCCACCACGGTCGTAGTTTAACGTATTTATATAAATACCCGGGGCAATGTTACATGCTTCTATGTAATATAAATAATTAAACTATAGACACAACCATGTCGAAAGTGTGGAGTACAAAAAGAGTAAACCTATTGGTGATAATTTTCGTTATTTTCTCATAGATATGTCTACCCTCGTACTTTCAAAATGATCAAGGAAAGTTAGTTTAGGATTTCGCGTACAAACGTTTTAAGAATCTGCGTAAATTGGAATGCAAACCTAATCATTTGGAGAAGGGGTTTTTTTAATTGGAATTCTATGTCATTAAATGGATTCATTATTGGATGTAATGAATAAATCAACCCAGGCCGAACGGGCGCCTCACAAAGGATTGATTATTTAAATTACATGGTAGTTGAGTTGTCGGGGTATGATGTGACCATTTTTCGTATGGGAATAAAGTTCTTCAGTCTTTAGATCATGCCCTTCAGTCTTTAATCATGTTTATTTTTGCACGTTTCGCCCATACATCGTAGGCTTCTTCTGCTAGTTTTTCTTAATTCTTTTTTCAAAAACATCGGTCTTTCTAGTAATGTATATTCTTATGTCATCTATGTTGTTTGCATCTTCATCGACGTGGTCAACAAAATTTTTATCGTCCCCCGCTAGTTATGTATGTTTATGTGTTCATATTGGGGCATAATCTATCAGTGAGTATTCAGCTAAATATAAATTGTTTCTTATGATCTATCACAGTCATCAGTCTTGCCATTCTTTGCATATTTTATATTAATATTGCAGCTCAACATCACTTATTGAAGTACCATGTAAACAGCACAACCTCTTCAGTAAATTTTGGTTTATTATTTAATAATAAACCATTGTAATCGCTCTTGAAAAAAAAAATTCTAACCCCCCCCCCCCCCTGGAAATTTCATGGTTTAAAGGGTGTAGAATCCAAATCTGCAATAAAAATTTTTCCGTCCGTCCGCTGTACACACGATTTCTCCCAAACGGCTGGAGCAAAAAATCTGAAATTTTCTGGAAAAATCCATCTTGGTCCGACCACGCGCCAATTCTTTAACCAACTCTCTCACTTAATGTGCCCTTTAAGATTTGTCAAAGTTTTGTAAAATCCCTAAACCTCAAAAAAAGTCAAGTCCAAATTTAGGCCGCCTTGACTTTTTTGGGGTTTTTATGCATTCTGATATACATACTCCGTCTTACAAATTTACAATTTTCAAATAGAATATTTTTCCATTGTAATCGATCTTGAGAAAAACGCTGCAAATTCTCTCACTGGGGTTTATTATTCAATGATTCGTGATTTGAATTTCTACTAAGCTTTGGAGTGTTTGTGTTTCACAAGTGATACAGCGATTATTGGATTTCAGGAGGCACACACGAATATGATCAACTGATCAATCCAAATAGGTATTTTGGTTGAGAACAGATTTACGTGCTCTATGCATATCTCTTGAAATTCAATAATTGCTCTATCACCTGTGAAACACGCACACTCCGAAGCTTAGTACAGGTTCAAATCATGAACGCAAGCTCTTGAATAATAAACCCCAGTGAAAGAATTTGCAGCGTTTTTTTTCAAAAGTGCATTATGTTTCAGCAGATAGAACCTCTCTAACAAATAGCTGAAGGATTATTCGGGTCTGATCCAAAAAATAACCACTGCATTAGTAAATTCTTGAATTCTACTCCCTCCTATCGTGAACATTCTTTATATAATAATTTTCAATCAGGAAAAACACCCACCAACAACTACTGCCGCTCCGAATACGCCACTAATCTGCCATATGAACTAAATCAAGAGTGATAGCGGGTTTGTGTGTTGTAATCTTTGATCATCCTACAATGTTGCATCGATCAATAACAATCTCTAGGTATTTACAAACGTAATATCTATTGTTTTCTTTACATTCAAATTTAAATTTAAAGATTGAGCTACCAGAGCTGATGGTCTAGAAAATCGTAATTTCACGTTTTAAGCTTGCGCATGCACAAACGTAAACATGTTACTGTCGCGACAAAAGTTATCCCTACATTTTTCGTTTGATCTCGATTAAATTGTGGAATCGTGCTGATTAATATGGCCACTTGGGAATTAGGTAGACTTCCTGCAAGTGTTTAACTATTAATTGTATGAATAATGGTTTAATTTATTCCACACTTCAGAAGATGGCCGTCAAGTAACAATTAGAGCAAGTGCTAACCTTGTTGAAGTTCCTGACAATTCGTTGCGTCCTTCAAAGTTCAAAATAGATTATTTGATTAGGAAACTTTGCTGAATCACTGAACACCCGATTATATTGAAGAGGGGAAGGTGAAAGTTTGAAAAATAATAATTAAAGAGTTAAACTGGTCGATCGGTCTTAATTTGAACTTAACCACGTCCCCATGCGGGCATAACAAACTATAATATAATAAAAAATCAGTTCTCCTTTTGTTATTTTCATCATATAATTTACTCCAGAAGGTAATTACTAAGGTTTCTTTGTACCATATAACCCATTTAGTTGGGTTTCCGTCAATTTCTCGATTTTTTCCTTGAATTTTGGCTTAAAAACCTAATAGTTGGGAAGTAGGTGGCAAAAAAAGTGTTTACCGTTTTTTAAAGAACTGGAAATTTGAAGCATCTTGTAATCTTGAAATTTAGTGTTGAATTCAAATATTAACCAAAACCGTCTAGTAGCGCTTTGCAAATATTTTATTTATTTTTTTCGATTTAAAAACCCTCTGCGCGATTAGTAGAAAATGTTTTGGAGAATGGAAAGAATTTCAAAACCCGGAAAGAGTAGACGGAATCTTCAACTATATCGTATCTACGAGTAGTAAAACGTGGTTTGAATGATGTTATTTCTGACGGAGAAGGGGAACGGAAAATCGTTGATGAACAATATTTTTCACCCATAACGCTTATTGGTGTGAGGTCTATAGAGGCGTGTGTCGCCCAGAACCCTTGGAAACAAACCCTATTTGCTCGCCCTCTTTCCCCATAACACCCATGAAGAGATAGGGACACCACAAGTTATACCACAGGTTCTGGAGGCGTTAAGAGTATAATGTTGACATTTCAGACTTTTCTAAACCCACATTCTCAAAACTCAGCGCGTCGCAATCTGTGAATCATAAAATGTTTGCAGTTCCGTTATTCTCAAAGGAATGAAAATAAACAAAAAACTCTGCAAATTCTTTCACTGGGGTTTATTATTCATTTGGCTTGCGTTCATGATTTGAATCTGTACTAAGCTTTGGAGTGTGCGTGTTTCACAGGTGATAGAGCGATTATTGAATTTCAGGAGATATGCAAAGAGCACGTAAATCTGTTCTCAACCAAAATACCTGTTTGGATTGATCAGTTGATCATTTTGTGTGCCTCCTGAAATTCAATAATTGCCCTATCACCTGTGAAACACGCACACTCAAAAGCTTAGTAGAAATTCAAATCATGAACGCAAGCCAATTGAATAATAAACCCCAGTGAAAGAATTTGCAGCGTTTCATGCGTATCAGAATGCTTCAACCCGTGTATCGGCTACGAATCCTTTTAGGAGTTCACTGCAGTATCTACATTCACTACATCACTAGGTCGCTGCGATCAAAACAAAAACAATAATAAAAAAAAAAAAAAAAAAACGCAAATGTTTGCTCCATAAATCGGGCGGTACATCGGCAATGGTTTGAGCTACTAACCTGGGGAAGGGCTCATTCGATTCCTCATGGAAAGTTCTTCAAAAAGAGTCCAAATTTTGGCCGCTTCGACTTTTTTTGAGGTTTTTAGGGATTTTATGAAACTTTGACAACCCTTGAAGGGCACTTTAAATTAAGTGAGAGTGCTGGCTAAAGAATTAGGGCGTTGTCGGACCAATATTGATTTTTCCTGGAAATTTCAGATATTTTGCTCCAGCCGTTTGGAAGAAATCGTGCCTAATTGCAGATTCGGATTCAACACCCTTTGATGTGTAAACCATGAAATTTTCAGGGGGGTTGGCATTTTTTTTTTTTTTTTTTTTTTTTTCAAGAGCGATTACAATGGTTTATTATTGAATAATAAACCAAAACATAGAAAACGGGAAAAAGAAAGCAATAATAAAGTAGATCACTGTAAACAGTTTAGGTATTGAAGGTATTCATTTTCCAACCGGGACCACATCGGTCCCTGTGAAATTCGATTTCAGGTTGGTCGCCGCATCTCTTTGATCCGGGTCAGGACAAATCGGGTTGCCTTGTAGATCGGTCTTTCTCTGCGAAATTGAGATTAGTGATTGTGGTCTTGAATTTCTGCAATACGTTTGAGATTATCACGTTTTATTGATATACCCCTACATAGTATACGAGGAAACACCATCTCCATCTTAGCGAGCGTTTCAATTCTCCAACTATGAAGTTCTCAAGTAGTGCTCTATAAGGTGCTGTCAATGGGTCAGATATACGCGGAATCGAAGTATCAAAGAAATTTAAACGTCATGAATGGAATCGAACTCTGTCACCAGCACGTGAGAACCAAACGAGTAGGTGGGTGATTGGCACATTGCATTCAACAAGGCAAGACGTCAATTTGCAGTAGAGAGATCCAAGGCGAGATGCATCCTAAGATTTTATGCTATAAACAATTGATAGGGGACAAGGTGGAGTTTATCACACCTTCAACATTTCATTGAAGTCAAATATTCATTTTTCGTGAGTGGACCATGGTTCAGTATTGTCATGACTCTCGATGATTTGATAGTAAAGATTTTCCAACCTACCTGCTCCGAGCAGGTTCGGGGCAAGGCAGTGTAGGGCACTTGCTGCTCGGAACCACTCCGGTGTACACATAAATATTCCCCATTCCTAAGGACTTCTCGATCAATAATTAGCTCCTCGGCTAAAATATCTAGGATCTCCGTGTCTGACAAAGAATTTTCTCTCGAGCATTTCACCAATGAATTCCAATAACTCCATCTCATTGGAAAATGAGTACGAACCAACCGCAAGAAACAACAAAAATGAAATGAGGAAGGTTAGACGTCACAGAAGGTTACCCTCAGGTTTCCTGCTCAAAGCAAGTTGCTCCGGCCTCAGGCTGGAGTAGCTTGGGGGCAGTCCCGAGCAAGTTCTCTGGCCGGTTGGAATTCAGTGCAAGGATGCCCCGAAGTTGCAGTGGTGGCGTTTCGAAAACGCGTCATCCCTTCCTCATTAGTGCGCCTGCGCGCTTCCACTGGTGTAGCTCGGAGCAAGCGGATGGAAAATCCTTAGTAGGTACTGATGTCTGTCGTGGTAATTGAAATATTACTTCAAGACGAGTTTGAGTATAATTTTGATGATTTAATGTTGGAAAGAGACAAGAAAATTGTGATATGTGACTGAGTCGATATTTATTGCGCAACCGGCGCAAGATAGGTGTACCATATACAGAATCACTTGACTTCGTATTAGTGTTTACCTGATTAAATTGGCATTCATGTAGTATTAAATTAGATGACATTTATAAAGCTCATTGTTTATATACAAATAAAATTATAATTTAAATTGAACAGGCACATATGAAATGAACTCATGGTTTACGTTTAAAGTTTGTGTCGATAAAATTCTAATTTTTCTGTTCAATAGGCGGATCAAAAGGGTTCATTTCAAATGTTCAAAAACATCATCATGAATTTTTCTGGTATACTGAAACAAAGTTCAAGGTCCTCTGTAATCGAACAACTGTGTCGTCAGAAAAAAAAGCGCATAGTATGTTGGTTGTTTTGAATTCTTTAAATTGCTCTCGCACTTAATTTAAAGTGCCCTTTAAGGTACTGTCAAAGTTTTGTAAAATCTCAAAAGCCTCAAAAAATTCAAGTTGGCCTAAATTTGGACTTTTCTTGAAAAACATTCCATGAGGAATCGCAGAGGTCCTTAGGTCCGTAGCTCAAACCATTCCCGATGTATGGCCCGGTTTATGGTGCCAACATTTACTCCACATTCACTACGTCACTAGGTCAGGTATCAAAACAAAAACAACGTTTTTTTTTTCTTTTTTTTCCTGTCGTTAAACTCCCAGTCTCTAGTGAACGTAGTGAATTGGATAACTAAGTGTAACCCTAAAAGGGTTTATATCCGATACACGGGTTGAAGCATTCTTATATGCATGCTCCGTCTTACGAAATTTAAAATTTTCAAATATAATATTTTTCCATTCTCTTGAAAAAATGCTCAAAACTTCTTTCAGGGGTTTATTATTCAATTGGCTTGTTCATGATTTGACTTTCTACTCACCCTCCAAGGGGGTGTGCGTGTTTCACAGTGATAAAGGCGATTATTGAATTTCAGGAGATATGCATAGAGCACTTAAATCAGCTTTCAACAAAAATACCTATTTGGATTGAAAAGTTGATCATATTTGTGTGCCTCCTGAAATTCAATAATCGCTCTATCACCGTTGAAACACGCACACTCCAAAGCTTAGTAGAAATTAAAATCATGAATGCAATCCAAATTAATACAATTGAGTAATAAACGTCAGTGAAAGAATTTGCAGCGGTTTTACCAGTAACAATCATGAGCAATGTGCATATAAAGACCGCCACAGTTTTCAAGCGATCGAATGAATAAAATGGCACAACTCAGTCTAGGGAGGGAGTCACACGTCCAGGGAGAGACTATTCGAGAGAATAAGTTCAAACATTTCAAGCAAAAAAGAAAAAACTGAAAATTTTTAATAAAAATTGTCGACAAAAACAAAGAAAAACTGGTAGTTTATCTTTGAAGGTGCCACCAACCAAGAGGAAAAGCTGCCGCCAGCCCGTATTATCGAAAGGAATAGCTCAACGTTTCTTAAAAAAAGGAAGAACGATAAAACTCAACAAAATTGTCGGAAAACCCAAAAAAACTGGCATTTTAAACTTAACGCTGCAGTCAACAAGAATTATTGTCGGGGAGATCATCCTTCCATGAAAAGTGTTTTTTGAAAAGTCGGGGAAATCGACGAAAAGCATTCTCTTCAGATGGGTATCTAGGGTAGAAAATACGTACGATTGATAACTATCTCGTGTCTTGAATCTAAATGTCGGTACACATTTCACATTAAATGCGAGTACTTTAACGAGCTTATGTCGTACTGTTTTGCGCTTTTCTTGCGTAACGGGCGCATACCCGAAGCTCCCCATCGACGAATTTTTATACGAGAAGCTCCCCGCTTACTTTCTCTTCGTGTATGCGAAGCTCCCCACCTCCGTTCTCCTACTGTATACGAAGCTCCCCGCTTACTTTCTCTTCATGTACGCGAAGCTCCCCGTCTCGTATATACGAAAGTCACCTAATACTTTAATAATATTAATAATTTTATTTGCAGTAATCTAGATTTTTGGCAATTTCCCAGCCATTGCCGCCGCCACCTAGAAAAAGATTCTACACTATAATTAAGTTCAGAAATCAATAAAATTCTATTCAATTTCATCTTATATGAACTGCATGGTGGATCAGAGTAGATCATAAGGAAGCTTGGTGAACATAACATCATGCATGAATAACTGTAGTATACTGGAACTAAGTTAATTAACGACCTATGAATCCCCCCTCTGTATTCATCTTGATATAAACAACAGTTTGGTATTTGACCAAAGCACAAAAAAAGACATGTATGTTAGGGTGGATGCCTATGAAATCGTCCTTAAATTGTGCATGAAAACACTCGCATATGTCTGCGGTACTCAGTGTGCACTCACCTGGTTGTCTCACATATCGGGGGGATACAATGCACTGTCACCAATGTAGGTATCGTGGATCTACTCTCCATACAGGAGGGCTTTTTTACGCGGACAACGGCTGTGCAATTGCCTAAAATCTAGGTTACGGTGACTTTTGTATTTAGGTGACGGGGAGCTTCGCGTATATGAAGAGAAAGGAGGCGGGGAGCTTCGTACACACGAGGAGAACGGAGGCGGGGAGCACCGAGTACAGCGCAAATGACATTCACTTTGAACGGGGAGCTTCGCGTAGTCACCCTGCGTAACATCTATAAATGTACCAAGCACGCCTTCGTTAGATTTCCTTCAATTCTGTGATAACCCCTGATACTACGTTCTATCATTGAACTGATCAAAATCAGTTGATTGTTTGATGTTTCGACCTAGAGGTCCCGTTAAGCTTACTATAAGTTTCGGGGGCTGTTGCATCAGAATTGGAGGTCTACGTAGCACTATCGGCGCTTGGTTTGGGCATAACTTCACACAAAAACACAGATTTTAAGGTCTTTGCGTTACTTTGGTTTGCTTGGGAGGTTGGCGTCCTTGACAGAAAGAAAGTATCTGAAATGGTGGGGATTCTCTATGCTTAATATAAGTTTTCGCGGTCAATAACTCCAAATTTGAGGTATACACACCTACATCAGATCTAGGTTTAGTCATTACTTCAAAAAATAGGCTCAGACACAGCCTGCAACGTGAAATTTGTTGACTTAATGCCTAATTCTGATGTTAGTAAGTACACCTTTAATTAAATTCAACAACCCCTCAGGACAGGAAATATTTTTTGTAGGATGTGTACGTATTACTACAAAAATGGTACCGTAAAAAATATCTCCGTACACCCACTTTGGTTTTCACGAATTTTGTAGCTGCTTCTCGCAAACCTTGAAAAACGGGATACTAATTGTATCAATGTATTCAAGACATCTTAAATAATGAATTTCAAGTTAACCAACTTTTCAGCTGAACAAACCAGGCGAAATTGACAACAACGTTAACGAATTCATTTTTGTCAGGGCAAAAAAGTATTCGTACAGTCCAAAGAACAGCAAAAATCGAGCTAAAAAAATGGGAGTAATAGGCTCGTAGGCCTTTCTTTTCGCTTGACAACTTCCAACAAACGGAACTTCGACTAGCTTTTCAACTAAGCTGGAAGGTATCTGAAGGGCACTAGTTCAGAAGCACTTACTGTACAATAAAACTGGGATAGTAGACCTCTATGGTTCTACAGTCAGGTCATTTAAATGATTAATATTACACATTTAAGTACCAAACATGAAAAATTGCCTATGCAGCCTACAAATATGGGGTTCTAGCTCAGATTAGGGGAGCTAGTAAACAGAGATGAAAGCTACGGCTGTGGGGGGTTGGCAGGTACTCGAACGACCCCCTCGGAGGACGGAAAAGTGGTGATGCCGGGATAACAAAGGGCGGAAGGAGCCAACCCCAAGGTTAGTTGAAGGAGTGTTGAGTGGCGAGGGAGGGGGGGGACTGTCGGGTCGGTCGCTAAGAACTGGATTGTACTCCTGTTAATCATTTAAATTATAACTATAACAATACACCATACTTACAGTAATAATAGCAAATCATGGAAATTAATCGTTAAAGAATTGCCAGGTTCTTAGCGTCTATAACATTTATCACTGGCACACACAGAGAGACATACAGCTATCGTTTTTTTTTTAATTTCTGTATTTCATGTATTTATTATTATTATTATTTTCAATGTTTGGGTTGTGACCCACCCTCCAGGATCAATTCTAATAGTCGTCCCTGTACTGGGAGACCTCCATGATCGAATCCAGAAAAATGCTGATACCGCAATTTTCATGATTCTAGACCTCTGATAGTTGTTTTCGCTGGTGGGAAGAGTCTTGATTGATTCAGATGAACGTCAGTTTGCTTACGGAGACTTCGTTTCTTGTATTCTTTTGTAAACATCCGAATTAGCTTCCCTGGATAATTAAAAAAAAAAAAGTACACATTTTTGGGGTGTACGGAACAATTTTTACCGAGTGTATATTACGTATTTTATAATTTAACCAAAAATTGAAGGGACTGATTGAGTATTGTCCCTTGATGATTTACTTTATAGCTTATGAGATATTGCACCAGTATGACCTTGTTTTTTAACTTTTATTATTTTTATGTTTTACAGAATTGGATATGAGCGATCACCAGCTTGGCTTAAACAAGCCAACTTATCAGAAGCCAAGTGGGGAGTCGCCATCGCTCCCCTTGGCTCCTCATCCCACCTTGCAGTCGGTACGTATGTCATGTCCCACAACTTACTTCTATACAACGTTAATATAGCCGGCTTCTTATTAAAATTAAGTTGGAGAAAACTGTCCCAAACTCGACAAAATTGGCTAAAATTCGTTAGACTTAGGCTATGATGACTTACATCTACCATTCTTAAAACTGCTGTCAAACGTGCCCAGGCCCGATGGGTTTGTTCAAAGTTCCATTTCGTGGCTAGTCATGGCTCAACGTTTATGGCTGTCGCGACCAATTCGTCTCTCCCAGTTGCCTCCTCCAACCAACAACAGCAATTCGTTGGAATCCTTTTTTCAAAGCTACTGGACCAAAGTTCTCTCAACAATCCATCATTGATCCGGAATGAGCCAGTAATCTAGGCATCTTGATTAATCAACCCCAAGGGGTTATATAAGAGGTTTGTTCCAGGTTTGACGGACTGTTGACAGAAGTCGACAGATACAAGCGCAGTTGAGGTAACTACTGTTCCAGGTCGTTCGGTCGGCGAATAGCTGCCTTAGCCGGCTGTTCCAGGTTGATGTGTAGGTTGACAGCTGTTCAACTGCAGGCGGACAGAAATCGACAGCTCGAATGAGTGTGGTTGGGAGTTGTCGAACTTGATAACCCTACCCAGTTGAAACCTCTCTCATAACCTTCTCACTTTGTTTTGGTGCTCGTCGTGACAAGTTCTCCACTCATCCCTCCAGCGATTTTCGTGTCCCCTCTCCATTCTCGTAGACACGTTAAAATTTTCTCATTTTAAATAATGTAACATATTTAAATATGAATATAGACTTGTTCGTTTTGGAGTGCTTTAACGACTTTCCAAGTGGGTGTCGAAGGGTTGACCAACTCCTGGATTCAATCCTTTTGGACGATGACGATGAATCGTTGGTACACTTGTTAGCCAAAAACAACAACAGCTTTTAAAAAATATAATGAAAAGGAATTCATTTAATTATTGTCATATTACAATTTAAAATTCAAAATTTAATTAAAGTTAATTTTGTTGAAATTGAGAATAACAAGTTGAGTATCGGGTAATTAGGCTGATTTGAGTCTTGTGAAGTGACGCTATAACAGTTTGTTGACGGCTTGGCGTTCCAGGTCTGCCGGTGTGCTGTTTGACACAACTCGAACAGCGATTCAAAAGGCATTGAGACAACTGTCAACTTCTGTCGACAAACGCTGTCAAACCTGGAACAAACCTAAGGATTAATATATTTAAAGAATTGAAATTTCAAAAACTTTCAATGTAAGAAGGTAGTTTTTTGGTTTGATTCCGATGGAAATTAATTCCGAGAATCGTCTGAGATCACTCGGGTTAATGAACGATCATCCGTTTGCTCACAAATTAAAAATCAATTAAGTATGCGGTCGGGCTGCAGAATTCGTTTAATGGAATGTGAGCCAGAGCGCGTGGCTGGCGGCAGCCCAAGTATTTTTGTCTTGACTGCGAAGATACGGAGGAGCGAATTGCCGAGTTTTGATAATGTGTACCACGAACTACGTCTGACACACTTAGATCAATTATTTACGTAGATGGGCTATCTACCACAGAAATAATAAACCTCTGTGATAATTTGCAGCGTTTTAAATAGTGTCTGAGTATAGAATCTGAGAGTAGGAATTCATTAGTATCAGCTAATTAGTGCTACTTCACCCTTCACCGTTTAAGTTAATTTTGGATTAAAATTACCCTTTTTTAAATGTCAACTTTGACATCAATCTTTTTTCGAATTTATGATTCAGCTTGGTCGTATAGATGAACCTTAATGTTGACATTCTTTCATGTTCAGTTAGGGTTTTTAGACAAGGAATTTTTGTGGTTATTCTCTGAAAGTGTTAACTTGTAGGTTACTTACAACTAACCTAGCTACTTACTTATAACTAAGTATAGTTATCGTGTCAACTTCAAACCAAATATATTTGTTGTAATTACTACAAATTCATATTCCTGATTTTCAATTCTTAGCGCTAAAAAAATCAGTTTTAGAAATATTCATCCTAAACGCATCACATAAACGCTGCAAATTCTTTCACTGGGGTTTATTATTCAATTGGCTTGCGTTCATAATTTGAATTTCTACTAAGCTTTGGAGTGTGAGCGTTTCACAGGATAGAGCGATTATTGAATTTCAGGAGATATGCATGGGGCACGTAAATCTGTTCTCAACCAAAATACCTATTTTAATAAACCCCAGAGAAACCGAAATGTGATCTGGGTTCCACTTCGGCGTTATTGGACAATTTTCCTGTGTTCAGCGTAAAAAAAAAAACATGAAATGCGGGACTTAGTTATTGGTTTATTATTCAATAATAAACCATTGTAATCGCTCTGGAAAAAAATTCTAACCCCCCTGAAAATTTCATGGTTTACGTTTCAAAGGGTGTAGAATCCGAATCTGCAATAAAAATTTTTCCGTCCGTCCGCCGTACGCACGATATCTCCCAAACGGCTGGAGCAAAAGATCTGAAATTTTCAGGAAAAATCCATCTTGGTCCGACGACGCCCCAATTCTTGAGCCAGTTCTCTCACTCAATTTAAAGTGCCCTTTAAAGGCTGTCAAAGTTTTGTAAAATCCCTAAAAACCTCAAAACAAGTCGAAGCGGCCTAAAGTTTTCTCTATTTGAAGAACATACCATTAGGAATCGAATGAGCCCTTCCCCACGTCCGTAGGTCAAACCATTCTCGATGTATGGCCCGATTTATGGTGACAACATTTGCGTTTTTTGGTTTATTATTGTTTGTTTGTAACCTAGTGATGCCGATAGCGTCGAGTTGTAGTGAATGTGGTTACTGGAGTGATAGCCGATGTGGATACTTGTAGTTTATAGCCGATACACGGGTTGAAGCATTCTGATATGTATGAAACGCTGATAATATATAGGTAAATATCATTACTGGGGATTATTATTCAATATTATTACTGGGGTTAATAAGTAGTCTTTCACTCGGGTTTATTATTCAATTGGCTTGCGTTCATGATTTGAATCTGTACTAAGCTTTGGAGTGTGCGTGTTTCACAGTTGATAGAGCGATTATTGAATTTCAGGAGATATGCATAGAGCACTTAAATCGGTTCTGAACCAAAACACTTATTTGGATTGATCAGTTGATGATATTTGTGTGCCTCTTCTACATCTGTCTACCTTTGGCTACATCGTCTAAATTTGGGTTTGGAGAAGTTTTACCGCAACACGAGCGCTAAAGGGGGTATTGAGGTTCAATAAAAAAAAACGCTGCAAATTCTTTCACTGGGGTTTATTATTCAATTGGCTTGCGTTCATAATTTGAATTTCTACTAAGCTTTGGAGTGTGCGTGTTTCACAGGTGATAGAGCGATTATTGAATTTCAGGAGGCACACAAATATGATCAACTGATCAATCCAAATAGGTATTTTGGTTGAGAACAGATTTACGTGCTCTATGCATATCTCCTGAAATTCAATAATCGCTCCTGTGAAACGAGCACACTCCAAAGCTTAGTAGAAATTCAAATTATGAACGCAAGCCAATTGAATAATAAACCCCAGTGAAAGAATTTGCAGCGTTTTGTTTAGGTTTTGTTTTAGCTATTTCTCCTGAACTAAACTAAATCACTCGCGATCAAGTTTTGCAAGCCCCGTTTTACGAAGAACACCACACCACACAAGTTATTATTTTGTTAGTGATGAACCAACCGTCGAAATTGTTATATTACAACTCTATATTTTTGTATGAATAGACAACGGGTTTATCATTATTCGTTTTCTTCGGTACCTACGATGTTATTACAGAACCAAATCTACATGTTTCTATTACGTGAGCTATGTGCCACACCCAACTTTGCAGACGTTTTTCTCCGTTTTAATCTGTTAGAAATTGTGATGAACATTGTTAGGGTCACTTATCTCGGGGCCTTTAATCTTCTGATGAAAGACCGCTGACTAAGTACATGACGAAGTGGATCGTTCTGCTTACGACTATAATGTTAGTGGAGGGATCCTGATAGAACTTCAAGTCCACTTGAATTTATTTGAAATGAAGTTTCCATTTCAATTTGACCTTAATCGTATTTGATATCGAATCACTTGATTTCGATATCATCATTTGATCGAGGATTGATCATATTCGAGGGTTGGCAGTAAAAATAATCTCCAAGTTGGAACAAAGACGCTTGATCAAACCAAATACGTATAATAATCCCAAGTGAGATTTGCCCCACACGAAATTCACTTTTAATCCAATGACGTTGCACACTGACGATTTCTAACGGTAATAGGGGAGAGTGGGGCAGAATCAACTACCTACCTTCCTCCTCCAATAATGTGTTTTTTGCTTCAAATCGCCAATCATTTTTGAAAATGCATCTCCTCCAACAATGTGGGAAAGCATAATGCTCCGTCACTGCGTCTACCTGGTGCCAGTCCACGCCGATAATTTTCGTCTCAAAACGCTGCAAATTCTTTCACTGGGGTTTATTATTCATTTGGCTTGCATTCTTGATTTGAATTTCTACTAAGCTTTGGAGTGTGCGTGTTTCAAGGTGATAGAGCGATTATTGAATTTCAGGAGGCACTCAAATATGATCAACTGATCAATCCAAAAAGGTATTTTGGTCGAGAACAGATTTACGTGCTCTATGCATATCTCCTGAAATTCAATAATCGCTCTGTCATCTGTGAAACACGCGCACTCCAAAGCTTAGTATAAATTCAAATCATGAATGGAAGCCAAATGAATGAAATTGAATAATAAACCCAAGTGAAAGAATTTGCAGCATAAGATCATACCATACATCGGGAATGGTTTGTGCTACAGACTTGGGGAGGGGCTCATTCGATTCCTCGTGGAAAGTTCTTCAAAAAAGTCCATTTTTAGGCCGCCTTGGTTTTTAGGAATTTTACAAAACTTTGACAACCCTTAAGTGGCACTTTAAATTAAGTGGGAGAGCTGGCTAAAGAACTGGGGCGTCGTCGGACCAAGGTGGATTTTTCTTGAAAATTTCAGATTTTTTGCTCCAGCCGTTTGGGAGTAATCGTGCGTACGGCGGACGGACGGAAAAATATTTATTGCAGATTTGGATTCAACACCCTTTGAAACGTAAACCATGAAATTTTCAAGGGGGGGGGGGGGGTGGGGGGGGGAAATTTTTTTCAAGAGCGATCACAATGGTTTATTATTGAATAATAAACCAAAAGTTGACCAAGGCGATTCATAGCTAGATAGGTAAGCTTCCGGTGGGAGGATGACGAATATACTTCCGTACGGACGTTGGCAAACAACACTGATCAGCACGACTCCTAAAATGGAGAAGAGTCAACATTTTGTTAAGCCTGCTGCTGATCACAGAATGGACGGGAAAGACTACTGGCCAGCTTTCAGCAATGACAGAAAAATTAGGTGCAGGGCGTGTAAGATCCAAACATGTTACGATTGCGAGAAATGTAATGTATTTTTTATGCTTAGCGAAAGCCAAACGTGTTTCGAAGACTTTCATCCCCCCCCCCCCCCCCGGCCTCCCCCACCGTCAACGTGATTTTTAAAAGCTTTTATTTAACTTGCAATGTATGTATGTACGTAAGGATGTTCGGGTGGAATCTTGCGACCCGATTTTGAAGCAGATACTCTCAATCGATTAAGCTGAAATTTTGTATGCACATTTAGATTGGATGACAATACACGATTACTTGTGTGACGTTATTCTAAATTGAATACGGCGGACGATCCAAGGTGGTGGAACAGTCATTTTTAATGCGTTTCTACGTATGGGTATCAAATGAAAGGGCTTGTTGAGAGTGACTCAAAAAATAATGTGACGTCATTCTAAATCCAATATGGCGGAACGTACGGAAGAATACTTTCTTAATTGTTTCAAATCTACTGTTCAATAATATATTACTCAATAATATTGAGTAATATGGGGTTTGATGAAATGAAGAAGATTTTAAATGTTTCTATTTGTTATGCAGGCATCGTTTTTGCAACCTACAAAACTCTAGCCTAAATCCCAAAAATAATAAGATTTCGGCATGAATCATAGACTGTTACCTGATAGTCAAAGTAATAAGGCGAAAGGGCTTCGCCCAATTATTCGAATTTCATCAATAACGGCTCAATCTAAACTTTGATGTTGAATTTGAGGAACCCAGCCCGTTTTGAAAATCAAGTTGAGGTTCAGGTTAATATTCGTACTCCGGAATGAGCTGTGGATTCAGAAAGCTGTTGATTATTCCTGGATAAAAATGGAGGCCATTCCAAAACTTTGCTGTAAACAAAAAATTACGGCTGTAGCTACTGGTTTTTCAATAATTGATATGGGCCATTACTATCTCAACAACCAGAGACGAAAAGCCATCAACAATATCCCAGATTTCAAAATTAGTTTTCTGAGCCATTAAGCTCTAAAGCGTCTAAGGAATCACAACAGGTTAAAAAAATCAGTTGTTCAGAAAAAATCAAGAGGGTCATCTCGCGATTCACCGTGAAAAAGTACGTAGATACTGAGCTCGAATCTGATACAAACTCTTAAGTCGTATAAAAGTCATTTTTCGGCCCATACCGTCGATTTCATCTTGCGAATTCATGTTTTTCTGCTTTCCGAAACAATTTTCTTCATTGATCAGTAGATTGAAATGTGTATTTACCGTTGAAAGTTGAGATTCTGGCGCAGTTTTTGGGCTTAACTGTGGTAATTCACAAGCACAATCACTGCATCTTATAAGCGTTTGAAACAGAGCCAAAGATTTTCAAAAGTTGACTCATTTCACATTTTTGGCTGGTTTATCCCCCGTAAGGTTCGATTTAAACTTCAACTTTCAATTTGTTTGTTATCAGGAAGTTACGATGTTTAATGATCATACTTACGTTCCCCTTAGATGATGTACTTGAAAAATTAAGGGATTAGTGGCCGTTTTAGTAACGTATGGTTGAAAACACGGAAAAAACTCGGCGATGCAAGCCTCGGCGGGGGCTTCGCCCCCTGCACCCCCGGATGCTTTCCACTTGTAACCTAATGGCTAAAATGTGATGTACCTGACCCTTCAGGTCTTATATTATAGGCGCTACCTTTGTGACATCATTTGGTCTCACTTTTCGGCGGTGGGTCCCATCGCTAAAACCAGTCAGGTTGAAAAAATATTGGACAGTCGCTGGGGTTCGAATCATCCGCCATCCAACCTCACGAATAACGTATGCTAAATGACGATTGCTATTTAAGGTTCACCCCATGTAATGGAGATCAGTACGGATAATATTGCGAACTCGACTTAATGAGGTTCCGGGGATCGTTCAGGAAGATCGTCTTTATTGGAATGTAGTGTCTATAGGCGCTACCTTTGTGACATCATTTGGTCTCAATTTTGTGACATCTTTTGGTCTCACTTTTCGGCGTTGGCTCCCATCGCTAAAACCTGAAGGGTCAGGTTAATTTGAAAGAGAAAAAGCTGTGAAACTAAGGGCTTGAAGCAGTGCTAGGAGGCAGAAGTTGTTGCAATAGTTGCAGAATCAACCTCTGGTAGGTAGTGCGGCCTTATTGTGTACGCCCTGCTCATTATTAATATATCTGTTACAAATTTATCAATTGCGTAATGTGCGTTTACGATTTTTGCAGGGGACTCCTTCAATGACAAGGTTGGGAGGAGTGAGCCAAGGGGGGCGTGTTCCTAGCAGGACACCTCCGAATAACGGCGTTGCCGACAACTCGATGATGGCTGCCCTCCTCAACCAAACCAATCACCCGAACCTGGTCAATTCCCTCGGGATTTCCAACGTGCGCAAGAGGCGATTACCACCCGACGACTGCGCCACGCTTCGGAGGAAGGTCTCGGAAAACCACTACGTGCGTTTAAAGAGGCTCCAATCCCGCTACTCGGAGCATGTCGCTCTCCTTTGTTTCCTCCAAGTGAACGGGCATCAGGGGGATTACTGCAGTTGGCGCTCGAGGCTTCCTACCAGCCCACTCACCAATTTCCTCAAGACTCATAAACTGAATCCAAACGACGAAAATGAAGACCTTTATGAAGTTCTTGAGTCGTACAACAAGACCCTCCTCAATTCTTCTAGTACCTCTGGAAGACCATTGCAAGGTAATAGCAATCAAGCTCAATACTTACGAAGTTAAGAAAAGAGTGGCTTTACAAATTTTCTGCAGTAACCTTCTGTGTTCTTGAATAGATTTACTCACCTTCACAATCTCCCCTTCTTGAAATCCAGAAAAACGTACACCGTTCTATCTGATTGAATTTGGTAGATATTGTGGTAAATTTGTCGCGAATGCTTCAAGAAATATGTTTGCTCATGATGTTACAGGTACCGCTCAGAGTGACCGTAGCTTACCCAGCAATCTTCCGACCAGCCCTCATGGCTCAACTCCTACCAGGCAGTCATTCCCCAGTGGAAGACCTCCCGTGTCACCCCATAAAAGCGCGTCGCCAACCACTCCTGTCCCTGGCGAGACAAGCTCCAGCCAAGAGCAAATCGTTGAAAGAGCGAAGCAGGTGAGAACTCAAAACATGGCACTGTCTAACTCAGGCACTTCTATCCCTCCTTTAGCCAACTAAAACGGTTCCCTCTCCCAAAGTGGCCATAATCCTTCTGCCATAGAATCTTCCTTTGGTAGCTTTATTTTACCAAGCAGTTGAAGAGATGTACCTATTCTCGCAATTTCAAGTTGTCCCTGCATGAGTAATTGAGGAGGCTTAAGAGGGGCTGGACTTACCCATTATTTACGAGTCTTGAGCAAGAAGGGTCCATGTGCCGAAACCATGTTTTAAAATACATCTGAATCAAGTTTCCAAGTAGCCACAGTACAAACAGTTGCATGTTATTTTGCGTTCAACATTATTTCATTCAAAGTAGTAATTTCTCTACTTATGTTCGACTCATCAAATTCCAAAATCAGTCATCAATATTCCGGAATTTTGAGTGGAAAATCATAAAATTCCCAAGGTATGTTATGTCCCTTCTTTGAGGAGTACTAACTTTATTGATGAAATTATCTTCCCCAATAAGGGCTCATGAGGTGAAGTCCATGAAAGATAACGTCAAACCCAAGAAAACATATTTTCATTTCTTGATGAGACGTGTTTCATATTCATGGCAGATAACCACAATCTGGTTAATATTACGTTTTTAGTAATTAATCGGTAACTTCAAACTAGATATTACACAAGGAATAGGGAACTGTAAGTAATTGAATCATTCCAGAATGATTTTTTCATTATCTTTCTGAGAAGAAGAAAGAAGAAGAGTTATTTTGTTGGAGTTTGTTGGGGTACCGTTGTTGGCTGCCTTCTTTCTACAAAGATGGGCCCATTACGGCAGCTTGGAAAAACCAGGCTACCAACATTATTGTTGGCGATTTTTTCTTGAATTGCACGGTCGCTGGAAGGAGTATGGCGGATTGATTTCCGTGTTCTAAGCAAGAAGTGCCTCCTCCATTCATGTCTGCATCACTTACATCGATTGTTTCAAAAACGTTGAATCGGTGTTAATTAACTTCGCTTCTTCATTTCAGGAAGCCTATGTCATGCAGAGGATTGGAGAACTACAAAAAGATGGACTGTGGGCTGAGAAAAGGCTTCCCAAAGTAAACGAACTGTCCAGAGCGAAAGCCCACTGGGATTACTTGCTTGAAGAGATGGCATGGCTTGCTGCAGATTTTGCTCAAGAGCGTAAATGGAAGAAAGCAGCTGCTAAAAAAGTAATATTTTAAATTAATTCAACAATTTATTGTCTTGTGATAGCTTTCTGTATTTCGACCAAATCCTCATTCAGGGTAGATGGGTTGTCAAATTTAATATTAACATTAATTTATGTGTATGTTGCATCAAATGAAATGTTAATTTTTCCTTGTAGTGTGCAAGAATGGTGCAAAAGTATTTCCAAGAAAAGGAAGTGATGAAGCAAAAAGCTGTCAAAGCACAAGAAATGCAACTCAAAAGAATCGCGTCTTTCGTTGCTCGTGAAGTCAAGACTTTTTGGGCCAACGTTGAAAAGGTAAAGAAAATTGCTTTGTTTTAAATCTTTCTCAACGGAACATATTGGTAATTCACGGAATTATTCTGTTCGTCTTCGTTTGTTGAATTCTTGAATTCGTTGTTTTCACAGTTGGTTGAGTTCAAACAGCAAACGCGGCTTGAAGAAAAGCGTAAGAAAGCTCTCGACCAACATCTCAGTTTCATCGTTGATCAAACGGAAAAATATTCGAGTTTGGTTGCTGAAAGCATGAACACTTCCGCCCCATCTCCTGGTGTTAAGCCTCATTCTGACGGTGAGTATTATTCAGAACTCTACTCCTACCCCCTATGTACGTACGCTTTGCTGGTATATTAGTTTAGGCTTAAGAGGGGACCTAGCAGTGATGGGGTCGACCTTTTGTGGGGGTTCTACTCAAAATATTGAATACGTCAAGAAAAACACAGAGTTTGTAGAAGAAACGTGGTGTATTTCCACAGAAAATGTCATAGAGTTACAGCGTTAAATCGATTTTGGCTCTAAGATCATCATCAGTAATAGAACAATAACTGAACGTACATTCGAGAAAACAGTGGTCATATAATGACAGGTAAAAGGGAGCTTCAATCCCATTGGTCAAGAGGTGTGGGGAACGTCCAATCATTTGGTTTCTGTGAAAGTGAAAGGAGATACTATTCCATTGGTCGGGGGGAGGTGAAGGGGAATGGGTGGGGGTTCGAACAATACACATTACCAACAAGTACAAACTCTTGTGTTCTTCTTGACATTTGTTTCTACAATTTTGTCTACAATGGTTTCGTGCGTATTGAATACGTGACCGAGCTTTCTTCAGAACGGGCCTTAGGAACCCTCAAAATTAAATAAAATGTGTTGGAATTTGCGCTCTGCTGACGAATTTCATTTGTATTTCCCACTCAACCTTTTTCGACGTTCGTTAAGTTTTTTTCTGTTGATCACGAATAAAATACTGACAAACCTCGCAAGCGTTCACTTCACTTCAATAAAAAACACTTATTGGAGTAAAAACTCCCCATTTTTTAGTTAAAACACGGTAAAACACCGTTTTTCAAAAGCACATATTGAATATTGTTAACTCTTATGAGTAGGGAGCGGATTCTTAGGTCACTAAAAATTCTGTTTTACGCGCCTAAAACATGCAGGTAAAACTCAGAATATGCCCTCAAAACTCGAAGTATGCACCAAAAATTTGACTTTTCATTTGGCGCAAACATTTTTCAAATGCTTACTGGCTTGCAGGTGCAGTGTTACCTGAGACCTTTTATCATATGCAATTCCGATTTCATAATAAGTGCAGAGCAATTCTCGTTCATCTGAAATGAACACATCACCAAATTCCTTAACATAGCCGCGTAACTTGGATAAATCACTTTGACCTGGCCTTGGCATGACTAGAGTTCAAAATCCTTGTTTTTTCACACAGAAATTGCACAATGTACCACATGAACACTCCAATATTACCTACTTAGCAGTTAGCTCCACAGTCAGAATTCAGATTTATTTAGCAGCTAGCGCTTCAAAACAAACACAAATCAGCTGGGGGCTGTTGTTACTTCTATATCTTCTCGTCACGGCTGCCGCCATGAGTGGCATGGGCGAGGAGGTACCTACATTGAAGTTATGTAGTAGGTAGGTACTTACGGGCATGATGTCTCACTGTCTCCCATGTTGAAGCAATGCTATCCCTGGTTCTGTTCTAATTCTGTCCCTGCACGCAACCCCATTGCAACCTACCACACATATCGAAAAGTATCTATGTCTCCTATCGATATAGGTCCACGCTTTCGATGTGTATTCGGATGTGTTCTGTCTAGTTTGCTGGTCTGGATGCTCGCTTCGCTCGCATCACATAAAACAACAAAAATATCCTACATCAATCCTTCTAGTAAAGTATAGATCAGTTGGACTAATAGATCAGAATGAATCATGAACAAATCAATTGCATACTTATTTCTGAGTCTCTATCCTGCCCTTTTCATTGGTTCATTTACAAAACTATCGATATATTTTTCGATATGTGTGAGAGGTTGCAATGGGGTTGCATGCGGGAACAGCCTAGAACAGTACCCTATCCCTTACTTTTTCAATTAAAAAAAAAAGGAAAAACTTGAAAATATGCGTCTTAATGCATTTTTACTTGAAATATGTCGCTAACCCTAAAATAAGCGTTTATATGTCAAGTAACTATGCATTTTTGGAATCATTATGTTGTGATACGGGTAAGTAGCTTGGTGCTTTCCAATATTCCTTCAGGAAAAAAATATGTTATTACCTAAGAATCCGCCCCCTACTTTTGAGAAAAGACTGCACAAAATATGGATTTGTGTTGTGGTGCTCCAAATCATACCCCTGTAATACTTACCTGTGTGTTTTATTTGTGTATCCAGATGAGTTCGAACCAGAAGGCTCTTCGGAAGACGATGAAGAAACTATAGCGAAAGAGGAGGCGATGTCAGCTACCAACAAAGAGAATGTCAGCGATGAAATAGACGCCCTGAAACGAGAGAGCGAGCTACCTCTGGAAGATTTGCTGTCCGACTACCTGCAGCAGAGGGATAAATTGGGGTCACCTCATCCGTCTGACGAGGACCACGGGGAGGATGGTGATTTCAAAGTCTCCGGCAAAGAGTCGAGCGATGACGAAGAGACAATACAAGAGCAAGAACAGGCCGAAGGGAAAGTGGATTACGATGACGAAGAGACAATACAAGAGCAAGAACAGGCCGAAGGGAAAGTGGATTACAGCAAAGAAATTAAAGAACTGGAGGTAAGTTGGCATAAACTTGGCGAACAATGTAGATTTAAGAGGCGATCATTCATATAAAAATAATTGAATAATAACATGAAAGTTGGCGTTTTAATCTGACATTTTGAGGTAGAAAAAGGTAACAAAAGAATATGGAAGTACAATAGATACTGATCAGCCTGTGTCCTTAAAAATAATGGGAGAAGCCAGTTAGGAACTCCGTGTACAAATCGCACAAAGAAACAGTTCATGAGGTTTGGTTCGAAAAACATTAAATAATAAGTTAGTAAATCTTATTTTTTCACGTATTAACTAATCATTAAGGGGGAATTGGGAATCGGTTTAAAATACCAGTTTTGAATTTTTAATACTGAAAAACATTGGAGATTCCGCTGAAATTTTGTTATAAATGTATTTTTATACCCTGAATACTAGTGTTGTCGAACATATTTGCAAACAAAGTGGCCTTTTTCAAACTCAGTTTTTGTTAATAACCTGCTCTGAGATGACAGTACTATCATCCTGTCAATACTAGCATATCTTTACCGTACGATCACATTCACCATAATACTTGTCAACGGAGATTGTCCAATCTCCTTTAGAAGTAAGCTTAAGGGATAAACCCGCTTCCTTATTTCATTTCCCGTTTCCGTGCCTTTATTCTATTAAAGTTTTCATACGATTAAATGTGGTTTACCATTATTTCTGAAGAATAAAATGAACAACAATATTCAGAAATACGTTGTCACCTATGGGTAATGTAAAAATCTCCCGACCAAAAAGCTTCGAAGGTATTACCTACTCATTAATCCTCACCAACAAAGAAAACGGGAGATTCCTCAAAAAGGAGCAAAAGAGCGGAATTGCCTTGCAAGAAGCAGGAAGGTTGGTGTGCAAATAGTATTGCGATACTTAGGTAACTAGGATATTTTTGTTCTTTCATTATACTTCAATAGGTATTAATAAGTTATTGTTATTTCCTGTAAGAATGGCTGGTCAATTCTGTCGTTTTGCTTAGAAATTCATTCTAAAATACCATTTATAATTTGTCCGACGGGGAAAACAGGCGAGTATCAAACTATCGGTTTTGAGAGTCAAAATATCCGCCGAATCTTGTGATAATTTCTCGTGATATCGTTGTCCCAAATTCTCTCAACCCGCTGTCTCTTACATTCTCTTTCGAGAAAGAACAATAGGGATTGCCAATTAGCGCGAATTCAGTTTCAATATTCACAACTCGCTACTAAACCACCGAAAGTGACGCGCCCATCTTGAAAATGAAAGTAACTGAGATTAGCAAGTAATTTGCGGGATTTCGGCTGTTCAAATCCAAACATCCTCGATTAGAGTTTAAACTTGAAAAATACTCTGGTGAAAGGCAAATTCCTTCCCAATCTCTTCTAGTTTAAACGGGTTTCATTGTTTGGTGAAAGCCATCACCGTCTACCACTATTCAGTAATTGAAAACCCTTGGGTAATTGATTGGAAGGTTGTGTCTGTAGTCATGATGTATCTCCCCCCAGAAGAACGAGCTTCCCTACAAACCATGTCCTTCAAGCTCCAGATGCACTTTTCTCGAGTTCAGAAGCATTTGGAAACAATTTTTGTTTTGTTGATGAAATCCCAATGATATAGTAGTAAACAAAATTTCAAAAAATACCGACGGTAGTACTGGTAGCTAATCAAACCCGCATAACCAAATTGGCTGCTGTCAGAAAATGTGTTTGTCAGTCGGTGGTTTGTGAAACTGCGTAAATTGATATCAAGATGTACTGAATAGTTTGAAAATTGGAAGAGTAGTACAAATGAAGACACAGTGTGAACCGAAGGTAAAAAAAATAACGAACTGAGTTTCCATTTGGGCGAGCTTTTTACGGGGTTCTCGTGGATGTAGTGAAGAAACTCTTAATACAGGTGGACAATCTAATACGTTTGCGGTACTTCTCAAAATTTAGTCATTTTATGTTTAGAATGAAGGCCATTAATATCACACGAAGGGTACCGGGTCTCCTTGAAAGAAATGGTTGTAAGCTTGTGGTTTTTTAAATGATGGGTCCTCTTTTTATATCAACAAACGTCATCCTCTTGAAAATGAGGTGATTATTGAGTGGTAATCGGCATTCACAAAATGTATGAATTTTGCAGGATGAAGGTAGTATGAATCTGGAAGAACTGAAAGCTAAGTATGGCGTTGCGTCTAGTACCAGCCTTCCTAAACAACAAGGTAGGTCTCATTGATTTTTCCTACTCTTTATCTCAACATTTGTGAAACTAT
This sequence comes from Creontiades dilutus, assembly GCA_031894815.1. Classification (NCBI taxonomy): domain Eukaryota; kingdom Metazoa; phylum Arthropoda; class Insecta; order Hemiptera; family Miridae; genus Creontiades; species Creontiades dilutus. Next base: position 931,761 of record JAVIWC010009012.1, on the reverse strand, counting down.
CGTGTAATTTCCGAGAGCCTAATTGCGGCCTAGGGTAGTTTGGGTGAATATCAAGGGCGGTCACAGGTTAGAGAGTGTTATCACACAATGTTGAATTTTGCAGGATAAGGTAGAATGAATTGGAAGCAAGCCTAGGATGGCGTTGCGTCTAGTACCAGCCTTCCTAAACAACAAGGTAGGTCTCATTGATCCTGTCTTTATCATGACCCCATCCCAAATATTTTTAATTTTAACTGGAAATTATAATTGAACGGTATCAGAGGAACATCATGGTCAACTTATTTTGCAAACAGTCACAGTTTTTTACATTTTTTGTCGAGAGTCTTCCTCTGATAATTTGTTGTTTTCACGGAAAAATTTCACATAAGTGAAGTGATTAAATATGAATTAAACTGAGTCCCATCTCAAGACTTGGCTTTGGTTTGTTTATGAAAAAAAAAAAATGTATTTTCATTAACATATAAAACCCCCCCATTGCAACATACATTAAAAATGTAAATGCTACGGCCTTTCCGTAGTTGTTGACTAGGAACCAAGAAACAGCAGAACGGATTGAGGAACCCATGCTCAAGCATGTTCGTGAATATGCCATATCTTCCGTTGTCCGAAAACTCTTGTGATAATTCAACGAACACTATTCCTGCTTATAAGAGGTGCCCAAATCCCCATATCGGATGACCGATTCATCAGTTGACGTGTCTGATGATGAGGTACACGTATTTGGTATTTTCTGAACGTTTTCATTTTTCTTTTGGGAGGGCTCAGGCTTCTTCCCAGTCTTTCCAAGTTACCTTGCCATTTTCATAAGATTTCAAGAACCCCTGTGGCCAATTTATGCCTGCCAACTTCCTTTCGTAATATGCCAAAATCCATTCGGGGTAATTCCACTGCCGACCTGACGAAAAGTGGCATATTGCATAGAATCGCGTTGAAGAAGTTTTGAGCTGGAACCAACGCGGATTCAACCTATGGGGTTCATTCCTAGGTCGTAGAAAATTAAAGAAAAAATCCTCTATTATGGACATTTTTTCCCCAAGAGAAATTAGGTATTAGTGCAGACGAATTGCGAAAGAAAATGTGGTAGGATAGTCGTTTGAAGGTGTTCCATCCTAGCTCTGGGGGCGGAAAACGGATGGCAATTGTTTATCATTTGCTGTTAGGAGCAAAAATTGTCACAATGAGACGCATAGCTATCTCCTGGTGGCATTCAACCCTTCTGCTTCTTCTTCTTTACTTCCCGTTACTCTGCAGGGGAGCATAGGGTCTCAGCATTCAACCCTGACGTGGCATATTTCCTCGATCTACCCTATGTCCAGTACATCCTCATGATGGAACTCATACATCAGCATGAAACGTTGTAAGCATCACACATGACGGTAGCAAGACGATTTGACGTGGTCTCTTTGTTTCGTAATAGGTTCAGACACGAAGATCGCTACTATTGATTTGGACTCCGACGACAACACAGACGAAGAAGAAACTGAAGATGAAGATAATTCTGAAGAAGAGCAAGAAGTCAGTTCAAAATTTAATTAATCATGACTCTCCTACTGTATTCCTTGTTTGTTCTTGGTAATAAAAACTGTTTCGTTTACTTTTCACTTAAGGAAGAAGAGTCTGAAGAAGAAATGGAAGTTGAGGAAGAGAGTGATGGAGAACTTGGCTCTGCTTTGAAGAACCTCATGAACGACGGAGTTGTGCCCGAGGTAAGATAGTCCTCGTCGATTTGATATTGCACAATATTTTCAATTTGTCCTTGAATTATGTATCGGCAATTGACAGTTAAATGTCACTGTTAGTCACTTAGCTGATCGCTTGTTTTTCAGAGTTCAAACGAAGACAAAGATAAAGAAATTAACGATGTGGCAGCTCTCGCTCTTAGCATACAACCTAAAGGAAATACACTGTCTTCCACTAGTGTGAGTACGATTTCTTTCAATTTCTTGCGATTAAGTTCGCATCGTGCTAGATTTTACCGTGACAAATCGGAATAATTGTGTTTCTGAATAGAAAAAATAATTAAAATAAAATCTGTGTGTTCCAGGTGGTCACCAAAGTTCCATTTTTGTTGAAACATTCGTTACGAGAATACCAGCACATCGGTTTGGATTGGCTTGTCACTATGTACGAACGAAAGCTCAACGGGATTCTTGCAGATGAAATGGGTCTCGGGAAAACCATTCAAACTATCGCTCTTTTGGCTCATCTCGCTTGTGAGAAAGGTATAATTGATAAGCTTCGATCATTTTTGAAATTCTTGACGATCCGCGACCGGTATTTACACTATAACGTTGTGGTAATAGATATAATGCTATTGGACCAATAATGACCGCATGTGCTTAGCTCCATATTTGAGGTAGCGAGGAATTCAGAAAACGCGCTTAATTGTTAGGATAAATGGAAAAGTCCGTTTGGTGCTCACCATCTCATTTCTGTCCACATAAATGTTGAAGATTACAGCTTCGTGATTTTCAGGTTTTACTCATTGAGTTAGAAAAGTTAGATTTTCTGAATTTTGAATGCTTTGACATCATTCGTTGACAGTTTGCCTTGACTAAGTTGTGCAACTTGTATTTTTATAGGAAATTGGGGTCCACATCTCATTGTCGTACCTACGTCTGTCATGTTGAATTGGGAAATGGAGATCAAAAAATGGTGCCCAGCCTTCAAAATCTTGACATATTACGGCAGCCAGAAAGAAAGAAAGTTGAAGCGCTCAGGTATGTAAACGTTTTGTTCGGTCTTAATCACATTTACTGTTCATTTTTGCAAGGAAATCCATCATGAGGCATTCCGCATGGATTCCTGAATTTCAACGTTTATATGTGTATGTGTTCACGAATGTTTAGTGTGTGCCATTGCAGGCTATGAATAGAAAAACTATTTTCTCAAGAAAAAAATCAAACAGTTTAACAGAAAATATGAGTTCGTTAGATAGCTCCTTTGGAGCTGAATTTTTAAAGAAAAAATAACTGAAACGGCTACAAAACTGAATATGTATCATTTACAGCTTCCATCAACTTTTCAGAATTATATCTAAGTTCAGACAGTTTTCATTGAAAATTTGCTTAAATTTCATTAAAATGTGCTTTAAAAATGGGAGAAAATTATATTTGTTCATATTTCAGGACAGGAACTGTTTGAAACTCAAATTCACATTTCATATCGTCGTCTAATCATGCAATCGATAAATTAAATTTATATTTTACTCCGTTCCTTCAAATTGTATACATTTTTTTCCGTTAACTCCACCTAGTATTGCTGTATTTTAAATTTGTATCGTATTTTCGATTTTTTAAAGGATGGACGAAGCCAAACGCATTTCACATTTGCATTACTTCCTACAAGTTGGTTATTCAAGATCATCAAAGCTTTCGGCGAAAAAAGTGGAAATACTTGATTCTGGACGAAGCTCAAAATATCAAGAATTTCAAATCCCAGCGGTGGCAACTTCTCCTCAATTTTCAAACACAGAGGTAATTGATGATTTCGATTGGTCAGGTTTCTGTAAGGTGGTTCTGGAAGAATGATCCAGCCTTGTATTAAAAAGTTGAAAAACGTTTGATTTACGAAGAATTCAAATATCACGTTTTGCGTGATAGTGCGAAGCCAAGTCCAGCTTTTTTTAGGATGTCAATAGAGGAACCTATATTCTCTTATAGTTTTGGAGATATTGAACAAAAATTGAAAGTAACACCTAGCGAGTGAGAAAAAGATGAAATAGCAACGAACAAGGTTTTGTCATTTTATGAACGAAGTCAACCTTTTAGGTAAGGTGATGAAAATTAGTTGATACTTTTATTGCTTGAGCAGGTACCAAATTGTCGCTAACACTCTCATTGCATCCGAGGCAAGCTTTTCGCACCTTGTCAAATACCTACACTCAATTGTCAATGATTTAAATGTAAAGAAGTTAACATTCAGTCTTACATTGCACATGTCACAATCATAATTAATTTGTTGAATAGTTGACAAAACCTTGTCGTAATCTTCTCGCTTCTTCTTTTAGATTTTTCTCAAGTTTTGGGCTCGATCCCTGGAGCAATCAACTTTTTTTAGGAGTCATCTCTATAAAGAAAGAAAAGAATTATAGAAAGAAAAACAAATATGAAAGGAGAGACAATATTTAGAATTTTTTTTTTTCGTGATTTATTAATTGCAACTGAAAAATCAAATACACTTCATCCAGCAATTTTACATATCATATAGGTACACTCCAAGAGGGTAGGGTTACAGCAAAACCTAGCCCTTTATTATATAGCTCAATTAAATAGCACTGAGTTCGATTGCACTCATATTCACGCAGCACAACTGAATCCAGTGGTTTGTTTCGCTTGAGACGTCGGGTTTCACCTTCGTTGTCCAAAACGTAGAGCATCTCCGGGTTCTCATGTTTGTGGAGGCGATGTTCATGCTTCCTTGCGTATTTTGCAATAATTTCATAGACTGTCTCCATCCTCAAATCTCGATGAATATCATCGTTTCGCATGTACCAAGGGGCTCCAACTATACTTCTCAGTATTTTATTCTGAAAGGTTTGGATTTTCTTAATATTTGATTTCTTGGCACAGCCCCAGATCTGTATCCCATAGGTCCAAATAGGGCGAAGGATCTGCTTATATATAAGCAGTTTGTTGTATATTTAGAAGTGAGGAACAAAAATATTGAAGTTTTCAAGTGATATTTCTCATAGATTTCTTTGAAGAAGGTGGTTTTAGGGGAGGAAGGGGTTACGTTTACAAACAAACTGAATAATTGCAACACACAGAAATCACTCGTAAGATACATTTCACGCGAGATAACGAACTGTAAACCAAATCTTTCCAAAAAATTTTAATTCTTGAAGACGTGTGGTGTTTTGAGTTTGTGCTTTCACGTTGAATGCTTCATTCACACAAAAGATTTATGTTTACAATGATTCTTTCTGGATTTAGATTGTTGATAGTTATATTCTTATTTTTCAGGCGTTTGTTGCTGACTGGCACCCCTCTACAGAACAACTTGATGGAGCTGTGGTCGCTGATGCATTTTCTCATGCCGAATGTCTTTGAATCTCACCGTGAGTTCAAAGAGTGGTTTTCCAACCCTGTTACTGGAATGATAGAAGGAAGTTCGGAGTACAATGAAAATATCATTAAAAGACTTCATAAGGTACGCGGTTTCTTAAATACATTTCAATTACGCATTAGCAATCTTCAGAATAACGCACTGTCGATCAGTTACCAAGACTACCACGTTCTTGTTGACTTTTGCAGCAGTGCTAAAGAAACTTTCCCTATTTTTGTACTATTTCTCTTCTTATGGAGAAATATTGCTTAATGTTCAATAGGGTAACATGTTCTAATAATTTTTCATTATGTCATTGTCTTAGGCAATACCGTTCCACTTCATATTGTCAAATAGTCTTGAAGGGTTTGGTTAGATTAGATGAATTATGGTTCAAATTGCACCATTCGTGGTGAATGAAAGTCCTTCATTTTACACGATTACAAAATACTAGGCTCAACAAACTAGGGTGGATTTCAACGTATCACACACAGTAATTTTTATAGCTAAAAAGCTTCTTATTTGCCTTTAAAAAATCGTGGAGTGAAAATTTCGTTTGCCTCTTAGTGTTTAAACATAACATTAGACATCATCTACCTGTCTGTATGCATTTCTGTAGCCTCTCCTCATGACCTCGCCCAACGTGTGCCGTGATATGTTCTGAACTTCTCACAGTTCTTCTTTCAGTGTGTTCAAAGTTCGTGGTTTCTCAATAAACCCTTTCCTTAGGATATCCCCACAGAAAAAAGTCGCGAGGGGAAAGATCAGGCGAGCTAGGGCGGGGGATTGTCATCTCATCGAGGTATCAAGGGGCCTGGAAATTTTAGGAGAGGCGCGTCTATAACAGGGTTTGGATTATGACATGTTGCTCCATTTTGCTAACGATTGGACGCTGTTACGGTGGTGTTGAGGATAAAGCCGCAGTTACCGGGCAACATTCCTTGTAGAGGGCCTGCGACCGATCTGGCCGATGTGTGAGATGACCAGTTCAGTGGTACCAATAAAATTGGTACCACTGGGGGGGCAGGCTAACAACGCGTCGCATTAGCAAGCGTCACCTGCCTGCCCCCTGAAAGCAGTTGGCTTTGCGGTGACACTGGTTGCTCACCCAGGCTGGAAAGCTAAGCCTGAAAGCTGAGGGGTAGACCTGTCTTCCAGAGTGCTGCCAGCATGTGTGTTATGTGGCTTGCCGATGACTCGGGTACCAACTTGCTCAGTTAAGTTAGAACGCCCAGCTTCACCTGAAGCTCCTAGTGCAAACAGGTACTTGCGTCGTCAGATGCGTGGCCTTTGACTGTGGGTGTCGCAGTTTCCCACGGTATTCTACCAGGGATTTTCTTCTTGCTTTCCAGGCGGCAGGGATGACGTAGGCACGGTGTGCTCAACCTTCATCAACCTTCGGATTTATAAATCCCAGGGTGGAACGAGATTCATTGCTCCATCTTGCTGTATGAAATTTTGCTTAAATATTTGGGAGTTACACATTAGTACTCTTCAATAAAACGCACTGTCGATCAGTTACCAAGACTACCACATTCTTGTTTACTTTTGCAGCAGTGCTAAAGAAACTTTCCTTATTTACGTACTATTTCTCTTCTTGTGGAGAAATATTGCCTAATTTTCAATAGGGTAACATGCTCTCAACATTGTTCATGGCTGCTTTTTCATTAGGAATCAGCCAAGAAATGTAAGTGTGCCAGATTGTGTTAGGCAGCAGTGTATGACTGCTTCTATTCATTGACATTCAGCCGGTCTTTAAGGATTTGTTTAGTTTAGATGAATAATGCTTCAAAATTGCACCATTCGTGGTAAATAAAAGTCACGTTCTTTATACAAGAGGATTCTGCATACAATGTGGAACTTGTTTCTTCTACTAGTATAAACAATAATGAGATGAGATGTTTAGGTGAATAAGATGCCCTGATTAACCAGCAACCGGAAATTCCAATATTCTAATTTACAATGTTGTATAATAGTCATTCTTTATTTTTGGTTTATTATCAACTATAAGCCTTTGTGATCGGTGAACAAACTTGTTTTATGACTCCCATCTGACACTTAACGTTTCTAAGGTGGATCGGGTTTTAAATCTCCAAAATTGATGTCAAAGTTTCGTTCTTTTCCGCATGGACTCCATTTTGGCTCTAGTTGGTCCTAATTTCTAGCCAACCCGATCGCCTAACATACAAGGATGGTACGGATTTTCGAGATTTTTACAAACAGAGAAATTACAGGTGTAATTTTCTAGTAATTTTTTATTCCGACCAGTCCTGGCACACCTGACTTGAAAAATCAATCATTTTATACCCTCATGTTAACCATTTTTACCCAACAATTTTGAATAAAAACGGATGTAAATTTCAATGTTTTAAATTTTTATGAAGACTTTTTAGCCAAAAAGTGGAGGGGATTGTCAAAATTTGCAGCGTTTTAAATCCCAATTGTTTCATTCCCTGTTTTTGATGATTTGGTATTTAAGAATAGTTGTGGTGATGGTATGAAGAGGAGGGGGGTTGGTTTAAATATTAAACGTTTGTAAAATATATTGCAGCATTGTAGTGCTATATTTATTTCTAACTATTTGTCAAAACCTTATTAGGTGGGTTTATTGCTTTTTGTCGTGTTTTTCTTACAATCGCATTATCGTGTTGCAGGTTCTAAGGCCTTTCCTTCTTAGAAGGTTGAAATCAGAAGTTGAAACTCAGATGCCCAAGAAATACGAACATGTCGTCATGTGTCGCCTGTCCAATCGTCAGCGTTATTTGTACGACGATTTCATGTCTCGAGCCAAGTAAGTCAGTTTTCATGTAGCCCCCTTGAATTTCAATCGTTTCAACTTGAAATTGTGTTCTATATTCAATTGTATTTTTATTTTACCAGGACAAAAGAAACTTTGGCGTCTGGTAATTTACTGAGCGTGATCAACGTACTCATGCAGTTGAGGAAAGTTTGCAATCATCCCAATCTTTTTGAAGTCCGTCCAACGGTTTCCCCATTCCAAATGGAAAGAATAATTTATACTGTACCATCTCTGGTGTGGAGTGCTCTTGATTACAATCCTTTCAAGGTATAACTTTGCAGTTTCGTTGTAGAACAGTACCTTTTTGTGTTTTGTGTGGTTTTGAACTCTACGAATCTTTTCTATTAAGTTTGTGTTTTATATATTCCTTCAACCTAACTTCTAGTGAATCCGTTTTCAGAATGTCGATCTGGGTTTTCTCAATCTTCTTCTCGTTGAGTTTGAATTGTGGATGTTGGCTTTCGTCGCTCATCGAGCCAAGCGCTACAGGGTGTCAACGGACACCATTTTGAAAATTGACTCGGCGCCCCCACCTCCTCCGCCTTGCCCCAAAAGCCGGGTTCGAATAAACCTCACCAAGCGACCTCCGTCGGCAGCTACTCCAAATCCGGTTAGTACCTAAACCATAATCGTTGTATTAATGTCAATGTGAACAATGCGTCAGTTGAATCCATATTTTAAAAGGTTACAATGTTGAAAAGTTCTATGTTTCAATTGTCCGGTATTGTCTTAATGAGGGCTGGTTTATCAATTGCATTCACTTACCTGATAAAGAACTAGGATTTGTGTGATTCAGATTCGTATTAGATGTCATGAACAAGTTAAACTAACAACCTAATGGGGATTTATACTGGAATCAATCGTTTCCTATGAGTACCATCCATTGTCTTTCATTTTTCATTTGCAATCCAATGGTTTTTCGGAATCGTTTGAAATGTTAATGAAGAAAGGGTTAAGGTGGATAGTATTTATACAGAAATGCAGTAAAGAATACATCTCAGGGACCCTTGGTGACGCACCTTTATTGCGTACTTGAACCAATCGTTTCCAAAGAACATGATCACGCTCTTACAGATACATTATTTATAATCCAGTGGTTTTGTGCGAATTGGTTGAAATGACAAGAAATGGATTTGAGGTGGGCAGTCTTTTGTTAAGGAGATATACATAGACGTAACTTGCAATAGCCACGACATTTAAGGGACCATGAGTAACGCCAGAGATAGAAGTAATGCACGAAAACTGCCAATTTTACCGTATGAACAAACTGCATTTAAGAAAGTTGATTTATGTAAAGAGCTCCTGATTAGGTTGAAACAAACAACCAATGTATACTAGAATCAATCGTTACCAATGATTACGATCCATTGTCTTACATAATTTTCTCATTTGTAATCCAGTGCGATTTTTTGAATTTTCATAGAAAAAAGGGTTTGAGGTGGATAATATTTGGATATAGCATTATACTTAGATGTAATATGTAGTGAAGAATACATTACAGGGACCCGTAGTGTTGGAGATACAAGAATGCACAAAACCCCTCAGTTATAGCCTATGACAACCCTTTCCCGTCCACATTTCAAAATGCAGATTTGTGTTGAGGGCTTCGAATTTGTATCGGATGCCATGAATAGATCGTAACAACATTCCGTACTTTAATCAAACGTTCCCAAAGAACCGGATCCATTGTCCTTCATAAATTCCTCATTTGCAATGCAGTGGCTTTATGCGATTGGTTGAAATGCCAGAATGAGGGTTTAAGGTGGATAGCATTTTGATCGGGCGATATATGGATAACAAATTCAATAACGAATACATTTTAGGAACTCTTTGTCACGGTAAGGATACAAGCAATCCACAAAAATCGCCAAATTTAGCTTTGAATTTCCATCATATGGAGATATTTTCATGATGAAGATGAATTTCAGTTTTATTATTATTTTGCATGAATGAGATAGTCACTGGTTTCACGTAGTCAGACTTGTAAATGCAGTTGATGCATCTTTACTTTGCAAGTAAACTTGTTGCAATTTGATTCAGCGTGTTAATTTTAGACATAATTCGTCAACAGAATCAATCTAGATTAGACGAAGTTAACGCCTCTTAATTTTGATTAGTAGAATGTTATATGTCGCCATATTTTGTTCAATATAGAGCACAATTCAGAAATCTTCTGATTAACATTCATAACCTCATTCCTCCTCCTTTTTGTAACAGTTTGTTGTGTTCCATTGATATAATTCCAAAATTGTAACAGTAATTCCTCGAGTTCTAGTTGTTGCGTTTTATTCTTCCATGGGAAGGTGAAGATGTGTTATTGCCTAAAATTATAAGATTGAGAAGTCAAAACATGTATTTCGGGTTCTGATTAAAGACGATTGATCTAGACTTACGAACAGATCGTTAATTGGTCAAGAAGTTTTAGTTGACCTTCTACGGAAGTACCTACTTCGGATATGTGTGCTTTTAGGATCCCTTCCTACGAGTATTTTAGGATGTATATATATATTTTAGGATCGTATCTTACGAACGATCGTAGTGTTAGAAATAGATCGTCATCTATGGCTATGGATGCCCAAAATGAATTGATTATCACTATGATCCTGTTACCAGTTAAATATGTGGTCATAATTGAAATAAAATTTCCTTTTTCTAGTTATCACTAGTGGCCCTGCTATGCAGGTTAAAATAGGTGAGGGAGTATAATAACAATATGCAAAGTCAAAAAATCGTATATCCCAAATCCCCGAGGAGAGGACCAGGTCGCTTGCCCTGGGAGACGCTTCCCCCCGCTGGGGCCCTCCTTCTTTCACTGGCGGGGGGGGGGGGGGGGGACGGGGGCGAGAATTCCACCCACCCAGCGTTACCACCCCCTGAAACGCCGATATACTCTAATAAGCTCGTCTTTATATAGTGTGATGATTACTATCAATATTGAATTATTAGGAAACGAAAGTATTTATATAGTTTCCAAATATCTATATAGATAGTTGGATAATGCTAATGTGTGATGTGTGCCCCCTCATCATGCGATGAACGTTGTCAGAAATTTGTTTTGTCTTCCTTGTTAGGATAATCTAGTATATTTTAATCTCAGTACCTCTCCACAGGCCCTATTTATAATGTACCAGTACAATATTGATTAAATCATCAACTCCTTATTGTCATATATCGTTTAGTTTCTCTGAAATTCTCATTATAACTGTGTACTTGATGTGGGTTCCAGGTCGTTAACAACACTTTACGCGGCACAATGGTTCAAGTTGGAGGGAACAACCACCGAGTTTTAACTCAATTGGGAGCGACTAAGGTCGGAACTTCCCCGCTGATAAGAACTTTGATGGGGCCCAACGCTGGCCAAGGTGAGATTTCTTCATTTAAATTGAATGTTTCACGTTAATGAAGATACCAAACTCTGTGGGATGAGATATGCATGAATCTTGATACTAATACCAGGAAAATTGAACTGTTGAGGTAATTCCATTGAGAATCAATTAATGGAACTAATAGTAATTCATTCAAACATATGTCGTAGATATGTCCTCGTGCATTGTTATTGTTGCATTTATATGGATTCGTTAAGATTGTCTCTCGGAAAGTATTGGAGTTGCATCTACAGCAATAACAGTTGATGTATCACAAATCTTATTAATCTTCAAATCTTACATTTTATTTTTTTTTTAGGAAATTTCTTTCTTTCAGACCTTGTAGTTGTACTTTCTTGCATAGATTAGAAAAATTGCATCACGTGTCGGTTAATAAATTTCAAAAAGACACGTGTTGTCCTGATTTGTCAGTGTTCGTGGATTTCGAAGAGGTCTTAATTCACTTGTATTCTTGCAACGACCTGTGATCGATCAGGCTTCCCTCAACCAATCCAACTTTCCGGGCTACTTTTACCTTCCGCCTGCAATAAGATGATTATGAGTTTTATTCTGAAGAAGTGTTTGTTGTTCGCTTTCAGGAGTGACACTGAGATTTTCGAATGCAAACGCTGGGGGCCTCTCCCAGTGCTTGCAATTGCTGCAACAGCCTGGTGGGGTGAAAGGTGCGAGCTCAAAATTATCTGCATGATTGGTGTTGGTCCGAGTTTTTACTTCTATTCGTGCAAACTCGTAGCTTTTGTTCATTTATTCCATTATTTATTTTTGTATGGACAGTTGAATCATATTTGTGTGCTTCGGAAGTCATTTTGCTATATTTTATTCATTATTTAATAGTAGCTAGTGAAACGAGCTATTGGAATTATAGTGGATATATGCTACCCGTCTGAAGAAATTCGGGATTAGTCTTGACTGATCCCTTTTCAAGGTTATTAGCTATTGATATTCTAGTTTCGACTTGGGTTGATGACAGTATCTATGGATTTGGAGGTATTTTAGTCTTGAGACAAACGTACAATTATTCTGCTCATGACTTACAATTGATTTTTCAACTTCCAGCTATTTCTCTGGCTAGCTCAGGACAGGTGGTGAAGACTAGCGATGGTACGCGGATACTACCAGGGCTCGCCCAGGTTGTCAATACGCCTGCTGGCAGGCAAATTGTTTTATCTTCTCAAATGATCACGTCCCAACCTGGAGGAACTGGTAAGAGGAGGAATAATTTGATCAACTTCAGTTAATGAACCGTCACAGTAAGATTTGTTTTTTTCTAATCTGACTATTTTTATATTTTAGTTATGACTGCAAGCGGTCAACGACTCGTTCTGTCGAAATCTGGTAGCAACGTTGCCAAGCTAGTCAACCCCATCGTAACACAATTGAGTCCTGTGAAGCCGACCATGAAAGTCCCACCTCTGAATATCTCTGGCTCCCCCTCCATTGTACAGGTTGGTACTAATAACTCCTTTATAGATTTGTCTATATTCATTACTAGGGCATACCACTATGAATACTATTCTTTCTAAGGGCGGAATTAATGGACCTAAAAGATTTGGAAAAAACCGAAAATAACTAAGGAATCAATTGAGAGCGTAATATATAATCAGTTAACAGTGCTCTCTTGTCCTTAGTGAAATCAATCTCCTTCAATTGGCTTTTTCCGTCACAGACAGCCAAAGGTATCTCGATCACTTCCCACAACTCCTTTATTATTAATACAGCCTTCTTAGCCATTTTCCAGGACGCGAAATTCTCGCGACCTATCAGTTTTTCGATATTAGTCGAACTTGACTGAGCGCTCATCGTAATAACGAAGCCGCAGGTTGTGCGACACAATCCAAACAAAAGAATTCACCGTGAATGCTGGGCCCATAACCTAATGGACGTAAAAGATTTGGAAAAAAAAACGAAAATAACTAAAGAAAAGCGGAATCAATTAAGAGCGTAATATATAATCAGTTACTAGAGCACAATCGATTGGATATAAACAGATCTCGGTTCACAAACCGAAAACGCCTGCTGCAAACATCGTAGGCAACCCGCATAAGTAGTAGCTGATTGTTTTAAGTTTTTTCGCACTATTCAACAGGAATTTATACTATGAGTGTGTGTATATAAACTCAGCTGAGTCGAGGCTGACCCTCCACTCACTTAGTTGAGTGAGGTGGTTCACTCAGCAGTTTGGAGCGCACTTGGATCAAGTGTGCGTATGTGGTCCACCACACATGCCGTGATCTTGATTGTTTTACCTTATTGGTTTTGGGTTTTGAATTAAATGTATCTAGTGTAATGAAATCATAAACCTAAATGTAGGCTTTTATTAACTGAAAACTTCAACATCAATGAATTACGAATCAGTCAGAAATTCTAAGCTGTAGCATCATGGTTGCTGCAGCAACCAGAGTCAATAATGAACGTAGAATCATCACATTTTCCCCCTCCAGATAAAAAGGAAACTACAAAAACAAAAGAATAATGCACTAATAGGTCAAGTAGTCTTCCAGATAGGCAGGAGGTCTTCTTTTTCACGTGGGTCGACCCAATTCTTCAACCAATGGGGTATCTGGGTTCTGGTCCGCCAATTCATGGCCAGGAGCGCTCGGTGGATGACAGGGCGAAGATACTGGAATGCTTTGTTGAGGTCGAGGATGAGAGGGCGAAGCAGGTGTAGATGGACAGCTTTGGCGAGTTCGAGGTGGTTCAGGAGATGGTGAAATTGGAGATTGGAGATGGTGAAATCGACGTAGTTTGGGGGACAATAAGGGGTTCGAGTTGACTAGGTTCATCGTTAGTCGGGATGTTGTTACCCCTAGGTGCAAGCTGTCTCAGTGAGATTGTAGCTTCGGTCCCATCCTGCCTCCTAATCCAGGCACACTCAGGATTGGTTTGGAGTAATTCTGCTTCTTCAACAAGGTCATCATATTTACTGGATCTAACATTTTTTTTAATAAGCACCGGACCTGGATTCAACAGCCACGTAGGAAGTGCCATGCTATTAGCAAGAGCGGCGGGAAATGCATAAAAACTTTCATGTGAAGCATGATTGGTGGTCGTGCATAGGAGTGACCTAACAGCATGCAAAGCTTCTGGCAAAACGGTTTCCCAGTTAGATATGGCTAATTGTTTACTTTTCAGAGCGAGGCTTACAGCTTTCCATATGATGCCATTGTATCGCTCAACTTGTCCGTTTCTTAGACAACGAAATCATAAACCTAAATGTAAGCTTTTATTAACTGAAAACTTCAACATCAATGAATTACGAATCAGTCAGAAATTCTAAGCTGTATCATCATGGTTGCTACAGCAACCAGAGTCAATAATAAACCGTAGAATCATCACATCTAGTTCTGTTGACTTCTAGCTTTCAAATTTTGATTATTTTTTACAGCATAACAGCGTGTCGTCAACACCAGTAGTCTCAACGACTTCCACAACGCATAACGCCACTACATCGGTGACGTCTACCCTCACCCCTGCCTCCACTCCTACCTCGTCTCCAGCCAAAAACTTGAGATCGCCTTCGGCCAAAGTTAAGGGTGAATCGCCAACATCAAGTTTGAAGGATGTAAGTATACAGATATTCGTTTGTCACACAGTCGTAACAGCAAAATTGCGAACACACCATTGTGTTGATTTTGGAAAATCGCGATTTTATCTACATCAATAAGCAAAATTATCATTTCTCACTACAATTTGGAATTACCGAACTCCTCATAATTTGTGGAACTTGATCATATTTTTGGATTTTCGCTTTCCCAAATACTGATAAAGTTGTAACAGAAAACCTAATTTTCCTACTCACATTCGTCCTTATGCTGTTGCAAAGCTATGAACAGGAGAAGACTTCACCAGTTACTGTCTCATTCTCGAATTATTAAAATAGAGCTATTCTTTGAATTTCAAGAATAACGTTGATTACATTTTGCGTTACTGGCAGTTACGGGTAGAATATGCAGTATTTTATTGTAGGATCAGCAATCGTGGATTATTCATTGCCACATTGTTGTCAGGGCTGGATGAATCCTCGTGATTTTCTACTAGAAATTGAAGTGTGAATTGTTCGAGCAGAGTGAGGGGATAGAGTGGTGCTCATCCTTGAATTTCGCCGATATGTCAGAGTCATTGCACAGTTTTTTAAATCTTTAAAGTTAGCTTCAGTTGTAGATAGTTTAGCTGGGCGCAGTTGTCTGGTTTGGCGCCGATAGTTACTCGTAGACGGTGTGGGAGTGCAGTTAATGCTTTCACTTCCTTCGTCACCTCCAAAACCCTGATCTGTTCATAATTCACCAATAATATTCGACGATTTAGAAGTAGAAAGGACAAGTTGGTAAATTACTTTATATTTGGTATTCTGGGGACATTTTGCGAAGGCTTCCATTGTCTAACGATAATTTGTCATGATTAATGATTGACATGATTTGTCATGATTAATGACATGGCAAGTGCACTGCCACGTGTAGCATTTTTAAACTCATGTTGAGCCAAAAGGTTCTTGGACTATCTAGCTATATTATTTTCATCAGCCAGCGTATAAGAATGTTGAATTATCGGTTCCCCTCAAAATGAGTAGTTGGGAATAAGTTCCTCCAATTCACTGAGTTACACGTCATTTGATGAGGCGTCCTGACGTATTAGCATTCCTTCAACTAGATCATAGATAACATCATTTTGGATAGACACTCATTTATTCAACTTTGTAATGGACTTGCCCTCGAAATAAGAAGTGCGTAGAAATTGAGCTGAACAGAAGGTAGGTCACAACCAAAAGACCCTGGAATTTTGTGAAAATAACTCCCTTGTTCAATTCTATTTTCACTACTTTGAAATTGACGCGAATAATCACAGACTCATTTTAAATTTGAGATGGTACAATGTTGGTTTCCACCCATCATGAGCCACATTTGTCCACCAGTCAACTTGCGATCCAAACATTTTTTATTTTCCCTCAAATACCTTATTTCGTATTGTTAGGATGCTCGCGCACTTTTAATTCGAAAAGAGGCCAGCCAACTGTATGAGTATACTTTTTCTCAATTTTCTGACTGGAAACGACAAATTTAATTTAATTTATGTTTTATGTTGTTCTTGTTACCAGGATGCGCTGCTTCAATTAAGGAAAAGAAGAAGGCAAGAGAAATTGGCTATGTTGGCGAAAGTGAACGAGTCCAGAATACAAGCTATGCCAATTTACGGTATCGATCTCGTGACGTCGGTTTCCTGCCATGACAGACTCTCTGAAAAGAACTGGAGATGGTCAGGCTATGTCAACTGCAAGAACGCTGTTAACCCTGACGCCCGTTACCACTGGGAGCAAACGAAAGCTCTCCAACAAGCCATTTACTCCGTTGAAGATCGAGTGGCTCAGCTCTCTGAAATATTTTCTAGGTAAGTTTAACGTGCGATTCTTTGCTAAAGTCTCGTCAGTTGTATTACATTTTTTTAACGCCCTCCAAAATTGTTGGTTCAAGTTTCAAGATCCTTAAATTTCAAAATCGAATTAAAAAAAAAGAAATCCCTCCGTCGTCTGCAATTGTTTCCAAAACTACTGGGGCAAGGTTTGCGAAGTACATCTTGAAATCCAACATTGATCCAGGATGTGGCATGTAAGGGGCAATCCTTGAATTTCCCTTACTAAGGGGTCTAAGAGGGGAAAACCCTCCTCTTAGGAAAAAAAATCGATCTAAAGATCTTTAACCCGCCAAGTACTATAGTCACCTCTAGGTGACACTACTTTGATAATTAATTAAAAATAAATTAGCCGCCAAATTCGATTTTTCTGCGGTCCTTCGGGACCTACAGGGCATGGACAACAACTTACGAGTCATAGAAGAAGTTAATATTCATGACAGTTCAACTGATAAGCTCATACGTTTTGTTATCTAATGAATTTCGTGTTTCCCTAACTTGTCAAGAGTTTTGAGAAAAATGACGAAGATCAGGTAGAATTCTGGAACTTTTTTGTGATAATCGGTTTTTTAGGATGTAGCATGTGTTTGTAAATAACATTTTGTCCAGAAAAATTCAAACTGAAGCTACCTATACTAAACAAAATCAGCCATGTCACCTGTAGGTGACTCTAGGATTTCACGGAACATCACCTCCAACTCTCACCCAAGACGTCAAAAAGATCTTTAAAAAAGAGGGGTAGGCAGAAGATGCTTAAATGGTGTTGGGTGTCAATGTTCTTTATTCGAAATATTAAACTCCTACCTAGGGAAAAACGGCAAAAAGAAAATCTCCTTGAGAACTGTTGATTCGGATGAGAAAAAGAGATATGTTTAAATTTTGGCTCACCAACTGTCGTTTGAAAGCTTGCTTCTTTGTTGTATCCATAGAACACTTGGGAAATTAAATTGCACAGTGACAATAAACTGAGAACGAATAAAAGCACTAAACGATAAAATAAAAAATGAACAACGTTCTCAATTTTTTTTATTTGAATGCCGAAGAGAAATAATACGGGGACAGTTTTGCACGAGACAAGTTGCTACTCTGAACTGGTGGAGAGGAAGGTGGAAGCTACTCCGATCTAGCGGATCTCTAAGGAACTCCCCTTCCCCCAGCGCTTGAGGGTCCCAATGAATCACAGATTCGCTGATGAAATTGAATGCTATTTTGCGCGTGACAGGCAGTTATCTCAGCATCTTGATCAATCAACCGTAAGGGATTATATCAAAGGATTAATGTATGAAAACAAATTGAAATCTCATGGAACGTTTGAAGGATGAGGTTATTTGTTTTGTTGGATTAAGATAGGAATGAGTTTTCTGAATCAAATGAGACAACTCGGGTTAATATGATCATCTTTTCTCTCACCATTGCAAAATCAGTTGGGTAAGCGGTCAGGCATCAGCTGCGAAGCCCTTCAATGGGAAGCATCAACTAGATTCCTTTCGAGCTAGACCCTCAATATTGCTTGGCTGGCACACTTTGTGAACAAGAGGTTATTAAAAAGTATTTTCATGTTGAATGCAATCACAAGTTGCCGAATTGTGATGATGTACTACAAGCCTACGTTATGTTCATAGATCAGCGATTTACTTTGCTAATACATAAATAAAAACCGCTGTGTAATAATTTGCAGTTTTGCTTTTTAATGTCGCTGACAATACCACACCTACCCTCAACTACATTCAAGATTTTCATTGATGTTTTTTTTTGGCTTTCAAGGGTGAAAGTTGAATTCATAAACAAAAGCTCTTTGTCAGATTCTGCAATTGTCACACAAAGGTTTATTTTTTATATCTCCACATCCCACTCCTTCCACAATTCGATTTGGTTTTGCCTAAATCTGTATGAACCTTTGTTACCAGAATAAACCAGGAAGTCTTGAGCTCTAATGACAATCCTTACATTTCCACAGGTTTGTTTTATGCGTGCCAGCTGTATCCGCTTCCCCGCCAGCGATCCACGTCCCCCACCCCGCTCCCTGGAAGGACAATCTAGAGAAACAGAGGGAAACGTTGCTCGAGCAGCGTTTGAAACCCAAAGCTCGTCTCCTGCACCCAATCATGTCGGCCATGTCAACGTTATTCCCCGACCCGCGCCTCATCCAGTATGACTGTGGAAAACTTCAATCCCTTGACAGACTTCTGAGGAAACTCAAGACTGATCACCATAGAGTTCTTATTTTCACTCAAATGACCCGAATGCTCGACGTTTTAGAAGCCTTTTTAAATTTTCATGGTCACATTTACCTGCGATTGGACGGCACCACTAAAGTGGATCAAAGACAAGTTAGTATTTCGTTTGCCCTACCTATATTCTTGTGTTCCAGATAAACTGTCCTGACCAAATATAATGGTCAAGCCATTGTGTAATATGTTTTTTCTGCTTGAACCGATAGCCCTTGACGTGTCAATTTATTTTTTTAGATTCTTATGGAACGATTTAACGCAGATAAGCGAATATTCTGCTTCATTCTTTCAACAAGATCGGGAGGTGTTGGTGTTAATCTAACCGGTGCAGACACAGTAGTGTTTTACGACAGTGACTGGAATCCTACGATGGACGCCCAAGCTCAAGACAGATGTCATAGGATTGGTCAAACGAGAGATGTACATATCTATAGGTAAGTTTGCTTCTTGTTTACTGACTTTAAAATCCCTGTTCACATTTTTTACTTTTGCACGTATTTCTTTATTTCCCTTTTCTGTCGACAGGTTAATAAGTGAAAAAACGGTTGAAGAAAATATTTTAAAGAAAGCCAATCAGAAACGTATGTTGGGTGATCTGGCGATTGAAGGTGGCAATTTCACTACAGCCTACTTTAAGAGCGTAAGTTGATTCTGCTGGAAGTTTGATTGACTTTGATATTGCACTTGAAAGAAGCACAAATGACTAACCCTGCATTGATGTTACAGAGCACTATTCAAGATCTGTTCAACGTTGACACTTCTGAGAACGATGCTTCAAGGCGAATGGCTGACGTTCTTCACAGAGATCGTGGTGACAAACCATTGGATGAACCGGTAAGATTCGAGATAGTCTTAAATTTCGAAAAGTCCTAGATAAACTTTACTTGGGGGGAGTACAATTATTGTAGACGAACCAATCAGTATTGCTACTTGATCGTCATTTAGTCTTGGGACTCATTACGCAATTCCTTACAGGCTACCAACATCACAATTGAAGAAAAAACGTCTCTCGGTGCTCTGGAAAGCGCTTTGGCACAAGCTGAAGACGACACTGATGTTGCAGCAGCCAAAGTGGCCAAGGCTGAAGCTGCTGCTGAACTTGCTGAATTCGATGAAAACATCCCCCTCGAATCGCAGGAGCCTGAGCTGAGCAAAGCAGAACAAGAACTGAACGCTCTGATGCAGCAGGTACTTCAAAATTTGACATTAATCGCTTGTGAGGTTGTGTTTAAACGGTATTTTGCAAACCAGTTGAAATTTAAAATCGCAAATAATTGTCAGTTTATCAAGTCAGCAGTGTAATTGCAATAGGTTGCAATTGTTTTTGGAACGTATCAGTTTTTTCAAATCTGATTTTGAAAATTCAAAAGAGTTTTCTGGAGCATGCTTTATGTACTAAATGCTCTGATACAATAATAGCTTTGTTCCACCCAATATCTGGGTGGTTCTTCAAATTTTTCGAATGTAGAATGCGTTGCTTGAACAATCTTGATGAATTAATCCGCTGCATTTTTTGAAAAACTCATAATTCCCTGGTTTTTGTTAGGGACTGAATTATTTACCTCTACAACTGGAAACAATAAGTTGAGAAATTAATTGCATTGTGGGAAGTCTATTTTCATATGTACAATTCAATTGTTTCATTGCAGAAAATGCAATGAATATTCTGTACATTATTAAGTGCGTATGATACGCTGGGTCTTCTATAACGTTATTTTGTATGATCAACTTGAATTACGTCATCAATGGACTGTCCTCTTTCACTTGGTTCAATCCATCTTTAAAACCTTTGAGTAAAAGGATATTCACAAACAACGGTAACCACCTTCTATTAGAAAACGCATTTTTCTGTATGAATGGAAAAACTACACATAAGTAAAACCTAAAGTTTGAAGGTGCTATTTCTATTCGTAAAGACGTTAATCACCGGAGCATTGCTTTTGGATAGCCTTGATTTTCATTTGTGTTGCCATATTAGTATTAGGTAGAAGTGGGAGATGATTTGGCTGGCTTCTTGGCATTGTGAAAATATGATAAATTTTATATCATTTATCATAATATGACTTGAATCATCTCATTAACATTATTTTCATTTTCAAGATTCTCAATTATTTCAACATACCATGTTCCTGCTAGTTTTCATTATTTATTCAATAAGGCATCATGACTGGGTATAAATTATTTATGGCTTCACAAATCCGACTTCTTTTATTTACTTACAATATGACTTCAAAATTAAGAAACGCTGTCAGTTCCAACATATGGGCTTATTATTATTGATCATGTTTTTAATGATCGCTCGTGTTATTGGAGGTATGGGGGTTACTTTTAGGTTAGGAAATCCCTATCATGTGCTGTGGATGAATTTTCCCTTGTCTAAAACCCATCCCAGACGGATTTATATTCAAAATTACTAGAAAATAGCACTCCACTTCCCTGGGTTAGTAAAAACCTGGAAAACCCACAATTTTTATTAGCCTTTTGTCCTTGGCTGCTATGCATGTGACGTAGAGGTGGGTAGTGAGTGAGTGACCTGGTCTCAAAGAACTTCTCTTTCAAGTGAACTTGTCCCAAATGACCTGCGGAGGGAAGACCTGCAGTTCATCACAAGACGTTCTTGACAGCATGGCTCCTGCGGCCGACGTTCGAACTACTTGGAGACCTGCAGGTCAGCCAAACCGTTCTTCACAAAGTTACCTGCAGTTCACCCATCCGCCATTAGCTCGGGTTTCCTTCTAGTCAACGAAGGACTCCCCCCTCGTCGCAGAGTCAATACCATTCAAATTTACTCAATACTAAACTATACTGGTCGATACCATACTCATTACGATTATATTTAATAAGTAGGCATTTATATGAAAATCTGCATGAGGGCTTGAAAAATGACTAGGGAGTAATAAAAGAGAACAGTAGATGGCTGTTATTTACCGAATTCTGACAAAGAGGTTGACGGTCATGCCACGAGATTGCGATAGTGGTGGTGACTGTCTCAAGAATGGAGACGACGAACAGCAGGTCGCATTCAATCACGGAGTGAATTGATGAACTTCTCCCACTGACCTTGTCTTTGGACTGAGTGACCTGCAGGTCGTCTACTCCCTTAGATGATCTGGGTTTACACACCTCTAATTTGAGGTGATCGGGATGGCTAGAAGATGGCGCTTATGGACAATTAGATCTCTAGTGGAGCCCATAAGCAAAAGAACGGATTTTTTACATCAATTCCAAGGCCTTACGTGGCCCATACGGCGGACGGAGATTGATGGAATGCTCCTCAAACGTAGAAAGACAACCATTGACCTTATTATTAAAGGATTATTATTGAAAATGATAAACCAAAAGTGACCTAAGCAGGTCGTCTACATTTTCCCTTAGATGATTTTACTGGGTTTTTTACAAAACAGCACATTCTCTAATTTTTAACGTGAGGTGATCGGGATGGCTAGAAGATGGCGCCTATTCGAGCAGTTGTAGCCGCTACTCCCCGTTCAGTTGCACGTGGTAAGACATGGTATCGTTCTTCGCTGAGAATATTCCTCACCACGGTCTTAATTTTAGAAAACGCCGCACTCTCAGCTGAATTCAACATGGGAGAATAAGGTGGAAGAAACATTTGACTTATTCCATCGAATGCACTTGAATCTACCAGTTTTCGAAGCCCGGTACAGCAGTGAATTTGCACATTATCCATCACCAGTACGAATAATTCGTTTTATTATTCGTAATAAATAATTACAACGAATTTTTCGTTAAAAATGTAATGAATGTTGAATTTGTTTTGTAAAAGGTTGAATTTGGTTTGTCAAATGTTGAATTTGGTTTGGAAATGCTATAATTGATGACACCCAGTCATTTCCTTATGATGCCTTGAAGAATAAATAAGCGGTACTGTTAGAGACACATGATGACTTCATAAATGTGAAAAAGCCTTGGTTTTTTCTGAATTTGGTAAATATTCCTTGCAACGTCAATCGCAATCCTTGCCCATTGTTATCTCGCGACCTTTACTCTTATAATCCACATTCATTGTTATTACAGCGTTATTTTAAGTGTTATGGCTCGCTTACTTCCCTTCCATAATGAGATACAACTTGCTTATAATGGTTGATTGAACTGTTTCAGTTGTCTGGAGTTGAAAAATACGCGATGAACTTCGTCGAGCGGAGTGAATCCGTGTGGTCAGCGGAAAGGCTAGCGGCGGCAGAGGCCGAAATAGAAATGCAGAAGAAAGAATGGGAAAGAGGGCGTTTAGCGGCTGTCAAAGAGGTCGAACAGCAAAAGAAAGCGAACGACGCCGAGAGCGAAGATATGATCACGTACTCCGCGTCGGACGCTCGCAATCAGGTCAATAACAAGAAACATTCAAGTCCTAATATTAACAATCGTGATGAGAATTCCGAAACGCCCCGCACGCGGTCTCACGGCCGAGTCTCCATCGACCTGTGGACCCTTGACGAGACGCCCATCCTCCCCAGTAAACAAGTTAACTCGGTCAAAAAATCCAAGCCGCAAAAAGTTCACAATAAAAAACGCCGATCCAGCTCTCCTATAGCTCCCTCCCCGCCTCCCTACTCCAACCCGAATTTGGTCATTCGAACTAGAAGGGCGTCGGCCGTGTCCATCGAAGGTAGCACCCCCAAAAAAATGTCCAAACTAGGGCGAACGAAACGACGCTCCGACGCTGGGATTCCCAATTCAATTTCGTGATAACACGCTCTTTAACTCCAGTTTTATTATATTCCCACCATTGTTACCTTCTTCCTTACCGGTACCCATTGTATAAAAATTGTCTACGTTTTTAACCATTCTCCCCCACCACCTCCCCCCAGTGTCGTGTGATCTCAACCCTTCGTGCATTAAATTATTTCGAAATGCTGTTTTGTAGATGATGAAAATGTTCCTTTTGCTAGTTCATAAATTATTTAGCATTAAAAAATTGATTAAATTGTGAACGATTAGTGGATTTTTTATTTGTAACATCTGGTTTAGGCATCACGAGGAATTTTAATTCGACATCAATGTTTTCTATTGATGCCAAATCATCAGATCTGCAATTTTCATTTTATTGATTTAATGACAATTTGACATTTTCAAGCTGATAATTGAAAAAAATTGACTCGTTATCTCTTAGAAAACTATGAATTAAGGACTGATTCCCTATCGATGTAAGTTTTAGCTAGGTGAAAACTCAATTTTTTTTCCCACTTAGCTGTGTCAGCTCCCCTTCACGGAACAATATTGCATAATCGTGTTGATCTTGTGATGAAACGTAGGGGGCACATTCCTATCAATTTTTTTCGAGAAGAACTGTGGTCTAATAATTGTAACTTATCTTTGTAGCCGTCTTGTACATAGTCGTTCTAATCTAGGCTTATGTATATACGTTGTAATTATACTGCGGAAGTTACATATATATTTTATATTTTGAAGGAATTCATTCGAGAGGGAGGAATTTTTGTATTTCGTGCTTTTGCGACGTTCTTAAACCCTTCTTTTTTTTATACGTTGTAGCATTTAATTGTACATAATGCATTTTCCGATGGCGTGAAACCTCAACCATGTTAAGCCATGTTACTATTGTTGAAAATTTGTAAAAAAAAAAAAATCAATTTTGAATGTCCGAGGGTCTCTCGTTTTAAATGCGTTCTGACAATATTTATAAATACCTCAATTGCGTATCATTGACGCTGTCAAGCTCTCAATTTCATCGCATACTAATTTTTTTTCACGAAACATGTTCCATTGTTAACGGAGACCCTTCATCCACGTAACTCGTGTTTTTTTTTTAATTTATTAATTTTTTTTTCTAATCGTGGTTTCAATTGAACTAAGTATACTGTATTTACTGACTATACTGATGATATCCTGAAAATAAAATAATTATTCTTTACATGTGGCATTTTCTTGGTAAACTTATCAGCAGCATGGGCTATGTTTTGGTGTCCATTAGCTCTACCTGCTCTTTGTGCGCTCACATTTTTCACCCAAGTTTCATAATCGATCAATCATTCCCATTTTCCTCCTCAAGGCCTACTACATCCATTCGAGAGCTGTATTAAAAAGCATTTTTTAAAAAATTAAAACGGAAAGTAATATTGATTTCTTAATTAAATTTTGAATGGATGTTTCTATTGAGCAATATCTTCAACGAGCCCCCTTGTGTCAAGTATCGAAATAAATTTTTAAATTCTTGTTTTTCCAAGACGGAGTTTGTGCTTCTTGTTTTTCTTGGACGTGGCACCAAAACATTTGCCTTGTAAAACAAATGAGTTACCAAGATTACGCACATAGAGCAAAATTATAACATCAAAACATGGCTCAATACTGGTCTGAACGTTGAACCTCACCCTAAAACCTTTTTTCTAGCCTGTAGTATGTACGTTTCCTAAGTCGGTCATTTCAAAATGTCAGTAACATTTATGTCGCTGATCAGTATTGCGGTCAAATCTCAACTAAATACAGTTTTGTCAGTGTTTTAAAATTTTCCCCTATGTGAGTGTACATGTTCCATGGAAAAGTATGTAAAAGTTGTGCCTACAGGACCCAGGAGGAAATACCAAAGTCCGTATTTCTCACTCCCTACAGCTGTCACTAACCAGAGGTATATACTCGTAACTTCCATTGTCACTACTCAGCGAAATATTTATTGGGGCTGTTATATCTACTTACACTATGAAAGAACATATGATCTACAATGGATATCCGCTTCAGGAAAAAAAAATTGGATCAAATCAAGTAGCTTTATCAGCCCATTATTTCAGTGTCACAAGGTTTTTCCTCACTCCCTACAATTTTGGTTTATTATTCAATAATAAACCATTGTAATCGCTCTTGAAAAAAAATCTAACCCCCCCTGAACATTTCATGGTTTACGTTTCAAAGGGTGTAGAATCCAAATCTGCAATAAAAAATTTTCCGTCCGTCCGCCGTACGCACGATTTCTCCCAAACGGCTGAAGCAAAAAAGCTGAAATTTTCAGGAAAAATCCATGTTGGTCCGACGACGCCCCAATTCTTGAACTTTCTTAATAATTCGCCCTAATTCTTTTGCCAGTACAATGCTTGACTTAATTTAAAGTGCCCTTTAAGGATTGTCAAAGTTTTGTAAAATCCCTAAAAACCTCAAAAAAAAAGTCAAGGCGGCCTAAATGTGGACTCTTTTTGAAGAACTATCCACGAGGAATCGAATGAGCTCCTCCCCAGGTCCGTAGGCCAAACCATTCCCGATTTATGGTGGTAACATTTGCGTTATTTTGGTTTATTATGGTTTTTGTTTTGATATCAGTAACCTAGTGATGTAGTGAACGTGGATACTGGAGTGAACTCCTAAAAGGCTTTGTAGCCAATACACGGGTTGAAGCATTCTGATATGCATGAAACGCTGTAAATTCTTTCACTGGGGTTTATTATTAAATTGGCTTGCGTTCATGATTTGAATTTATACTAAGCTTTGGAGTGTGCGTGTTTCATTATTGATCAATCCTCAAAAAATAGGTATTTGGATTGATCAGTTGATCATATTTGTGTCTCCTGAAATTCAATAACGCAAATTCAAATCATGACACAAGCCATGAATTGAATAATAAATCCCAGTGAAAGAATTTGCAGCGTTTTTTGAAAAGTAGCCCCCGACAGGCAGGAAAGGGTGTTCATGAAGTTGCTTCTGTTTTGTTGACATCCCTTATTCAAGATGGTCCGAACGCTGGTGGTTGGATTTTGCCTAGACTTTCCCAGTCAGTTCTACCGGGAAAACCATCCCTGGAGGCAGCAGTGTAGGTTTTCTAACTCTCACTCCCTACTCCAGTAACATTCTGGCTGTGGCAAGTGAAACTTGATCGCACTTGTCGACAATTAGTGCAGTTGTTGGAAGTTCGTTGACAACAGTTTGGTTCAACCAGTTTCAATTGATTAGTGGCCTGTAAAGGAGGGGAAAGGCTATAACCTCACTCCCTACAATATCCAACCAATAGCCCCTTGAATTGTAGGGAGTGAGATCTGCTTGTAGCTAGTGAGATTTTGGCAAGGAAACCTTAGTATTTACTGTAGCTAAAATTAAGTTAATTTGTGCTGTTCCACTCACCTAGATTGAAAGGTTGAGTGGCGATTCCCACAGAGGTTGGAGGCTCAAGAGGGGAAAAAATAGTAGCATATACCTCACTCCCTACAAAATGTAATTTTTTCAAAATGGCTTATCAGCAGTACGGTTCAAGATTATGTGTGCTCACTTGGGTGATATGCCGAGAACCGCAGTGATGGATTAGAAACAAGAAAACTGATCAAGTTTCAAATTTTTTTTTTTTTTTTTTTTTTTTTTGAAAAGTCGATACCCAAATGTGACCGAAATTTTGAAATGACCCACGTAGGATTTTGAAGTTTTAATTCGCATCACATATAAGTACTTATCGTTATTAACACATGAAGCGGATATTTCAGCATTTATTCTTTTCAGAAAAGTGTCCTTAGGGGTTTTTGTAGAAAATTGAGCTGTTATGTAATACGGTTTCTTGAACTGAGAGAATCAGACTTTAATTTGCTGAGATAATTCTAATTGCATTCCATTTTTGAGCTTTCTAGAATGATGCTCAAATTTTAACATCTATCATTTGCTTAAACTAACTTATTGCATTGATTCAATCTTGAATAAGATAACGCTATTTTTTGCAAAAAATTTGGTAGAAACATATAGTTCTCCCATCCTGAATCTTGAAACTACTGCTTCTGAGTCTATTCCTGGCGCCTTAGCTTCCAGGGTATCTTTTGTGTTTTGTAGGCTAATCGCCTCAGTCAATGGAAGGGGTTTACTACACACTATCACCCTCTTGGCATATAGTATGTATAAAATTAGTTTTTGACCAAGAAAAATGACTCCGATTTAAAGAATTGGCATGCCAACTGGAGATTGGCGCATAATATAACTGAAAATACGATGACAGCCGAAATTGCCTTATCGTCCAGGAATTTCGTATGGTTTTTACTTTATGTGTAGTAGATGAAGCTAGCGCACATCTTTACTTAGAGCCAGTCCGAAATGGGCTTAAAAAAAGTAGGATTGGGGTAAAACCTGATTGGAAAAACTCCTTATCCCCGAGCTTTCGGTATATTTAACACCTTCATCAGGGCCTGCAACACTTTAAAAGAAATACAATTGATTTTCAGCAATAGAAATATTTATGACACAAGGCGTACTTGTCAAAATATAAGGCCAAAACACAACTACTACTGTCAACTAAATTCAAAACTCACTCAAGGTTGCTTCCGTGTAGATATACTAGACACTGTCAGACAGTTGTGGAGGTCATAACTAAAAGGAACAAATTTAACAACAATGTGATACTTATGAAATAATCCATATGAAAATTGAAACATCTTTATATCGAGGAAGATGCGAACAACTTTCAGTACAAGGGTGGTACTTAAATTGCACCAAGCCTTACCCCAAATCTCACTTTTAGACGTTCGAATTAACTGCGGGGGAATCACCACTTCACTTCAGAAAACGGTGTTAGCTAAAAAAATGAATTATATTCCTGCACAGATCGCTGGCCTAGAGATAATTATGAAACGGTGTTTAATGTAGGTACAGGGTGTAGGGTGAAATAAAAAGGTATTACAACCAAAGAAATTAGAACCAGAAAAAATACTCCCTCGACCTGTGTACACTTGAAAATATCTATGGTACATTATCTGAATAATGACTAAATGGGGATAGGCACATATGCACAATGGGGAAATTACTAAGAAAACGAAATGAAAAATAATCGCATTGACTCAAAACGTGGGGATTTTGAGGGTGAGGAACAAGAATTTGAAGTCATAACCCTCGAAAAATGAATCCTTGAGGTGATGAAAGGGAATGATCATGATCGAGCTAGGTGAAGTAGCATATTGGGTCCAGAGAGTGAAAATCAGATAATTGTGTTCCACAATCTTCCTTTGTCTAAAAAACCCTTTTCACTGAAAATGGGTACTTATGCAATAATATCTTAATAAAGTTACTGTTCAACGTCATTTTGGAAGTTGAGCTGCATTATAATATACGCTTGTCACTTGGCAATAAATGGATAACATTAGAAGAGCAGGTAATAAAGATAATGAACTTAGAATTATTATGAACCTCAGATTTTTAAAAATTAGATAATGAACAATTCATCAAATCATGAATAGCGTATTCATTGGATTGAATAAGAAAAATAGCAACAATCACGGGTTGCAGGTTGCAGATGGTGACCGAAATATAAATTAACACAATGTCCAACTTGAAAATAGTGTAGATAGAACTTGAATGTGCAAAACAAAGCAAAATCGTTATTCGTCTTCTAAAATGTCACTGTACGTAATTGAACCCTGGAAGCTGCACTGTGTTGCAGTAAGGAGCCCTAATGGATCAAATCAAATCAATAATGTACGCTTCGCAGAGTAAAACTAAATGGTAGTTTAGCCTTTCGGTAGTATACAGTTGTCCTGAACCCATCTATGATGGTTCTATGATATCCTGGATTCACACTGAATCATTCAAATGGGCTAAAAAGAAAATTTGGAATGCTCAGTAAAAGAGCTCCGAGATGAAGATAAGTTGGTAGAAAAAAAAATCATTGAAAACAAATATTTATAGAGTTACCAATATAGGCACTGAAGGGCACCGATGCACAAAAGCTAGGAGGGATCAGGACAGCAAACAAATCAAAGAAGAGACATAAATAACAATTACACGGATCTAGTTGGGAGTGCCTCCAATCATCATAATTGAATTCCGCAATCAAAAATTCTCTATATCGCCAGGCATTTCTAAAATAGCCACACAGCTGTGCCCAATTTCGCCCATTCAAAATTCCAATCAATTCTACTCTTGACAGCTCGGCCTTGCCAATAGAGATGGGCCATCTAACTCATCTCGTTGATCGGATCGGGATCGATCGCTCATCCAAATGATCAGCTCTTTGACATAACTCACCGCACACCGCTCATCCCCTTTCCCCTTCGTTAAGTAAGACGATTTTCAGGTCAAATAAAAAGGATCCCAAGAAACAATCAAACTTAACCAGTACCAACTCATTTTATTGGTAAGATGAAGTCGAAAACAGAGAGATCGATAGCTCGTTCGATCGGGAAATAGCTCTCGATATCTCGAACGCGTTTCCCTGTTCTGAACGTTCCCAGCGATACTGCTCACCGTTCATTTGGATCACTTCGTTGAGCAGTCTGATCCGATCCCTCCCACCTTCCAACACTACGAGAGCGAGAGGAGAGCCAGAGCCGCCGGTGATCAACCGAACGATCCCGATCCCACTCGGTTCATCAAGAGGGGAAAGAGCTACCGCTCTTTTTTCGTGAGTCATCGTTCACTCGCTCACTTTCAAGAGCTAGTTCTTTTTACTAACTCATGAGCGGATCGCCCATCTCTACGTGCCAAAGTATGCCCTCCCATAGTAGCTGAGAATAGGACAGTGCGCCAGAAATGTTCTGTGGACTCATTTACCCCCCAATTACAAAGGGATTTTACTCACGATAACATAAGAATATTATTCAGTTTTCTTCAAGTCATGGCGGCATTAACTTGCGAGCAGTATGCAGATATAATTAATGTGTGCACCGATGAGAGGGATTTTTTCTTGTGATTCATCCACCAACAAATGTACTCTACTCTGTTAACAACCTCGAAGATCGATGAGGAAGAATCTTAACTGCTATAGTGCAGGCCTCACCTATAATGTTACTAATAGATCCCAAAGGAATAGTACGAAAACATGAGGCCCCATTTCGAAAATACGTTCCAAGTAAATGCATTACGACAACAGCCACTGTTAACATCGAATTCGACAGGTGTAAAGGTGTTATTTGTATCTTGTTTTATTTTTAACCCCCATATTCAATTTGACTTCCATTTCAGTGGTCATGGTTTTAAAGAAGTCGAAATTCTGCTAGCGATTTTACAAATCTACCCACAGCTCTAGATTCGTTAGGTGACATCCATTTTCTCTTGTACTAATATTCAATTAAAAGGCCTGAAACCTACTAAGAGAATTTCATTTGGTCCAGATATTATTGAAATTATCAACCTGCATCGTTCACTTCCACGAAAAACACAAGAAAATTCTGAATCCCTTTGTTAATTTTAAAAATACGTAGGTGGTTTTTACCTTATTCAAACTTGAATTCCTCCATGAAATCAATAAGGAATCGCATAATTGACGATACCAATTAAAAACGCTGGAAATTCTTTCACTGGGGTTTATTCAATTTCATTCATTTGGCTTGCGTTCATGATTTGAATTTCTACTAAGCTTTGGAGAGTGCGTGTTTCACAGGTGATAGAGCTATTATTGAATTTCAGGAGGCACACAAATATGATCAACTGATCAACGTGCTCTATGCATATCTCCTGAAATTCAATAATCGCTCTATCACCTGTG
The DNA here is from genome assembly GCA_031894815.1 of Creontiades dilutus. Taxonomy (NCBI): domain Eukaryota; kingdom Metazoa; phylum Arthropoda; class Insecta; order Hemiptera; family Miridae; genus Creontiades; species Creontiades dilutus. Next base: position 900,486 of record JAVIWC010009012.1, on the reverse strand, counting down.
AAACATGCATACCCCACAGCTTAGTAGAAATTCAAATTATGAATGCAAGCCAAATGAATAAAATTGAATAATAAACCCCAGTGAAAGAATTTGCGGCGTTTTTTTTTTTATGGTTTCATGGCACTGGTGACACGTACATACAGCGTTGTGTTTCGTCTTGGGCCTAGGTGTGTCTGCGGAGCAAAACGTTTCTTTGTGTCCAAGTGTGTATGTGTACCATATTCATATGGGGCAAAAATTTTCCTGCCGAACGCGGGAAACGAACCCGAGAACCTGTGGTTGTGAGTCCCGCACAAAACCCTTGCGCTACGGGTTTGTTTTACTTAGTTTATTTATAAAATTGAATAATAAACCACAGTGAAAGAATTTGCAGCATAATATCATGCCCATACATCGGGAATGGTTTGAGCTACAGACCTGGGGAGGGGCTCATTCGATTCCTCATGGAAAGTTCTTCAAAAAAAAGTCCAAATTTAGGCCGCCTTGACTTTTTTGAGTTTACAAAACTTTGACAACCCTTAAGTGGCACTTTAAATTAAGTGAGAGGGCTGGTGCTAAAGATGAGGGGTGTAGGGCTAAAGAATTGGGGCGTTGTCGGACCAATATGGATTTTCCCTGAAAATTTCAGATTTTTCGCTCCAGCCGTTTGGGAGAAATCGTGCGTACGGCAGACGGACGGAAAAATTTTTATTGCAGATTCGGATTCTACACCCTTTGAAACATAAACCATGAAATTTTCAGGGGGGTTAGACATTTTTTTCAAGAGCGATTACAATGGTTCATTATTGAATAATAAACCAAAACTGATGAAATCTATCAGCTTCCGTCATGTTTTGTGGAAATGCAGTTAACGTACAAGTATTTTCAAAAACTTTGTCCTCAAATTTTTATGATTAACTACAATTGCAGTTTTTTTTATTATGAATGTGCACTAGATGTGCAGGACTTTGACGCTGAATCCGATTAGTCGTTTTAAAATGTAATAACCTTGGTTTTTTAAGACAAAAAACATGGTTTTCTAAGAAAAATAAATTTTAAAAAATCTAGAAAAAATCGAAATTGAGATAGAAATTAGCGGACGGTGTCATTCTGCAACACTTCACATGACATGTGGAAATACGTTGTATTTTCACCCAATTTTTAGGATTTTTTGTCACACTCACTCGAATTTACTCTGTAAATAGAATTATATTACTTAAAGGTTGCTCCTCGCTCAGAATGACATAAAGTAAGTCCACTACAATTTTCAAGTATAAATGATCTAGATGCTACATGTAAAATGTTTACCCACATGGTACTTTTAGTTTGATTCTGGTCTTTTCTCTGTTTTCAGGTTTGGGTTTCAAATGACGGAAAGGACATAATGCCGGTAATTATATGCTAGCTTTTCGTGTATGTACCATTATGTTACCACCTTTCGGACATGTTGTTCTGATGATATTGTCATTTCAGATCTGGGGACCTCCCACTCCTCCTCAAGGCGATGGCGATGTCTACATTGACCAGAACCTTGGGCTCCTCTACGAACAGAAAGTGATATCCAACGATATGCTGCCGCCCGTGTACATCAAGAAAGAGAAAAAGAGGACTCGAGTTGAGGCTGGCCTTCCTGAAGGTGACTGATTTTCTTATTGATGGAAATAGTTTTAATGTATCACAGTGAAATCCAAAGTTTCTCATTAGTGATTGAATGGCTCAGTATCATTAATAAGAGCGTCATAGTTACTCCCGCCGTTTACCCGCGCTTGATTGAATTTCTTCACTTTGACATTCAGAGCACTGGGCAGAAATCACATTGCGTCAACACCAGGTTACGGCCATCGCAATGCTTTGTTGTAATTAGACAGTCGGATTCCCCTGGTCCGTACCAGTTCTAAGTTGATCGTTAAATGACGGCCGAAGAAACTACAGCCCGTCCACCGAGCACGAGGCCGGCGACTTGACAGCTGAAAGTCCGCAGCAAGAAAGGTCCACGGGTGGTCAAGGCACGGGACCGAGCTCGGTTCAGGAACGCGTGAACGCCCGTCTCCTCGCCCAGGCCCGGCTCGTTAACACGGCACCGCTTCTCCATCTAGCCCGGCAACGTCACGATCCTCAGAGCCAATCCTTATCCCGAAGTTACGGATCTAATTTGCCGACTTCCCTTACCTACATTGTTCTATCAACCAGAGGCTGTTCACCTTGGAGACCTGCTGCGGATATGGGTACGAGCCGGTCGGGGTACCTCGTGGCCCTCTCCCTCCCAGGATTTTCAAGGTCCGAGGGGAAGATTCGGACACCGGCCGTAACGCGGTATTGCAGCATGTTCGCGTTCCAAACCCTATCTCCCTGCTAGAGGTTTCCAGGGAACTCGAACGCTTATAGAGAAGAGACAACTCTCCCCGAACCTCCCGACCGCGTCTCCGGATCTAAGTCATTGATCGTCCAGCGACCTTTCCCTTTCATTTGGCCCAAAGTCGTAACCGTCCTCTAAAAAATGGCAATATTGAATATGTGGTATTTACCCTTTAGTTTGCCTCTAAAACTGTTTTTGGTTTATTATTTTCAATTCGCCTTTGCAATGGTACATCAATCAAATTTGTGTAACTCCTCTTCAAGTTTTGTAATTTTACTTTTCAAGATGCGTAGATTGAAATTGTTGATATGTCCGTATGCTGTAAAAGCCATATAAGGCCTTATAAGTTATGTACAAAATTCGTTCTTCCACACATGGACTCAGTTAGTCATAATTTCTTGCCAGAATCGCCTCACACGCAACCTATGCGTGTTTTTAGTGTTATGAATGAGTGGAACGTCATTTTCTAGAAATTGTATAAGAAAAATCGACTGGCATAGGTTTTAAACCCGTAGAACTTTACCCATACCTAATAATCTGAATTTCTGAACCTAGAAGTGGCTCCATAAACCTCTCAATGACTCAAAGCAATCAGAGATTGCATTTAAAAAGCGGCAAATTATTTCACAAAGGTTTATTATTTTTGGCACCCCTCCGCCTTCTCTACGCTCAAGCCAAGTCGTAAAAAAAAATAAAATGAAAAATGGGAATTCACGCCCGTCTTCAACGTTTTGCTCTTTAAATGTGATTTTCTTAGCCAGAGGAGCTCGGACTGGTCTGGGACCCATCTCAATAGATTCGGATTTCAAAATTACTTGAAAATGATACCCCACTTGCCTAAGCCAGCGAAAACCATGAAAAAACACGCTATTGGCTCATTTTTGACAATTTTTACAGCATCTGTACGTAGAGGAATCGAGTTGGCTAAAAGTTTGAGTCAATTAGACCTCAAGTGGAGTCTACAAAACGGATTTTTTACATCAATTTCAACATATTTTGTGGCCTTTTATCTTGAAACGAAATGAACAAATTTGAATGGGGGTTATAAAAGATTTTTAATGTACAATCACAAAGCCTAATCGAAAATAATAGAGCAAAATGGTCTCAAACTTGCTGAATAAGAGCTTCGGTTCATAAAGTTTTAAAGGTAAACTGTATGGTAACTACATGTTCTATAATGTCGTAATAATAGCTTGATAGGTAATAGACTTTCATTAATTGCTTGTATCATTTCGAGGTTTGAGGGCCTACCTTTGATTCAGGAATTGCAAATATTTGCTAAGAATGAACTTCTACGGGTCTGAAACTTTTCCCAGTCGATTTTTCGTCCAAAATTACTAGGAAATGAAATTTCACTTGCTAGAAAAACAAGTTTTTGAAGAGTTCTTGGACCATAGCATCTATGAGTTTGATTCGACCGGCTGGTTAGAAGATAGTACCAACTAAACCCCAAGTGGAGTTCGTGTCCGAAAGAACGAATTTGTTAAAAATCAATTCTAATGCTTTTTATCCGGCGGACATACATTGCAGATTTTGAATCTGCTCACCGTAAAATGACAAAGTGTGAGGGAGGTTATAAAACCTTTTTTGCTATACGATTTGAAAGGCTTATTATTAAAAATAATATGTTATTCTAATGTCTTGGTGAATATTGTGGTAAATGAATTTCTCTGATCTTTAAACACAACTGCCAACACGAGCACCTTATACTCATAATATAAAAATGAAATGAGAAGCTTAAAACATCCTTCATTTCGTCCAAATTTATGAGAAATCGGACATCTAGGGTGTGAAGAACTTGTTTGATGGGTTTTACGTTTTAAAAATGGTTATAGACTGGTTCATTGTGAACAACGAATGACACTCACACAGGCCTGGTATTGTAGATCGTTAATCCTGGAAAATATTTCTCCCCATCTAAATTTCAAGTTATCATTAGTTACAATATCCCTACATATCGCCTTGAACTATCAAGTTGTATCTATACGTATCGTAATTGACTTTTCAGGTCGTGTGCCAGTAAAAGTGAGACCTAGAGATGATTCTTTGATGCACGTTGCACCGAGGTCTTTGTTCGACCGTCCGACCCCCGCGCTGATCAAGATGCGTCAAGAGATGCGATACCACCGCCATCGTGGAACGCCCCGTCCTATCACCAGCCTCGTGAAGCCGATTATGCCTGTGAAAATTCCCCCGGAACCGGATTACGTCCCTGATTGGACGATTCAAGAAGACCACTCTATTTTACAAGTTAGAAACAGAACTATTCTCAAGAAATTAGTGTTAATTTAAGTCCCCAGCATATCAGAATGATAATGTCTATACATGGTCCTCATACATGTCTTTCAGCATTGAGCTAAAAGGGACTCTCTTTGTTTTAGGCTATTCAAAACACTCAGGAGCTCACCCTGAACTTGACTGTCCTATCTCCAGGGCACACCCCTAATTGGGACATGGTTGCTGATATGGTGAACCACACTTCCCGCACGTACAGATCACCCAAACAGTGCAAAAACCGGTAAACATTCCCTTATTATTTGTATTTGTAGTACAAACAACATACATGGTCTGCTGTATTTGACTTGAGTGATTGTAGTAAGTACCTAAGTTTTACCTATACCTTTCTTTTGGATTTTTCTAGCTACGAATCAGTAATTATCCCTCGAGAAGAAGGAAAATTGATCATTGATAGCCCCAAAAAACAGAAAAAGAAGACAAACCCTCTCTACAAGGTCCCACTACAGGTATGTTGTTCATAACGAATTTGTTAACCTGTTGAATTCATCATGTGTACGCATTTGGCATCTTGGAAAATTCAACTATTTCTTATTGCATCCATAAAAAAGGAATCTCCTCTTCTTCAAACAATCATTCCTTTTCATTTTGGTTTCCTCCTTTCCTCCCTATTATCCACACTTGGTGATAGAAACAAAGAAGCATCAGTATAGGGTAACCTGTTGTACCCAGGGCCACTTTTTCTTCAAATCGTAATTTTAATATCAAAGTACTCTTATTTCGTGCTAGTTTTAAATTTTATCGTTGAAGCAACTCTTTAGTAACAATTCCCATTTGCTTAATTATTTATCAAGTCATTGTTTTTTGTACAACAGTATGTTTTTGAAGAAATGGGAAAGTGGGTACAACACTCCGTTGTACTCAGGGCCAGAGGGTGTTGAACCCAGGGCCACCACAGTTGATCACTAACTTTAGAAGAAAATACGCCAATAACTCGGATAGCCGCTTAATTTATACCTTAAAATAACATATTTAATATCACACTGATTTTTATACAAGATCTTATACTCCTTAAAATCACTTTGCTGGTCCTACGTCGGAATCACATACTAAAAACACACCCTGACTTGAGGCCGAATAGATTTTGATTAGGTATAGTTCCAAAATCGTATTAATCACAGCTTAGAATATGCTAAATCATACCAAGGCATTATAAGTTGAAATTATGGGAAACTCTGAAATTAATCTTCTGTGTAACTAGTTCAATATCACATAAAATCACAGCTTGACTTGGAAACGACAAGAATAATAAATTTTCGAGAGCTAAAAAGTTCGGTTGTAACGTTAACCAGAGAGACTATATCGTAGCTAATATAATATAGCTTCATAAGTTCTATGGCTTATAGTTTTCAATAATGATCCTTTGTAGTCAACCAGAATATAGCGATAAATTGTGGACCTTCCTTGAAATGGAAGCAAAAAAATGTGGGAATACGCCTATAGTAGGAAAGAGTGAAAATCAAAATACAAATATACTAACTTAATGGAATCTGAGATTTGTCAACAAGGTCTATCGAAATAACGTAAATCAAATTACATTTAAACCTTGGAAGTCGACAGAAAACTTCATTTGGCCCTTCCTTAGAAAAACTGGATCTGGCAGAACATTAAAAATGTGCTCGTTCTTAAATTAATAAAATCATCCTGTTGAAGCCAAATGAAAAAAATCGTTCTTTTCTAGTAAACTTTACGGTTGATTGATCAGATGGTGTTGATTTTTTATACACACAGAACTTCGTGGCATCTGAAAAAGATTGATTTACTTATAGTAATAACAAAATTGACTATGTTGGTTCAATTTTATACTCCTAATCTTATTTTATACATTATTGTATCAGACATTGTACACGGGACCGTCACCTGTTGTTCAAGCAAGGGCCGGCCCTGGGTACAAAGAAGTATCGAAAATTAAAAAGTAGCACATCTCCTATAATTCTTGATTATATCCTGTAAAGTGATTCAGAATTTATTAAAGAGATGTTAAACATAGAGTAGTACCATAGAAACATGAATATTTTTACTTCCCTTGTTCACTTCCAGCTCAAAAACACTTGCACGTTTTACAGCGGAGTTCGAGAACACCTCACAAAAACTTTAAACAGCTCTCACGGGTCAATCATTTTTATCATGGACACTTGATTACACGTGCCTGAAAAAGGCTATGCAGCATGATAGATAAATGATTTTTTCTTCTGCTTCAACTTTTGATCGGCCCTGGGTACACCTGGTTACCCTAAATTATTCTTGGAAAATAATAACATTTCTCAAATGTCTATACACAAAAACGCAGCCCTCTAACAAGAGTGAGCTCTTAAATGACTGTTTCCTTAGGGAAGGAGGTTTCTTGGGATAAAGGAATTGCGATTGAAGTTGTGACCGATGATATTTATATTGTATTATTACAGATGAAATCCAGTAGACCCATGAGAACATCACAGCTGTTTGGACAAGACAACAATTCAACCATGACTCAAATCATGAACACCCGTTTTGAAGCCATACGATCTATCTCTAACAGACGAGCACCTACCACCAAGCCTTTGCTAGTTAATCCTGGCATAAAAAATCCGAAACATAATGAAATTCTTTCCGAGTGCTCCATAGATTACAACAATCCGCTAACGCCTGTTGAAGTGGCTTCCAAAAGAGCAGACAGAATTGCCAAGGAGAAAGCACTGTCCGTTCAAGTAAGTTAACTTTACTCAATATTTGTATATGTTTCCATTTAAAATCTGTAGAATAATTGTGTGAAACCCTTTTTTTAGAATGTTGCTATTACTCCTGAGCAACAGCTGGCTGCTCTGCGCCTCCAGCAACAACAACTTCAGGGTGCAATTGTGAAGACGACTACGATCACAACGCCAACTGTAACTTCTACCGTGACTTTGGCCACAACCAGGCCTGTTGCTGTGCAGGTAAATTACTTCGGGTTTACTGTATCATTCGATCTCGATTGAATTGAAAACAATGGGGAATTCCCATGGTTTTTTCTGTAATTTTTCTGAAAGTAGTTCCTAAAAGAAACCTGAAAACAGTATTCGACTGGCTGTAATCGCTTCCAGAAAATGTAGCTAATTCAACGGCGTTTGGATGGGGAACGTCACGTAAGTTAGCAAAGAGCTTTTGTGAGCCAACTGAACAGAGTTAAAGAGCATGGTCGAAACTGTTATCTGGTTAACTATCAAGATTTGCTGGGAATACTTCTAACACAGCATTAAGCTATGGAGGGGATTTCTTAGACAAACCTGAGTGTGAATGTGCACTCACATGGGGAACGTCACCTGAGTTAGCAAAGAACATCTATGAATCAACTGAACAGAAGTAAAAAGCATCGTTCGAAGTGTTATCTGCTTGAATAACAATAAATTGCTGTGAAGATTTCTGACAAAGCATTAAACTAAGGACAAAGCCTCACTTCAGCACTCAGCAGTTGGAGGGCACTCGAATTCGGTTGAATATGACAGTCCACTCACGAATACTCAACACATTTTCACTGTACGGGAAGCCCCTGGTTGCACATTTTGGGGAAAGTCCCCCTGCTTTGTGGGAAAGGGACGGGAAATTCCCACTATTCATTCCTCACTGGTTGTTCACAGTTCTGAAAAGTTACTCTTTTGTCTCGAGGTTGGTGTTGTTATTAAATAACATACATTTTCTGTTATACCTACCATGTTGTACTGTCATGAAAAAGAAAAGAATAAATTATTGGGAAGAAGAAAGATTACAATTATGATAACTATGTACTTATAGAACAGACAAATGTGTATTATTAAAAGTAAAACTAGTGACTTGATAAGTTTTGTTGGTAAGAAGAAGACATGGACAAGTTGATCACACACATTCAGTGATCCTGGGATTTCCGAAAGATGATACTCACAAATGTCTATAAGCATAAATGCAGATCCCCTGACGAGAATGGGCTCTTTACTGGCTGTTCCCTTAGGAAAGAAAGTTTCTTAGGATAAAGGGGCCCTCTTACAAGCAATTTCCGTCTATGAATTCAGCCCTATTAGCTGAAAACATATACGTTTTCCATCATATCAAGTAATGACTCAATTTATCCCAGTGAGAGATTCACTGAAACTGTGACGTCACTAAAGTTGTAGAGACTCTGATTCGACTGCGGATTTGATTTCTCTGTGATATCACCTCCAATGATTTTCTCATTGGCATTGGGGGCTGTACCAAGTTACTTTTGGACATATCTAGCCATAGAGCTAGAGTTTACTTTTTATTGGATATGTTGGGTAGAATTCAAAATCCAATATTCATGCTAATTCCCCTTTTTTCTGATAAGGGATGGGAGGAGCCCCTGGTCACTGAGACCACTAGGATCTATTGTGATGCTGTCCCCATTGGGTCAAGTAGTATTTGCAATTGAAAGAAAAAGGAGAAATTAATTGATTAATTTAGCTGTAAAGAAGAATCTCTTAATGTATATTCATAGAAAACTATAGCCCCAAGTAAATGTTTTCCTTTCCCTCATCTCACAGGAAATTATGGCGAGCCCCATGACGTCACGAGGAATCGCCAGCTCACCGACAAGTCAAAGTGTGAACACACCACCCAGAGGAGCAGTAGGCAACGTCGTATCCGTTCAGTCCCCCGGTACTGTTGCTAAAGGTAACTCATCATACTCACTATCACTGAATTTTTACTGGAGCAACATTTTATAGAACACTATTAGAGGCAATAGTGTCGCAAAAACTACTACTATATCCACTCGAGTGAACTTAGCAGGAAACGCAAAAAGCTGTAGCACATTATTTTAGCTCATAGATTCACACTTTCTTTTCAATTGACCTCTTTTTCTCCTCTTTTGTGTGGCAAAACAGTTGGATAGCCAGTGGAAAACCTGATTATTCACGTAAAATTTTAAATTCGTAAACATAGATAAAGTACGTTTTTACTGATACAAATGTATAGAGTACTTTTTGGTTGAAAACGTCGGTTCTATAAGATGACGCCTAGTAAGGGGGATGGAGTACCTTTTGGATGAAAATAGTGTAGAGGAAGTCGGATGTGACTTGAATTTAGTGCTGTATGATTGATAAATGGATAGAGGACGTTTTGCTTGGAACACACCTCAACTGTTCAGTGCTTTTTGGTTGAAAACTTGAGTTTCATCGCTCATTTTGGTTTGTTATTCAATATTAAACCATTGTAATCGCTCTTGAAAAAAAAATTCTAACCCCCCTTGAAAATTTCATGGTTGACGTTTCAAAGGGTGTAGAATCCAAATCTGCCAGGATGGATTCAGAAAGATTAGTACCTACTTTTCAGCGTGAGAAACGATCATCCCCAAAAATTAAGAGGCTCCTTTATGTAAACCCCTTCAAGTGACGGATATGCTAACCCACTTAGCGTAACGGCAATGCGGGTCGCCTCGCGGGGCGGAAGGCATTCACTCGCTGGGAAAGAGATTGATTCACGTGAAGATCGAACGCCACCTAATGAGATGTTGGCACTGTCACTATCTATATATTTTGGTGAAATTCACAATTTATAGATTTTAGTAAAAACACAGAATTTAGTAAATCTATAAGCGGTGAAAGTACATCATAATAAGGTGGCATTAGTTCTTGACGCGTTATCTCATTTGGTTAAAACAACTTACTCAAATATTTTTGCAAGTCCGCCTCCGTGTCGTCAAGCAAAGTTGATAGTTCCAAAATAAATGGTTATGATAAACGAAGAACTAGCGATGTTGTGTTCATAAGAATACCAAGTTATAGCTAATTATAATAACCTAAGCATCTGCCAAGTTACGAGAAGAAATTAAGGGACTTGGCGCGAAAAACAATGAAAATTTTTACAAATAGGTATATTATTCATGCATTTCCTCCTACATTGATCACTGATTTGTTTATTATAATTGATAAGTCGTACTTTATCTGAATTCGGCGATTACTACAATGAAAATGTGTTCCATTCATGTTCTTAGACCGATTAGGAGGTTGTGGCGCTCGAATGGATCTCAAACATGGATTGAACTGTAAAAAGGGTGGTCTGGTCAAACGAGGTCATGATCAAATTCGGGATCAGTGCGCAAGGATGGCGAGTCTCGCGTGGAACTCAGTAGGTCTTGAGCCAGTGCTGGTAGAAGGAGAAGACGGCAATCCTCGGCTGGTTGGGGATATTAAAATCCATGGAGTCTGGGACCATGAGAGAACGGCGTACTTTGATACCAGGGTCATAAACCCAGACGCTTCCTCTTATGGTTCACATGATTGGCCAACCATCTCACAAAATGCAGCCAATGAAAAGCATCGGAAGTATGACGCTGCGGCAGAAGACTTGCGAGGTTCTTTCACACCTCTAGTGGTGGGGTGTGATGGGTCCTTGCACAAGGAATATTCCCGTTCCCTGAAACGGATGGCCGAGGTCTTGGCTGAAAAGTGGTCGAAGCCTTTGTCCCAAGTAACGTGCTGGGTCCGTGTGAAAACCCAGATAGCCGTAGTGAGGGCGGTATCCATGCGTCTCCGCGGCTGCCGACGGAAAGTGAGGTGCCTTGGCCTGGAGGGCGGGGCCCTGATGCCTCTATAGAAATGACGACATTTGACCCACAAGCTCACATCAGCTATATCCCAACCGACAGGTCCTCCTTCAAATTGTCAAATAAAGTATTTGAAAAAAACAAAAAATAGGAAACAAATTGACCACAAGAATCCTTGGGCTGACCAGTGTGTATCCATATCTTGTAATTGAATTCTAGACAATGATGGAAGGACGACAATGTTATAAATATAACTCCTGTAATGGCAAACTTTATTGGTCAATTAATAGGTAACGCAAGCTGATATCTTAATAATTACTAGTGAATAAAAACTGTTAATTAGACAATAGATGTATCAGGAAAGGAGTAGGGAGAAGTCAAGTGTGGGTCACAGTATAAGAAAACCAGCAATTTGTTAATATTTGGATCGGAATGATGTATCGATTCCTAATGTATACCTACCTAATTCACTCAACAAAAAAGAATGGATTCTCCTTCATAATGATTGATATTGATCTTAGTTGTCTATCTGTAAAGTATTTGCTTGTTTCTATGTTCTAGTGTTATCTCATTTTTTTCGTTTCAGGAACTAAAACAATAAGCCCAGCACAGCTTCAAATGTACCGCCAGCAACAACTTTTGAGGCAGCAACATCTGAGAGTGTTGCAGTCCAGAACTCCTGCTCAAAAAGTGTCCGTAGCTGTCACCTCCGGTTCGCCCACACAACGCGTTCAGCAGGTCAGTTCGAGGCAGATGAGAACAATGCATGTCAGGGCTAATCCTAATTTTGTTCATTAGTTATCCAGTAAATGACTGCAAAAATGATTAACCCTTTCGATACTGCATCCTAGCGCGCGTGAGTGGCTCGCCGGCGCAAAGTGCTCTCAGGAGCGGGTGATCTATTGATTCCGATGCTTTGACGCTCTGTTTGCTCCGCTGTACTGAATACTATTTCACGTGGGTTATAGGTGCATATTTTTATTTTTAATCGCATCTATAATGTATTATAAACATAGAAACGTGCGAAAAAACGAAAAAAATTGCAAACAAATTTTTTGGGTAGGTAAGGTAACGGCACTGGTAGTGGCCACTGCTAAAGTAGTGGCCATTTTAAAGTTATATTTGAGAAATAAGGATTCCCGGTCTCCTAGTGGCTTCAAACTTGCTTGCAGGAGGTACAGCTCATGTCATCTTGTAGTCAGAGGTTGAACTGGAGTGCGTCATCATTGGAAATTGTGGTAAACTTCTCAATATGACCGTCCATAGTTTCCTCGTTTGTTGGGCTGTATCCTGGAGCTTCTACTGGAGAGAATCAATTTTGTTCATCTGGTATTGAATTTAATGGTGCTAAACACGTAAGGAGGGCAAAATGTCGTGGCCACTACTGAGACATGCACGTGGCCACTACTGGAAATTTCGTAATTTGATTTGGCCACTACTAGATCAAAATAAAGGTGTAAGAAAAAATTAATAAAAAATAGAAAAAATTGTTCTTTTGATAGTTTTAGGCAATGGATATGTTAGAAGAGTCGGGCTATATTCTAAATGAGGCCTGAAGAAAGTCAGTACTACTGTTGGCCCACAATTGTCAAAACTAAAGAAAAAAATTCTTAACTGTGGCCACTACCGGTACCGTTACCTTAGGTAGGTACTAGAAAAAATTTTGCGCTAGAAACTTTCCTTCACTCATGTAATATTTCTATTTCAAAACAAATCGGTCAGAACAAATGTAAACATAAATTTTAAACATTTTTCAAGGTGTGATACATTTCAAAACACGGGACAACACACAATGCCAAGGGCGGCGAAGCACAGCACAAACGAACTCACTAACTTAGCACCCGAACAGAAATAACACAGGCGTATTTTGCTGATAAACAATGTTATGACGATCGTGATTCGGCTTGTCGGCGATAAACGGAGTCAAAATTGCATAAAGAGTCGACATCTAGCGGAATTCTGTGAAAAAACGAGTTAGGAGACCAACCGGAAGATGGCAGGGGGAAAAACGTATATATTCGGGAGTAGATCCTCAGCGGCGTTTCGGAAAACGTGAATATACAGGCGTAGGCCCGCGAGAGTATTCAGAGAGCCCGTATATATTCGGGAGTAGGATCGAAAGGGTTAAACTCATACCTCCCATATAACACCCTGAAAGAGCCACTCTATAATTCAACAAATAAATTCAAATGTAGTCAATATTTACCAGGTATTCAATCGGTTTTATCTATTGTTTGATCTCTTTACAACAGCTGCGATGAACTTGAAATAATTCTACATTGTTGAAATAGGTTGTCATTATTTTGGAGATAAGAGTAGTTTTTAAAATTGAATTCACATTCAAATTTGTCAAAATGTAACAAACAGCAGAATGAGGATAATTCATCGTTTTCTTGCATTGTCTTTTGGATTCCTTCTGATATTGAAGTTAGTTATAATTAAATCTTTTTATGGCTATATATAGTTGCAGTTTTTTACTATTTGTTTCTTTCGTAGGTTAAAGCGGGATTGACTAGAACTGTTTCTGAATCGGAGATGATGGCATTGTTGAAGAGGCAGCAAGTTACTAAAGTCAGCACTGCTACCACACTAGCATCTGCCCAGTTACTAGCCCAAGCTCAAGCTAGCCTACAGGTTTGTACTTCGATTAACCCTATCTTTAATTAATACAAGATCACAACAATTTGTGTTGAAGGCATGATGTAACTTGCAATCTGATATGGTTATGACTTTGTAAGAAAATGTTCAATGTGTAAACATCTTTATTTGGATAATAACACTATGCTGGTTACATTACAGAGGTGGTTTTGCAATTGTAATAATAATAAATAGCACCATTATAATAATTGTCCAGTCCTTTAAGGACTTTGTTGCGAGTCCAACCAGAAGCATTTGAATACAGGTCTGGGATCCGACCCTGGACATCTTGGGTGGGGGCAGGCCTCCATGTTGTGGAGGCAGGGTAATGCCATCAGAAGACATTTCTCCTCCTCATTGTATTTTTGTGAGTCCAGCTCCAGGCCCCACAGCTCCAACTCAGCCAGCCATCACTACATGGCAGGGAGTAGTTGCCCTAAACGCTGACCATATGAATGCTCCTCCTGTTAGGTGGTCATCCATTCCAGTATCACAAGAGGAAAGCCCGCCTATGTCAGCTCAGTTACTAGCCTCTTGTACCATTCTTGTACCAGGTAATTGTTGCACCAGTTACCTGAAATGGCCAGGTTGTATAACTGCTAACTGTGTTGCTGCTTGGAGTGGAGCATCAACTTGGTACTTTGGCAGAGTTTATATCTGCAAGTGATCTCCTTTCTGAACCCAAGACCACTGAAACATCAATAATATAATGTATTATGGTCCTGGTAACATTTTGTGTTGAAGGCTTAGAATCTGATATGGTTGTGATTGTGTAAGAAAATGTTCAATATGTAAAACAACAACAACCAGGAGTGGCTCTGAGGTGAGGCTTGAGGCCGAAGACCCTCCTGACTTAGAAGGATGAAACAAGAAACAGGAAATAATGAATACTTTTATTAAAATGATTATTCTCAACCAATTTGTAGAATTCACAAATGGTGAAGCTCGCAGATTCATTACAGCAATACTCATCACAAAAGATAGGTACACGTTTTTGAAGGTGTTGCTACTCAATCCTTTGAATCATTCCTGGTAGCAAATCTGGTTCTTTCCGCAGTCTTTAGTGTTTGTTCTTTGAGGTAAGAGTAATGTCTTCAGGGAAGAGTGGAGTGCCTTTTCAACATGGCAACATTTCATCTGGAGACCAATCAGATCAGCTATTCTCAGCTATTTCTGTTCTGTGAGGTGCAGAACTGCCAACTGCACAATCGCCTCACTAGATGGGAGGACTAACATAGCTCCATCTCCCCCAAGAAGATTGTCAAAAGTGCCGAATGGCTGTTATCCGTCGTCGTCGCTCGCACGTCGCCTTGCATTTGAAATGGCGTTATTTGTTGACAAGTTCTCATTGTTCGTCATTTGTAGTTATACGTTCGGTTTTCTTGAAACTTTTTTCAGTAGTTGT
This sequence comes from Creontiades dilutus, assembly GCA_031894815.1. Lineage (NCBI taxonomy): Eukaryota > Metazoa > Arthropoda > Insecta > Hemiptera > Miridae > Creontiades > Creontiades dilutus. The sequence goes on along the minus strand of JAVIWC010009012.1, from coordinate 885,318 downwards.
TCTTTTGATGGATGGATGGGTGTGGGTGGAAGTATTGTCTTAAATTTTAGAGGCAATATGCTTTAACTTATCAGTCGGTGACTGAAAGATAATTTATATCATTGATATTAAAACAATACCTACTTCTATAGGTACTTACTAACTATTACAATTCTCTCAACAGTTATTCTTTGGTTAACTGAATTTCGTACCACATGCATCATTTTCAATCTTTTACATTTTGAAGTGTGCAGAATCCTGGGCATGGGTTAATGGGATAAATAAATCAAATTTCTTACTTTTCTGCTATAAATCAAATGATTCTAATTGGTTCATATCCCTGCGAATGACGTCATCATGCTCCATCAGTACTGTCATTCCATGGATATACACGATTTTGTAAAAGCTTGCTGAGAACTTTTTATTAGCTTTGTAAATTCTCACCAGTATTCGCACTCTCCCTTTACAAACGCACCGCGTTTTTTTCATTCCCTGAACTAAGGCTTACCTCATCAGACAATCTAGAGCTGCCCCTGACACAACATATTCAACATATCCTGAAGGATACTCAGTGCATATAATTTGGTACTCAAGAAGGAATAATCAACCCCATAACCACAAGAATATTATTACGTTGTTTACCAATAAAGATGAAATGGTGGGTAAACAATCACCCTGCCAAGGAAGAGTTGTAGGTGTTTAGTTGAAGTGAACCGAGGAACCTCCATCATCTTTGTCTCATTCCTTCCTTTCTTTTCCAAGTAGAACTCCGTCCTCCTAATTGTAGGAAATATTGTGGAGAATTATTATCCTAATTGTTTGCTTCCGAATCTACTAAGGTAGCGGAAGCATTGTTTTCACTTTCGGAATGTGAAAATTTTTTTGTCTCCAAAATCAAAAATTCTACTCACATTTTGCGTTTTAGACCTTTTTGAACAATTTTGGTTCCGTGTCTGTCTGTGTGTCTGTCAGCAAATCTTTGTTACGGGCAAAACTACACGAAGTTATAGTCGGATTTTGATGAAATTTTCAGGGATTGTGCGGGTTGGGGTGTAGATGGTCCCCTATAGGTTTCATGTCCCCCGGATCAATAGTAGCCTCTACGCATGCGCAAACGTGAAATCATTGTTACGCGCATAACTCCGGGAGTTCTTGACCAATTTCGATGAAATTTTCAGGGATTGTTCGGTTTGATGTGTAGATGGTCTCCTATAAGTTTCATGACCCCCGGATCAATAGTAGCCTCTGCGCATGCGCAAACGTGAAATCCTTGTTACGCGCATAACTCCGGGAGTTCTTGACCAATTTCGATGAAATTTTCAGGGATTGTTCGGACTTTTTAGGTATATTTTATAGTTTGTTCAATAGTTGAACATGCGTTCCTTTATTTTCTCAAGTTATGCTCCTGTTTAATTTACCCTAATTCAATATTTACTTCGCCTAATTGAACGAAGTTCTTTAGTCAATGATAATTTTCAATGATCTATGCAGTCATGTTATGGATACGAGGAAGCTATGTGTCACACCCACTTGGCAGACCTTTAATTCTGCTTTCTTTTCTCTTCTTCTGGACACCAACTTGATACAAGTAGAATGCAAAATCGTTGTTCATGATTGGAGGTTACCAATATTATCATTTATTCCGTTAATTTGTATAATGAATATCATTGTTTATTCATGTTTAAGGTTCAACAGAGTAGTAGCGCTGGAGTTGGACAAGTCACCACTTTGGTTAAAACTGTTCCTGTTTCGACGTCACTACCTGTAGCCAATTTGCTGCCTCAGGTATTTCCCTGTTTTTAGATAATTTTCAAAGACAATAGCAGTGTATATATGTATAAAGGGTGTCGCAATTCAAGACCTCCCCCCTCACTTTAAATCCGCCAAAATGTGTGTAACGAAAAAATTCCTAGAGGGACCACCAATAATTTTTTGGTGTGCTTTCCAAGTATGGTGCTTACGCAAATCTCACTGCAATTTCAGGTTTTCCAATGAGATCTCTATTTAATGCAGTTACGAATTCTAGGCTTAATTTCATGAAAATGTAAAACCTCAACCGATTTCTTTGTTGTTGCCCAATGCGATAAGCGAGCCCTCCAAAATGAGCAAAACAAGTCCGTTTTACAACACCTTTTGAGTGCAAAAGTGCTTCAATTTCGAATAATGGACTTGAAAATCACTATAAATGAGCAAAAATTTCTTAAAATCATCATGTCTGCATATTTTCTAGATGAAAACGCTCACACCTGGGCTGAAAGCAGGTACTGTCACTCCTCAACAAATCAGGCAGCTGTCCATTCAACAACAACTTATGGGGCAGCAGAGAAAGTTTCCACAACCGAAGGTCACCCAAATTGGACAGGTGAGAGTTTTCCTAGAATACAATAACTGCTTGATTGGTTGTTTCCAAATAGCGTTTATTCTACTGGAACTGAGTAACAGTAATAACTTTTGGTATGCATAAATGATGTGCAAGATAATGATGAACATTAATTTTACTTACTAGGTCACGACCAAAGGTGGCGGCACAGCCCAGTTGATCGTACAATCCCAGAAAACATTGCCCACAACCATGACGATGCAGCAAATACAACAAGTAATGCAACAGGTGAAGAATGCCCACCCGCAACATGTGGTAAAGGTATGTTTTCCTATGTTCCTGGTCAAGTGAGAATTTTGAGGTTTAGAATCTCTAGTTGTTCATTGAAAGATTGTTTGTCCTTTAACAGGTTCAACAGGTTTCCGGTTCACAGGTGTTGCCTCACACTGTGTTCACAAAAACACAAGGCGGATCTCAGCCTCGTGTAATCCCTGTTGCGTCATCCTCCCAACAGCCCATCAAACAAGCCATCCAGGTACGTTAATGAATTTAATTTGAGCCATGCTGAAATATCCGTATTTTACTCATTCATTAAGTTCTTTTAGGCAAAGGATATATTGGCCTCATGCACGTATTAAACCGAAATAATCCCAATCCAATCTTTTAGACCTACCGTGCATCAACATTGATAGATGGAACTCCATGTCACAGAAATTCGCATCAAAGAATTTATGTTCCGACTTCGAAAAGTAAAAAATTAACAACTGAAAGTGCAAATTTCTGCACAAAATAAAGGGAAACACAAATCAGAATGCTGACAGACCCCTAAATTTGCGGGGGGCAGGGACCAAAATCACCCGATTAATGTTGAATCCGCGAATGTTGGGTATTGGTTGAGATCAGTGGTGACTCCTCTCGTGACTCTAGGGCTGCACAGGAATATACGAAAAAAGGTCCCCTCTGGTGAAGTGAGTACAATATTCTTAGTACTATAGTTTTACTCACTACGCTCGCATCTCAAAATTGAAAAAAGTATCCTAAATCAATCCTTCTAGTAACATGTAGATTTGTTGGACAAATAGATCAGAATCTATTTTAAGTAAGTCAGTGTTCTTTGTAGTTTGGTGGTCTGGATGCTTGCTAAGCTCGTATCTTGAAATATAAAAAATATCCTAAATCAATCCTTTTAGTAACTTGTACATTTGTTTGACAAATGATACAGAATCCGTGATAAGGAAGTCAGAGTTCTGTATAGTTTGGTGGTTTTTATGCTCAGGCTCGCATCTCAAAATTGAAAAAATACCCCAAATCAATATTTTTATTAGTAGTAGACAAATAGATCGGGATCTATAAAAACCTTTTTTTGCACCCTTGGAGACTTTCTTTGGGGTGGGGACCTTTCTTCTCTTTACCGTCCTTAGAGATCACCAGGGGCTATAACAAAAAAGACAGAAGAGTTGCTTTTCTTTGCCAAATACATAGTTCAACTTGTCTGTGCCTCATTGCCACACTCCATTTACAACTACATGAAATAAAAAACGCAATGAACACAAAATAATAAAGACACCAAACCTACCTCGAAAACATCTGAATAACACCATAGGTACCACCAGGCTTCGTTCTCTTGTACAGCAAACAGGAATCCCTATGACTAAAACTTTAACGTTTGAGCCTCTGAGTGAAACTCTGATTTGCAGTTAGTTGTCTACCGTTAACACTGAATATTAGCTGTGAAAGATGAAATATATCTCCTATTCGTCTCGCTAGACTCATAGAAGTCTCAGCTGAACTCATCTTCAGATCGGAAACGGATGCATTTGGAAACTAATCGTTGAATGCATCTCTCTCAGCTGTATGTCATGGAAAACTATAAAAAATTACTCACTTATTTCAGCTTATAATTTACTAATTAGTCGAGAGTTTACTAAAATTACTCAATCAATGGGTAGCCGCCTTTTTCATTGGGCATAACAAACGTCACCACCTCTAAATCTCCCCCCCCCCCCCATCCCCCCCCCACATTCTGAGTCCTCTCTCAGCTTCGATCCAGCTTGATACTTTCAATAATTGGAATTGAATGTTTCTACAATAATTTGAGGAGGCACAAATATATTGAAATCCCCAATGTAACAATTGATTTGTCAATATATGTCTTATAGCAACTAAATCATTATTTTCCAGGTTGTATCCTCTTCTGGAACAACTCGCGCTATTCCTAGTGTCACGATTGATGGCTCTGGTCGATCGACAGCAAGCATTGCTGGTACCATCAAAGGAGGGACACCTTCCCAACAAGCTATACTTACTCAGGTAAGCAAGTCGTATGTGCTTTTTAAAAATGCATTGTCCTGATACTTTACACTATTTGAAATCGACGACCAACTGTTTATTAGTTGCGTTGATAGTTGGACTTTAAATTTCAATGAAAACATACCTTTTTCTTTTTTTTAATTACTTGCATGAGCCCATTGATTGCACTAGTAGATTGCACTTGGTTGTTTCTGGGCATCTTCATTAAAATAACAGCAATTTAGAGAGAGATGAACCCCTAATTTTGCCTTAAAATTGGTTGTTCTAAAAAAATGTTGAAATATGCCTAATTCTTTTTGCCAAGATCATCTGGTTGGTGTGTTTCCAATAAGATAAGACCCTGACTGATATAATAGATGACATCCTTACTAATTTCTTGAAACAAGTGCAAGTTGAAGGAATATGGTTAGATCCTTGTGAACTAATTGGTTGTCTCTACATTGCAGGTGTCAGCTGTTCTGCAGCAGGGTCAGCCCATCACTGTCAGGCAACCTGTGAGGATCCAGGCGACATCAGCGCCTCTGGTGGCAGTGGCTGTATCTCAAGCGCCCACTCTTCTCACACTCCCTCCTCAAGATAACGTAAGTACATAAAATGTCCGTTTAATTCAGTTCTTGAACATTACAGTTGGGAGTTCTTAGATAGATCTAGAAATGGAGGTGACACACCTTATCGTGAATTGAATAGCTGTGATTCAGGATTGATTTGTGTTCAGGCAAAGGATTCTATTGACACTATAGAACATGCAACTCACCCTCTTGGTTGCCACGTTCTCTTTTCTCTGGTTTTTATAAGTTATTTTTTAATTTTTGCGCTGTATACTTCAACCCACTAGCAGGTACCTCATTAACAGTGACATGGGTGGATACTACTGTACCCCGCACAGCACATTGATTTTCAATAGTTTTTCACTAGTATTAATTGGAAATATATCTAGTTAATGCAATGACTAAAAAAAAACTTGGTTTATTTAAGTAGCATCACTAAAAGTGGCTCAAGATAACTATCAAAAATGGTAATGTAATAATGACGAACTATTTTGCCCAAATTATAGTACCATATTCAAAGTATGGGTAACAACAGCACTAATTGAGAATGTGAAAAGAAAATCAAACGAGATAGACTAGGGAAACGCTAGCTGGACTAGATGGGGTGGGGCCGTCTGTTTTCATTCCCATTGGCTCAAAACTCTGGAGAAAACAGGACCTCCCTTTGAGGAGCAGGATGGCAGGAAGCTAAAAGAGAGATCACATCACAGACTTAAGACCATCTCTGAGGCGGGATGTAACTATGTGGTAGTGGGATTTAAATACTTGGTGTCCCAAGTGCTCAAAAGTTGTCAAGAATGTAAAATAGCCGTTCGAAAATTCTAAGTTGTCAAAAAATACCTACATATAATGAATATAGATCTAAAAAATTGGTACCTATTAGGTAATGAATAAGTTTGTCAAAAAATTGTGCCCATTCTGAGCATGCATGAAACTAAAATTGATATAATGTCCCTTCTCTATGCCGCTAGCGCTTGCAAGCCCTTATGGATTCTAGCTGGGAGGTCCCCTCCACTGCTGCTGACCTTGATTTTGTCAGGTGGCAGTTGTTGCGATGCAGTCAAACAACTCCAACTGCTCACAAACCCAGCTCATCTGCTGAGTTTGCTGCTACTCTGCATGATTCAGTTGATAGCAAACAACTCCGACAGTGCTCTGAATCCTCCATTTCCTCCTAATTGGTGGAGTGGGCTTCGTAGGGTTTTGGGTCCTGCGACTACCGCAATTTCTCAAGCTGTTTTGGTGGCTACACTATCCACCACAGTGAGGCGTTCCAGAGGTTGTTGTGGAGCAGTAGATACCCTCTGCGGTGCCTGTCTGGGTAAAAATGAGAACCTGCATCATCTGGTGCAGCAGTGTCCACAAAATCCGTCATGATGGGGTTGCCAAGCAGATAGCAGGTGCATTGTCATCCACTATCACCACCTGCGTCATCAGGTCTCTTACCTAAACTGGTAGTCATTCTATAAGGAGACTTCCTTCCATCTCTCTTCCTACATTTTTAAGTGGTGTGTCCGCCTTTTAAGGGAGATTATAACATGTATATAATGGAAGCCGTTGATAGGTTAACTTGATCGTCTTATTCTGCGTATTATCACTTTTACACCTGTATTATAGTTACAAGTATTTTGCATTCAACCTTTCTTGACACGTACTTGTGTCTGAACTAGTTTAACACGTCCGCCCAACTTGCTATGCATAAAACTTCTAATAGTAAAATATTTCCTCTTTTGTTTACAGAATCAACAACAATGAAGGTCTGGCGCGAAAAATCGAAACCCTTTGTAAAAAGAAAAAAAAATAGTTTTCAACTCATGGGTACATACCAAATTATTCTTTAAAACTTTCATTTCTATTGTTCAGTTTGTTTGAAATTGAAGATTTTCACCTGTTCATTTTATATGTTAGCTTCAATGTGACTGCAGTGAATTTGTATTGTAAATTGTATTCCCAACTTTCACATTAACAATTTTCTTTGTTTTTATGTTTCTCCCCCAGCATTTAGATTCTTTCACATTTCTTGATTGATAACATTTCTAATTTAGATATTTAAACTTTTCATCCGTGTTGTATGTATTTTCTGTATTGGTTACTCGACTTTTGATAGAGTGGAACAAAGTGGCTTTTCAAAATAGATATTCCTCGCTAATACAGTCGTGGAATGTGTTTTTCCTAACCCTAGAACTGAAAGTTGGTCTTTACTACTGACCTAACAGTAGCAACTTCTTTTATGTCTAGCATCTATCGAGTAAGTGTTTGATGTTTTATTTACTAACTGGGTCAAATTTAATAGCTCCTCGACGTGATTATTTTCCTCAACAATGAATCGCTGTAATTTGCCATAATGTTAGACTTTTTGATGGATTCAATTCTCTTCCGTTGCATCACTTAGTTCATCGATGGGATGAGAAAGTTTTATTACAATATTTTACCTAATCCCTGCGTTCAAAGTTATTTGAGAGAGAACATTTATTGGTCATAACTAACATATTCAACTTACAGAGCCATTCTGTATGTATAGAATGGTTGTGTTAAACTATGGCACCTATCCACTAAACAAAATTCCCTTACTTTATTTCTATTTTTACGTTTTGAAATGCTCTCTGATATTTTCAATTATTGAATAGACCTGAAGAGTTTAATTTACAGTATCCATTCATGGTATCTATCCACATTTTAATTCCTTAATGTTTAAGTTTAATATGCATGTCTTGATGCATCCAGGAATCGGTCTAATAATTTTCCAAACGCTGTCTTCACACCGTTTCGTAAAAGCTCCTACGTAAGTATAGGAAATGGAAGTCTTTAAGTATGATCTTCTTAAAAACATAGTTTGGATCAAGTTCATTTGTTGACCCAGGTTTTCACAATAAAATATCCGGTTTGTTCACGTAATGGCCCAGATAATATTGAGATTAAAACTATTTTTGAAGAGGTTAAAATAGTGTTGAGGCTTTTTACAGAAAAGAAACATCAAGCTGATTCATTAAAAGATCAACATTACCCACGAAAAAAACGTTACAATTTATATAGCCTCCCAACCCTGCAAACCATCATAGTAACAAATTAGAATCTCATGTTCCAGATCCAAGATTTCATCTAAATACTACCATTCTCTTCATGGGCATTAAGATTATTTAGCTTCCTTTTGGTGTTTTCTTCCACTCTATCCTAATTCGATGCATATTTCATTAATTGAACAATGGGACTTTTTCAACAAAACATTTGTTAATAGAAGTGTATTTTCTTTGGCTCTCCAAAGATTTTGTATATTATTATAAATCGTCATTATAGTTAGCAGTTTCTAAATGTCATGTGCAACTATTTCGTATCGTAATATCGTTTTATATTTTTTAAACCGTTTCATATTTTCTCGGTTATGTAAAAATACAGTAATTTTTTCTTCATATCCATTTACCTTTTGTTTGAGTTTTATTTTTCCTAAAAGACCTTGGTAGACAATTTTACTATAGTGGGTTTAAAAACAAGAGAGGTTAACTCAGTTCTTACTCATATTTCTGTATATTTAGAAATGACAGATTATATGGAGCTCCAAGTTAGAAATACATCCATCCACTGGGCTGCCTGAGGGTTAATTCAGGGCCCTCTGAATTGTGTTGCAAATAGCATCATAACTCAGCGCCTCTACAAATTGAAAGATATGATCCAAATAGTGATAAACAAAGCCTTAGGGGCGAACAACTCATAAAAATTCGTAAATTGGCGTGAATTAAATAAATGTGTTTCTCTTACTTTTGATTTGTTGGTCAATGTGCTTTGAAAACATTAACAGGGATGTGTTGAGAACAGAATTCAAACATAACCAGGTTTATTACAATAAAAAAGAACGAAATAAGACATGTACGAGGTTAGAAAATGTACACATAAAAGCTTATCATGAAATGTGTTGTTTGTAGGCTTTGAAACGTTTAAGGTAACTGATTCATGTACATTAACAAGGCAAAATATGATGGTAGCGATTGAAGTCTCTGGTTAGAAGTCAACTACAGACAATGTGGTTCCCATCTGATAACAAAATTGTATCGATTTAATCCCAAAATGATATGGTGCGACCTACCCTGTGGTGAAGGTCCTACCACCAGCCTCACAGAAATCATTAAATTCATCGACATGAACCTCAGGTTTTTCATGAATAATATACAAAGATCTAAACTAACCTTTGATTGTTTTGATTTTACAAATATCTGTAAGGACTGATCGTCCCTTATCATTAAGTGTTTATTTGATTTTGGCTTCAACCAGGTTAAACAGTCTTCATTTTAATGAATAAACAGAATTCAACAATATTTTTTAACTGACTTAACTTCTAGCCAAGTAAGGCAGACGAACAATAAATTGAAAGAAGATAACTTATATTAAATAAAGTCGAAGAACTCCCAATAGAAGTAATAAATAGAATGGTAACTGAACATAATACGTTCAGTTGCTTTTAGAAAATCAACGCTTGCAAGGTCGTAGCTATTGGGGGAATTAATTCAAGATTCTGACATTGAGTCGTACTATTGTGTTTTTTTAATGTAAGCCAAACTTGCTGACAAATTTTCTCAACTACTGTTAGAACAGAATGTTTATAAGCTGAAATGGCGATGAAGCTGTTTCATTCTCCTGCTGTGGCACCAGTTTTTTGGCTCTCCTGAAAAGTAGAAGTAAATGTAATTATCTGATAATTGATTATCCGATACTGTTCTGTATTAGATCATAATACGTGGAACATCCAAATCTGACTAGATTGCAGGCAAAACGATTACGTGCACAGAGCTTTTTCCATCTCCACAATGCCCATACGCCTCTACTACATTCGCAGAGTAAGTTATCTCTTTTCTATCAAATAAGTGTCTATTATATTGTACATCATAGAATACCATGAGAAAAGGAGATCCTACAGTTTTGCTACAGATCCTATAATTACTTACTAATAACTAGTGCTATAAATGATCTTTGAATGACAGACGCTAACATTCCAAGAGTTTATTTAAGAACTGCGTTAAAAATGTACAAAAAATGAAACTGTTTTAGAAGTAAAGTTGTTCATTTATTGTATCTGCAAGTTCAAAAAAGTGGAATAATGGTCTATCATCCATATTTTCGTAATTGGGCACCAAGAAGAGCCAAAAATGCTGAGTGCAGCGCCACGCACGGGACATTCGCGAATTCCAAGGGACACGGAGTCTCAAGGGTTAGGCTCAATGGCTTAAAAAGACTTTAGGGATTGTGCTTCACAGCATGTTCTGTTCTTATGAAGGTGAACCGCAGTAATTCCGAGGACATTCGTAAAGGTGCAGTTGATGTTCAGTACAGTATCCATGCGTTCCATGGTTTAATGGGTAGGCCTTCCCTCTCTTTTTCCAAGGCCCATCCATTTGCTACGGCGGGATTCCTTCTTTATGTACATGGATCTTCTTTGTACCGGATTAACGCGAGGACATGAAGTAGAGATCATCACCACCACCATCAAGGCATAGTTGTAAATAGTGAAGAAGAATAACAGTCCCTAGACCAAGTTACTGTCTTGGTGCAGAATATTTCACTTTCTATTTAATTAAAAATTCAACTTCCCTATGCTCAATCTTCAATAGACCACTTCTTCCAATATATTTGATTACTTTTTATTTTTTTTAAATAATTTTTTATCTAGCTAGTGGATTATGTGTAATATGGAAGATGTTTCGTGAATTGCTTCGCCTAGTAATATGTGTATATGGAATTTAGTTAACATGGCAATTGGGTTGTGATTTTATTACCAAAGATTTTTAGATTTCTATATCTTATACAATGGATGAGCAAGAGGAAGAGCGTGAAGTTGTGATGGCAATTTATGATGGGGATCCAGCTTTCCATCAGCTCACTCCAGTTACTTACCAGTACAAGGTGAGTTGTATGAGTATTTGAAGTATGTGCTTTCCAATGGTATTTGTCTCGTTCTTCTCTTTTTACTCATCACTCGGAGTCACTAGAGAGAAGCATGTTAGAGAAAAAGCCCACACATGGTCTATATAAGGTCTACCTAGCGAAATTAAGGAACAATGACGTAACAGGCATGGCAGAATGTGTTTGTTCGGCCTCGATAAGAAAATCCTGGTTAGATCTTCCACAACCAATATCTCAATAAAAAGAAAAATATGATCAGCTAACGAGTCACTTTAGCTTCAACATACGTCTAGTAACTTGACTTCACACTGGAGTGGGCCTTCCTTCAATTACTATCTAGAGTAGGTATGTCCCATGTGCAGTTGTCACCAGATATTTTTAGCTGGTTCATGTTGAAGGCGTTTCGCGCAACATTTATAACGAATATACAACTCTGTTCATAGATTTGTTGTACAACAGTCCTACAACTGCTTGTCCCGTCCAAACTGCAGATGTATTTCCAAACATGTTTGTTTAAGTAATACTTCACAATATTCATCGGTTCAGTTACGTCATGTCCCCGTCTGTGGAAGATGTCCTGCTGGTAGCACCTGCTTGCGTCATTTTAGTAAATAAAGCGGAGACACTGTGCGCAACCTTCGCTCCAAGCTTGTCATCAGTACAGCGGAACACAGGAAGATCTGCTGAATTATGGAATCGATCCCATGAGTGGGAAAATTTGGATTGATGGGCGTTAGTTGAATAGATGTTGGTCATCAAATCTCCTAGCCAGACATCAAATTCCGATGTGCTACACCTGCGAGAGAGTCCACAGTGACGGTGAGATTCTTAGCGAATGGTGATCCGTATGAAAGCTTGAGTTACTTGTTCATGAACTCAAAACCTGGTGTGGGGCGAGGGAAGGGATGCTATAGAAGCTGGCAAAGGATGGTGCAATAGCTTGTCATAGAAATATGTTATTAAGTTTTCTCTAGATCTCCTGATCCCCCCCACAAATAACCTTCTATACTTATAACCTTAACAACTTTGTATAGGTTCGCGTTTTATAACATTTTTTCAGAAGGCGTTTACCACAAGTCATATCACGTATTATACCAGTATTTATTACTTATGTAAATCCACCTTTAGTCTCTACAGGCCCATAGTTCTAAGGCCGAATGTTTCACTGCTAACCGTGAATGGACTGGTTGAGTCAATCCTGCGCAAGCGCTCTAAGAGCCTCTTATAATGCTAACCTGCTCCGTTCATTGTGATAACGGTTTGCATTCAAATTAGCCATGCTTTTATGCTCCAAACATGCCCTGAACCAGTACCCACAGGAGAGTTGAACTTAGAACCTGTACAGCGCTGGTTTCATCTTACACTCTATTTGAATCCAAGACATTCCTCATTTAGATGCCCCGTCTCTGGGTCTGCCTCAAACTTAACCCTTATGACCTGGAGGACAACGGAAATGGCCTGATTGCGTCTCTTTCACTGTCCACATGTACGATATTCTGAACATAACATAAATGGCGTCAGGAACAACTTGTTATATGCAATTGTGCTAAGGTTTTAGAATCAAGAAAGGAAGCCCCAGGTCACCGTAGTATTGAGTCTCTGTGAGAGATCTGGAGTACAAGATTTCTACAAAAAAGCAATATATTCAGAAGTACAACAAAATTCTCCAAATAAGCCCCTGTAAAGAGAGAGAAAAACATTTATTGATCATAATATGGGGTGGAATGTTGGGTTAGTTGGGATTTGTGCAAAGTATAAATTGATATGCCAAAAGCTCGAAGTGGTATGCCAGAAGTTGAAATTGAGTAGCCGAAAGTTTAAATTGAGATGCCAAAAATATTGAAATTGATTTGTGCCAAAGGTTCAAATTAATTTGCCAAAATTTTCAATTTGATAATATGCCAAAAATTCAAATTGATTTTGCCAAACTAATATGTTTTCGTTGTGTGTGTGTGTGTGTGATTTTATTCTTCCGGTAGCCAAATTGCTGCTCCGTCCTCCAGTCCTAGTCCTCGTACGTGTTTCCTTGGGCCCCTTAGCCTCATGGAAACTGCTCGATGAACCGAGAATTGAGTTTTCACTCGTGCCCACATCATCACCTGGGAGTAGGATTTCGACCACTTGTTGGCGAGGCGTAAGGAAACGTTCTTGAGGAAGGCTTCGTATTCTTTATGTAATGCGCCATCGCATGAAACGACTAGTGGCGTGAAAGACTCTCTTAGGTCTTCAGCGACTCTGTCGTATTTTGCGTGTTTGGCTTGGGCTGCATGCCGGGAGATGGTAGGCCAATACATGGAGGAGTAAGAGACTGCGTCAGCGTTTATAACGCGGGTATCGAAAAACGCAGGTCTCTCACGGTCCCACACGCCATGGACCTTCATGTCTGCTACTAAGCCGGGGCTGCCATCAGCACTGTCACGTAAAACTGGTTCTGTGACCACGCCGTTCCATGCAAGGCTCGCTATTTTTGCATCTCGGACGAGGTCATGTCCCTGTTTGATCAGGCTTCCCTTCATACAGTTAAGGGCGTGATTCATGTCCATGGGACTCCCGCATCCGTCGCACCACACTGGCAACCCTTTCGGTAAACCCTTGTAGGTAACATCAGCGTACAGCCTGAAAGGAATAGTTTCTCCTCAAGCCTCACGAAGTCACCTATGTGACACCCTTTTTTGATTCCTTTAACTACTACTCACATTCCACATTGTAACTAACTTGCTAGTGATTTTGCTTGAGTTTTCAAAACATGACAGATTTACCAGGAATGAATTAATATTGGAAACCATTTAAATTTCTCCATGCGTTGTAATTCATGTTTACTGTTTTTGTAATTTTTTGTTGTTTATTCCAGTACGGGGAGGATGGCGATTCCAAATCATTTCTTATTGAACTCTCTTGGACTGAAAATTATCCCAATGAAGCACCTTCTGTGAATATGGATACTTTTTACAATAAACATTTGTACGTATTCTGGTAATCATAGATTCTAGTAGTATGTAATGCCACAAAAGGTCTACTTTTGAGAGCAACTGTGTAGGCATAGGCAGTTCTTTTGGTATTTTTCTTCACCAAACGATTGTATAGTTATGCAAATCCGATACCTAGTCATTCTTAAATTCCAAACAATACCCCTTTCAATATTGCAAATACGTAACCAAGTTCTTTTTGCAGATCAGATTCCGTAAAACAAAAAATTGTGGCTTACTTGAAGCAGGAAGCTGAAAATTTAAAAGGGTTCGCAATGACTTATTCGCTTTTTGAAGGAGTAAAAGAGAAAATCGAAGATTTTCTGGGAGATGAACCTGCGGCCAGCGCAGTCGCTGTTCCAGAGGCGTCCGAAGAAAAAGATGAAGAGGTAAGTTCCAGTAAACCTGACCTTTTACATGATTATTTTTCATCCGTCCCATTATTCACAACCCAATTTACAGAAAAACTCTAGATATCGATTTTCTGTTGTTGATTTTCTATAATTGATTTGTAGTTTTTTTAAACTTAATATGATAGTGCTAAAAGTTCAAAATTAACGTAATTTGTCGCCTTGATGCCTTAACTTATTGCCTATCTCTGTTGTTCCGTTGCTTCATGTGTTTGTTCGCTTGTTCTTGAAAGGAGCCAGCAAAGGAAATTTCGTCATGTGGATCAGGTTTAACTTCTCTAAAAGTTGTATTAAATACTTGAGGGCCACTTTCATCAGAATACAAGTTTACAGGTTAACAAGTTATCCCTTGGAAATGAACTTGATTCTGTCGTCATTCATCAACTCACATCTCGGTTAAACACAAAGTGAAAAGTTGAACATCTCCTGATAGAGTTTGGTTGAAAGTGTCAAGCTAAAATTCGTCAAAGTTAGGCCTCGTCCTATGTGAGTAGGGGCTATGCAATTTTAACGTTACTGGTGATAGCGGCGATTTATGCAAGCATTTACAGCAGAAACGCCACTGGTGTCCTATGTGTGGGCGCTGCCATGGGTAAAGGAGAGTGAGTTTTTGCTAGGTTAGTTTTGCACCTACCGTGTCAATCAATGCAATGAGTGTTTTTTCTGAATTTATTACACAGAGGCGATTTTTGTTGGCCTCAAATAGACCAGCTCTGCTCAATTACATTTCCAATAGACGTTTGTAGAGGCAACCATCTTATGAAATTTATCAATTGAGGACCAAATTCAGAGAATCCATGACTCTTTAGCCTATTCTGATGTTCGGATTTTTGTTATCACCATGAAAACACCACAGTTGTTTTCTTATTTTGTTGAAAAGTAACGCAAGAAACATAACTTAGCATCAGACATGTCGAAAAACTCTGACAACAAATTCACTATAACATCCCGACCATTGCTCCGCTGATGTCGAGTCAAACTAACCTTTTCAGCTTGCATATTTCATTTCTCGTTTCGTGCCTGTATTTTATTGACGTGTTCTTGATATTAAATGAGATTACTTAACCACTGATTGATAGGCTTTACCTCAATAAGCAGCAAAAAAAGTAGGGCATGCTGGGTAGAAGTAGGAACGTTGGTGCGTAGAAGCAATATTGCAGTAGGTGCCTAGAATATTTCAGTTCATCATCCTATTACAATGTGCAATAACTATCTATTCTTCGTTCCTGTAAGAATAGCTGCTATATTCTGTTGTTATCACTTGAAAATGTATTCTAAAAGCCATTTATAACTTGCCTGACGGGAAAAACATGCGAGAATCAATGATTCTGACTTCTAAAACGATTGGTTTTGAGAGTCAGAATACCTGGCGAATCTTTATGTGACAATTTTCGGGACATTATTGTCCCAAAATCTCTCTCGTTTCTCATTCTCTTTCGACGAACAAAACAATAGTGAATGCTAACTAGCGCGAATTCAGTAGCAATATTCAGAACTCACTACAAAAACAACGAAAGTGATTCAGCCATCTTGAAATCACAAACAACGGACGTTAGCAAAGATATTAGCGGGATTTCAGCTGTTTAACCTATAACTGGCTCGATAGGAGTTTAAATTTGAAAAACACTCTGGGGAAAGCCAAATTTCGGCAATTTCCGATATATTTCCAATCTCTTTCAGCTCAACTTGTGTTTATTGTTTGGTGAAAGTAGCCCTAAGTATTTCATACAAGTAGATCTCATATCCAAGCTTAAGTTAAATTGTAAGTAATATTATAATTTTTTTTTTTTTAAGCAGTTGGACCATGATATAACAGAATGGCTCTGAATGAAATTCGAACGAAAAAAGAATTTTAAACGCCACTATTCGCCTTTGAAAGTTAAAATCCATTACACCTCATCTAATCAGTGCCTTTATTTTAATTCTGACAAATATTTTGGGTTTATAATTTTTAGAGTGAAAAGAGGAAAGTGTCATCAGGGTCAGTTTTACAATTTGTTAGATCTTGGTCCAACAGCATTTGAAATAGTTGTGGAGCGAATTCACTTACACGTGTTTGCTTGGTATGTCGTAAGGTTTCGAGTGACAGTGAGAATGTCTCGCCAACTAAAAAAGCTGTCAAGAAGGAGCATCTCACTAAAGCGCAGAAACGAAAACAGTGGGATCGACTGGACTGCAAAGGAGAGAAACCCAGGGGTTGGGATTGGGTAGATGTAATTCAACATTTGGGTCAAACGGGGCCAAAAGTTGATAGTTCCACAACTTGACTTCCTTGATCGACGAAACAAATGCGTTATCAATCAGTTATTTTGTAAAGATCGAAACAGGGACAAATCCACGAAATTATAAATTATTATATTTAATAGTGTGATATTTCTATCCCTTGTTAATCCAAATATAATTCTTGTAGCAAATTGTTTAGTGGTTTTGAGGGTGCTACACAATCATCAAGCTGTCAAATTGTAAATTGAGACCTTAGTCACCTTTAGAGAAATGAGAGAAAAATCTTGGTAATCACCAATTTAGGATTGATCTTCAGAAAATGTCATTACCCACAATCAACAAGTTAGGGAGGTGAGCTCTCTCAAATTTCTCGTGGTTGAACAACTTAGAATTGTGGCAATCTTCTCCAAGGTGTTGTTTCTCTCTAGACAGTTGGGTGTTGTTAAAAATTGCTCATGTTTAGTGTGATGATGTCAGACTGAAGATATATTTCAAGTTGAATACTATCAAACAGTACATTAAATAAACGGTTATTCAAAAGACAACTCCACGGTAACTGGAAAAAGGAACTGCACAACAAAAATCGAAAATACTTGCCAAATTTACAGCAGATGGTTCCAGCATGCAAGTCTGGGTGAGAAATTCGCAGATGCCTAGACGTAGGCGATTGCCATTCAGCCATCACCTGTGTTGGCAGTGTCATATTAGAGAGTTCTTGCTTCACATGGTCAGTCGGCACCATGACCATAAATCAAGGGAGAATGGACGATGCTAACCTCTTAGCACATGGTTCACTGTTGGCTTACTGCGGTGTCATGTAACTGCCCCTACCCCCTGCCATTGTTCCTTACCCCATAGTGGTAGGGCCTTTAACAGGTCCGTGTTAAGGGTTCTTAGCGCGGTTCGTTATTGTGGTCCCTCAGTAATCGGGAGCCATTCGTCTTTGGCACCCTTTACCGTGAAACTAGAACTCTCTAATGGATCCATGCTTACAAACAGCAATTGCGCATAGTGGTCCAAGACTATCAGAGCTTGGGCCATCATGTGGAGAGGCCTTTATTAGAATTGTCCAATTTCATTTTTCGGTTTAAAAACTGAAAGTGGTCTTGTACAACTGACTTGTTCAACTACAATATGATTTTGCTCCGTAGGAAATTGATTCTCAAATTAGCATGTCACTATGCTGAAACTCACACTTTGCATGTGTCCTATCTATCAATATTCAACCTTTTAATTTCATTCTAGAGGTGGTACCGAATTTTCAGCGAAGAAGCCAACATGAATTCATGAACGATTTGGAGATAGAATTTATGACTCTACCCCAATAAACTGATTCTCTTTCAAGATCTAGGTATTTTCATTTAAATATTTAAGAAGTTTACATTTACCTACACTATAGATCTGAAAGGAACGTTGCTGATCTAATTAGATATGGACGTGTTCAGTACATTTGCTCGGTAGAAGTTTAAGGGTAAGTAGGTAGGCATGGTTAGTTGGAGTATTCTGAATACGGCCATTCACGACTGTTCCAACGTGCCAAATGGAGCACCAACACTCCAAAACCGATCATGAATGGAGACACAGATGGTTCAGAGTTTCATGGTTGCCAGAGTTGAGTATTCCAATGGAATGGCGTGAAGTGACCATGAATGGGGAACACTGGAGTGAACGAGGTACTGCCTTTTCAGGAAGTGTTGGATTTGGTCGATCAGTATTTTTGATGTCGCCAACTTGAGATTGTCCAGCTAGTTTCAACATCGATGATACTAGTCTTTCCAAGTCCATATCCTCAGTACACAATGGGGCACTTCCTTTCGAATGGGGGAGGGTTTTCTCTTTGCATTACTGTCTTATACAGCCATAAGTATTACAATATTCATGGTTTATAATACTTGAGATGGACAAATATATATGATCATTAGAACTTGAAACTACATGAATTTACTAATGTAAATAACTCTGGGTAAAGCAGGATGCTGGAGAATATTAACATACTTAAAAGGCACCAGTAACTTGTCACATAGGCAGTCAAGTAATATTGTTCTTTGGTAGATGAGAGAATTGCATTCCATTATCAAATGTTCTGCATGCTTAACAAGGTGGCGGGTACATGAATGACCCCCTCGAGCGGACGGAAAAGTGGTGATGCCGTGATAACAAAGGGCGGAAGGAGCCCACCTGAAGGTTAGTTGAAGGAGTGTTGAGGGGGGGGGGGGGACTGTCGGGTCGGTCGCTAAGAACTGGATTGTACTCCTGTTGATCATTTGAATGATAAAAAGTGTAAAAAAAAGTAAAGTAAAGCAAACAAGGAATTTCACCTTGGATTTTTGTCCAACTACCCAGAGGTGTCGCAGACGTCGCCAGCCGTCCTCCAGAGTGATAAAAAGTGACGATGTATTGATAATTATGTCCTAGTTAAGTATTTACGAAGTAGGTATCTTTGGTTATATGTTTTAGAGTCTTAGACAGGTGAATTTTTTTGAAACGTAACCCAAAGGGAATGAAAAACCAACGAAAAACAGTGGAAAAATATATTATACTAAAACAAAAACTGGAATTCGTGAAGTCAGATTTCTGTAGGTGATCAGTGAGGCTCAACTATTTATTTTGGAAACATCGATGTTTGCGTGCTCTTCTCCCCATTCGGCTCTCCATTTATTAACAGGGACAAGTGTTCTGGTCACATCCCAATCTGTAAAAGGTAATCATGATGAGAGTCTACAAAAAGCTGTAAGGTGATTTTCGTTGATTTAATAGTACCATCATCATGCTATCAATTCGATACGTATTACGATCCTGGGTGGCTTGGGATTCCACCTTGGAGGATCCTCTTTATGAGCTCAGACTGGCTTAGATATACCTTTGAATTCATTCATTGTGAATTCATCCTGACCCATTAAGTTCTTCTTAATACCCCCTTAGGATTCTGCACCATCCATTAACTTTGTGTCACTGTCACCATGGGATTCCACTCCACATGAGCAAGGAGGAGAAGGAGTAGAGGAATAGTGAAAAATCGTCCAAATCCAGAATTATGGCAATATTTTTTCATTGAAGGTTTAACAATTTTAACATCATAATCCAGGTTTATACATCAAAACGCAGAGACACTAAAGCAGGGTTCACATCCATCTGGAACGTCTGGAAATACGGATAGGGGAAGCTAGTAAAAAGCAGTGGAGGGGAATTGGCATAGCACAAGCTAATAACCCGTTTACTGCGCTTCCTCACACAGTTGTTTTGGTTCCCAATGTCATTCCAGTGCAGTAGCGAACTGTCTGCAGTAGCGAAGCTTGTCTGGAAAAAATATTTCCCCTCCCTAGTTGATGTCCAACCAATCAGCTCCTAGTACGCACTTGCTGGATAGCTTTCTGGATGGATGTGAATCCTGCTTGAAGTCGGGTTTTCCTCAAGTGGATGGTGGATCGGAGAAGGAGGTTGGGAAGGGGTATCAGACTGCTACATACACTCTTCCTGTGGCCCATCTGGCAATGAGCCAGGAGTGCCAACTCACCGAACTTCTTACACTGAACTGACAATACTTCTCACATAGATCTTGATCTACTTGCCCAACTAATCTATACATTACTAGAAGGATTGATACTCATAATATGGAATTCCAAGGTCCACCTTCCCTGGCCATCCACCATTCAAGTGCTAAGCCAGAGGGATTAGTCCCAGACTATCACCCTCCAATTAATTAGCCTTTGAGGTGGAATCCCAAGGCGCCCAAAATCCAACCCCTGAGAGTTTTCTTACCCATCTACATCGTAAGCATAAATTCACGTCATGAATTCTTAAAACTAGTTATTAAATGTAAACGTACTGTTACGACTTGCATCAACAACGAACTTCGTCGAATAAAGGGATGCAAATTGATCAATGGCCATTATCAATGGTAAGTCCAACTGCGTCTGAAGCTTCAGTTGGGATTTAGTCCTGACGATACCCTGCAGTTTGTTCAAGATGGAGTCCTGGCGTAAGTTACTGCTAGCTTGTCCACCTATTTGTTGCTTAACGTGATAATAACAGTAACTATTATTAAAATTTCCCCTGGTTTATGAATATTTGGTTAGAAGTGTAGGTAATTTTTACACAGTAAATTCAATAACCAATACTTACTTGAAAAGGCGTTTTCAACATGAGCGTTCCAATCCCAATGAGAACAGCGTGGAAGTAGGCTTCAATCAGGTCTTTCGGTTTGTGATTTTTAACTAATCCAATGTGTAACTGCCTTTTCTCGCTGTTCACGAGAATTATGTACTTGCGATCTTTGTACAGGTGGGTAAGAAATTGAAGTTGGAAAGGCAGTAAAGTGCTGTTAGACATAAACTCGCCGAGAGAATGTCCAATCGAAATATTAAACCCACATAAGCGTTTCCCTAGAAAAACAGTCATAAAAACACTCAAATATATAGATAGATTTATACAAACTATGTAGATATTAAAGAAAACATTTTAGTACAGAAGCTCTAACCATGTTGAATAATTAAATATAAGAATTGCAAATTTTCATGAAATAATGCACTAATTGTAAACTAACAAGAACTAGGTCTCTTTGATTGAAAAACTTTAAACAACGGCAATTTTAACGTAAGAAATATAGGTACTTGTGCCAAATAAGTTGAAAATTGATTGTTTTCTATGAAATATTATGGAAATCGTTGTTCCATGGGAAAATACGCACATTAGAATTTTCCGAAGAGGGAATTTCGACCTTTCTGTGGACATTAATTGGGGGCGATGGTGAACAAGGATATTTTTCAAGGCATTATCTCTATTACAAAGTTTTACAGGGACTATGCAATTTACAACAAGTTGAACCGGGAGTCATACCTCACAATGATATGGCGGAGATTCAAAAGAACACTGGAAGGCCAACCCCAAATTTGGAATTTTATTCTCAAGATAGTATTACAAATGAATATCAGCGTGAAAAAATAATCCAAAATCAAGTACTACAGGGGATCGTACAACTTCAAAGAAATTTGTATCCAGGATCTTACGCATTCTGCACGTTTTTGCATACTCTAAAATCCAAACGATGGGTCATTTTCCACGAAATCTGACGTGGATACCGAATCTGTATAGAAATCAAGTTCTCTTCCGAAAAAAAACGCTGCAAATTCTTTCACTGGGGTTTATTATCCAATGATTCATGATTTGAATTTCTTCTAAGCTTTGGAATGTGCGTGTTTCACAGGTGATAGAGCGATTATTGAATTTCAGGAGATATGCATAGAGCACTTAAATCGGTTCTCAACCGAAATACCTATTTGGAATTGATCAGTTGATCATATTTGTGTGCCTCCTGAAATTCAATAATCGCTCTATCACCTGTGGAACACTCACACTCCAAAGCTTAGTAGAAATTCAAATCGAGAATCATTGAATAATAAACCCCAGTGAAAGAATTTGCAGCGTTTTTTCAAGAGCGATTACAATGGAAAAATATTCTATTTGAAAATTTTAAATTTCGTAAGACGGAGCATTATCAGAATGCTTCAACCAGTGTATTGGCTATAAACCCTTTTTCAACGGAGTTTACTCCAGTACCCACATTCACTACATCACTAGGTTACTGCAATAAAACAAAAATTAATAAAAAATAACGCTGTTGTTTTTGTTTTGATCGCAGGACCTTAGTGATGTAGTGAATGTGGATGCAAATGTTGGCACCATAAATCGGGCCATACATCGGGAATGGTTTGAGCCACGGACCTCGGAAGGGGCTCATTCGATTCCTCATGGAAAGTTCTTCAAAAAAGTCCAATTTTAGGCCGCCTTGACCTTTTTTTTTAGGTTTTTAGGGATTTTACAAAACTTTGACAACCCTTAAAGGGCACTTTAAGTTAAGTGAGAGAGCTGGCTAAAGAATTGGGGCGTTGTAGGACCAACATGGGTTTTTCCTGAAAATTTCAGATTTTTTGCTCCAGCCGTTTGGGAGAAATGTTTATTGCAGATTTGGATTCTATACCCTTTGAAACTTAAACCATGAAATTTTCAGGGGGGGTTAGAATTTTTTTTTCAAGAGCGAATACAATGGTTTATTATTGAATATTAAACCAAAAGTAAGAGCGCAGTGCACAAAATTATTTCATTATTTATTTAAGTCTATGGAAAATCAACAAGCATTGCGTTGGGATAGTTTTCTTTTCCTTGGTCAGCTATTATTTAGACGATAGTGACATATTTATGGCTGATTTGTCTATGTCGGACTTACCATTGATTCCTCTTGTCAAGACAACGGATTCCTTTCTGTTTACATCCTTTGGAAGGGGCACTCGCTCAGTAATAAAATATTCTTGTATCGCTAATGCGAGCCTGCTTTCATTGAAAAATCCGAAATTCAAACATTTCACTGCCTTGTAGTTCGTATATAGATGGAGAATTGTCATGGCAATGAAAATGTACCACAGAACACTGTAATGAAAAGTAACGCATAACTTTGTGTACGTGCCGAAAGGTGAACGTTAAGGTATTAAGAAATATTAGCTGCTAATATATTAATTTTAACTTAACAGATAATCAAATCTTTTCGAGTAACCAAAGGTGATATGGATTTACAAGGTGTTTGGGAGAAGAACCATGAAAAGTGAATAACCTCGGCTATGACATTATTCGACGAGGCAAGGGAACTGCCTGACCACTGTTTGCTGATGTCATCTTTGTTTCCAACAAACGGTGGAAAGGTGAATCAGGTAGGTAAATGGGTTCGTAGAAAAAGTGGCAAATCTGTTACAGGACTCACTAATCGGAAACCAGGGGTGTTTGGAACCACAGCGTGTGACAATGTTTGGAATGCATTGTAGATGGATTTTAAGAAGAACAAAATTGGTCCAGCCGTTCATCAGATATGCATTTTGTGCAAATACGGCGTCTTGTGGGCAACCACGAGAAGGAATCAGGGCTACATAAAATTCTGTTTACCCTATGAGTTGGCATTTGATATGGAGACTCTCTAGGATGTGGAGGAACGATTGAATTGATGAGCTATTTCTTCATCAGCTGAATGTGCAATAATAGCCCCCTTTACACGTACGTTCTTTCGAGTATGCTCAGGAGCGATGCGGGGAAGCTCGCACACTCAATCATGCGTGCTTGTTAAGTTGCGTTAATTGGACATTCTTTCTTTCGCGATTCAAGGCGCAAAAGAACCCTTGCGGTTGCTTTTGCCGGTCTTGCGGTGTCTGGCCAAGAAAAGCGGGCCAGAAGAGTCTGGACCAAAACCTATCGTAAATTTGGTCACCTGCCCCTCATACAGGAGCTAAGGGGGAAGTATCTCAGTGATTTCAAGAACTATTTGAGAATGGACGACCCAACATTCCACAAATTGCTGGGTAAAGTGGAACATGAAATCACAAAACGAAACACTGTGATGAGAGAGAGCATTACCCGCTTTCCCTTCCTTCCAGGGCATCTTCACACGCGCACTCTATCGTGAGGGTAAGAGCGTGCTGCCTTGACCGCGTGATTTTCCTATCCTTTCCCCTTCCTCTCCGACGCCTTTACACGCAAAATCTTTCGTGAGCGATACGGCTTTCTCGCATGAATGAACGTACGTGTAAAGGGGGCTATTATCTCCAGTTCGGGCCAGAAAGATGAGGTTTGATAGAGAACTATGAGTTATGAAGGGGCGATTGATTGATGGTCTCTTTCTTCGTGAGCCACATTCCCTCCTGTCCACCGTATATAGTAGAAATTGGGAGACCCTCTGGTACATTTTTAAAATATTGAAATTATATCCTGATCGGCGAGAGAGCAAACATCCCTCATATTCACTGTAGGAAATTGAAATTCGTTAGTGTGACTCTTTCCAACATCAAACCTATCAACAGCCTCCATTATGAGCAGCTGACTATCGACATCCACATCATTTTGACGGTTGGTGTTGTCAAAGTGTGTTCCAGCGTGGAAATTAAAACTAATTATCCGTCACTTATCGGAAAACTAATGAAATGTGTATACAAAAATGCAGAGCCCAAAAACAAATACATGATTCAATGTTTTTCAATGAAGTGGATACAGTTGATACTTTTTTTCTGTATTTTCATAAATGTGCTGAATTTGATATTCATTGTATTACTTTTATAAATTAAGTTCAGCTGATTTGTAGCAAGTCATTCATCCACTGTTAGGCGGTACGAAATTTGGCGGGTATTCTTCGAAAATTACAGTATTTGGACTGCAGCATTCACTGGTAGGAATCCGTAGGATCCGAAAGTTTTATGACATTCGCTGAAATTAGCTAACAAATGTGCCACTTACATATTTGTGAACTTACGTCATATCTGAGAACATGGCCAGTATACCAAGTCCAACGAATGAGGCAATGAGATTCACACAAGTTTCTTGACTTCCATCCTTGGCAGATACATCAGCCATGTTTTGACTAATGGCCTTCAGAGAGGGGAAAAAAAACAGTATTTTAATAAAGCTATTGTCAAGCTGTTTAAACTTGATCTACAGGTAAACAAATTTAAGATTTTAACAAAATGTTGAAGATGTACCTGATGTTGAGTGATCGCAGCCCTAGTGGCACCCCCAGCCACTCCAACTAGCGCCTTCAAAGAGGTTGACAAACATAATATTTGTAAGGCATAATTAGAGTAAAGAGGTAAAATAGTCAGTTCCACACACATGGCGAGATCATTAATTGCATCAGCGAAAAGACGCCATTTTTTACAGTCAGCATCCAGGCCAGAACTGTGAGAACAGAATGAAATAAGTATAGCATTTAATACTAGCTAATGTCAACTGCGGTTACACATATTCTACCATAGTTATATACTTTTACATCACGAGCAAAACATCTAGTGTGGAGCTTCACTTTAAAAATGAGAAAAATGAAGAATTTCTTAATAATTTCTATGCACTAAGGGTTTGTCCAGAACAATAGTACCAAATCAGATTGAATCGAACCAGAAGCAAAAAGAGGTTCAGGATTGTTAGTTCCAACTCCTGTTATCCAAATAGTTTCTGGACTAATTTGGGAACTGACATGTTTCAACAATGTGGATCAGGGGCATTTGCTGATAGGAGCATAGGTGCTTGTGAACCATAAAACCAATAAACCAAAAATAATAAAACTCCCTCTATTGAAGCTAATGAAACAAGACAGGCCTTACTCCATTTGGACCAGTGCGTGTGATAGACCTTCCAGAGCTCTGCGTGGAATCCATTCAGAGGGGCACCTGAGCAATCAGAAGGATGTGAACAGCTGCTCCAAGGTCGGACAGTAAAGCAGTAGTATTAAACGGGATTTCGGGGCATTTTCAGTTTGAATTGAGGCGGACATACACAATTGAGCAATCAGAGAGCTCAAATAACAAGGATTTGGTTTCAGTTCTCAACAGCTTGGGGCACCCCAGGCGTACAGCACCTTTTGATCTTGTCGTTTTGTTATTTGGTTTTTTCGATGTTATTTATGAGTGTTGAGGCCAATTTACACCAAATAAGCATTATTTGCAAACACTGCTCTCAAACAATCATTAGCAAGATGCTTGGGCAGTGTGAGCTGCCCCCCGTGATGACCAGAATTCACAAACGTTCTCAGACGTCCAAGCCAGACTTGCCACTGATTGGTAAACTTTGTGGATCTCCTACTGTGTGCAGTAAACTCGCGAATCGTCAAAGGAAGTCGTGCTTGCTGTACATCAAGTGAAAATGGCATTTTGACGAGAACTGATGGCAGTTGGTACCTGCTCCATTATTATTGCTGTTATTGTCCATATGTTTTTGAAGTAGGGTTAATGAGGGGAAGATCAAATATTGGCTTCTCCTTTCTTTATATGTGTATAATTAAGTACTTACGCCCCTCATTAGAGCAGTTTTTCCTTTTTTGTGTAAGTTCAATCATTCAATGGGCTTGTGGTTGCCTTTCATTGGTTATCAATTTCGTTTGAAATTGAGAAAAGTGCTAGTATGGTTTGGCCGCACATGTTCAACTGGGGCTCTTTTTCTTTTAAAATAAATTCTTAATGGAACTTTTGTTACACCTTGATACGATTAACCTCGCCTATTGTAGCTTGCTGGCTGCAGTGGTAGAGGTTATTCTAATCGAATCATGTAACAAAGAAAAGAAAACAAAATGGAGCAAAAACGTAAGCAACTTGTCAAGACACATAGGCACCTGTACCATGCAGGAGGTGGGAGTCTTTGATAAGTGTGGAAAAAATCTCGAATCACTTGAACTAGTTCTTAACGGTTCTGGACTCTTTCTCAGGAAAACGTACTTGAGGTTCCAGGACTCCTGAGAACTGATTCTTTGTCTCTCCAGACGGCCATTATTGGGCGTGGTCAGTCACTAATAGTTCAAACGCTTCTCCAGACAAGCTCTAAGGAATACTAATCAGCACGATCTTGGGAGAGCAGAGGGATCTGGCTGGGATCTTATCCGCCAAGACAAGAAACACTTAAGCAGCCATAGAAGCAGCAAAGAAAGAATTAAGCAGCCATAGACGAGCATTCTTCATTAAAAACGTGATTAGTCGGCCATATTATTTACAGATAGAACGGTGACGCATGGACGACGCAGGAAAGTGTGCAGGAGAGCACGGGTAAGTTCAATACTGGTTTGGGTTAATTCGTTTTGTTTACATGCCATTAGTGGGGCTTTCTTCTCATTTTTCCACTTTCCTACGATCCATCTTGAAAACTGCTGGACAAGGTGAAAGGTCACACTCCCCCCCCCCCAGGACACCAACCCATTCAAACCAAAGAGGAAGAACCCCATACACGTACCCTCATTCCCGTCAGTTATGGATCCAATGAACAATCCTGACAGATTGCTTCATTTCGTTAGTAGCTTCGACAGGATTGATGGCAGGGAAGTGTAGCTGTGAGAGGATTGTAAATCCTGTCAGCTTTCGTCCAGAATTTTCCTAAGAGGAAAGTATGACGTCTAAGAAGGCTTATCTATGACAAGCTATTACCATATATACGTAACATTACCCCACTAGCCAAGCGAATAATATTCTGGAGACCATTCCAGTGCCATCCTTCAAAATCCAAGTCACTGCAGCACCAACTGCACTAGCTTCACTATTGCCCACACCCACACTTTGGAGGATGACTTTGGTCGTAAGCGTTCCAGTTATTGTACTTGCACAGGCCTGCAAAAACCAAACATTTACTAAAAGGCAAGATATCGTTTTTACTTACTTAATTTTTATAAAATGTAACACTTTTGGACCAATCCTTGGTATTGGTCATAGTAACTGTTACTCGAACCGTTCCAAAGAACGCCAAAAGAACCCAATGGCGGAGTTGCCCTATTCACATCCTCTTGGGCCTCTATTAGGTATATTGTCTTGTTATCGTGCAAATAGCATGTACTTGTTACTCATAGCCCTATATACTCCTGCTATCCACACTTATCCTTACCTCTGAATTATCTTTCTATCCAAATTGAATAATATTCAACAGGGGGGGGGGGGGGGGCTATGACGCAGACTGCGTCATTGAAATTCTTAGGGAGGGTAAATTTGATTGAAACAGTGTTTAATGTGACGACATTCAAAATATATATTACATCACTAGCTAGAACGTATAATAATAATGAACCTTAAACATAATCAATTTGAAAAATGGTTTAAAAATTTTTCCATCTGTAATGTATAAATGACAATGACAGTGCTCGAAAATTGTCCGTTTTGTCTATTGCCGACTGGGTTTGAATTTTTTCAATACCTATATAAATCTTCTTTTAGTTTTAGATAAAATAGGGGGTGCTTACAAGTATTTTTCACATTTTTGTTTTGGGGAGGGGGTACCAATTTACATGGGTTGCTGGTTCTAAGTTGAGGGGTGCGTCATGAAGCTAAGGGGGTGATCACCCCTGTATTCAACATATCTCAACACTAGAGTGGTCAGAGAATGCTCCTTTTAATAACTTAGATGGAGCAAAATTTGAAGAAAATGGTACTGAAATTTCCAAGTGACTACAATTTATACTACATATACCATATAGAGAAAATAAATTTAATCACGAATCACTAAGATTGTCATCAAATACATATTCTAAAAGAGATAAAAATGCATACAAGTACCTGCAATGTATCCCATATTTGATATTCTGTGTAGTCCTCACTGACGGTCTTAGGATAACCAAAAGGAAGGAAAATATCCTTGACAATGTCAAAGCAATTTTGGAAAAATTTCTTTCTAGGTTTCAGAGATGAGTTGAGCCTCAAGATTTCGTTCTTGTCTAGAATTGAAATGAATTCGTTAATAAGACTAACAGCTTTCGATGATAACATTTTATCCATCTTGTTGACAGTGGGGAAAAAGTGATTATCAATATTGTTTTCAGTGTGGTGTGGGAGAAGAATACAATCAAGGTATACCTACAAACCCAAAAACATATCCATTCAGTGATCTATATTCATATAAAAAATTCCTAGTCTAGAGCTCAATTCTGATCGAAGTTGTCCTATGATTTGTTTCAAATCTTGCTTAGTTTTCAAGTTATGTCAGTTATGAAGTTTTAGCATTTTGACTTCAACACGATGGTACCTTTAAATGGTATGAAAAAAAGCCCCTTAGGCATCAAAAAACGCCGCCAATTCTAACAGATGGGTTTGTTATTTCAAAAAAGTATCCTAAATCAATCCTACCAGTTGTGTATAGATTAGTTGGTCAAATAAATCGGTATCAATGATTACTAGGGGAGGTTTTTCCGTACCCGGTGGACACCTTTTTTTTACACACGTCACTGGGACTTTTCTTCTCCCCACCTACCACTGTCCTACCCCTCTCCCACACAACCTCTTCCATCACATTTCCTCACCATTATCATAACAAAATTTACTTCCAATACGTAACATAGAATGTGCTGCGACATTCCAAACAACTTGACAAGTTTTGCTTATATTGATTTAGTCAACTGATCCCAAGAACCTTATTATCCACTACTGGGTAATCTCTAGCCCCAGTTTTCTATAGAGTACAGAAATAAACTTAAAAGTTTACTTGTAGTAGCAGATCATATTCTCAAACATTTACTTTTACGTACCAGGGAATTTTATGTAGACGATTTCATTTGTAGGATTTCCATCTGATTCCGACACAAAGACCGGTACACTCGAGTTATTTGGAGGAGTTTTAGCGGGTTCCGTTCTGTGTGTCAATGTCATTTTATAGTTTACATTTCGCTCAGAATTAAAATTCTAAAAAACCCGTCCTTTGTTTCTAAATGCAGAATTATAGTAGAAGAATAGTAAAAATCTAAAATTTGGAATATGAACAAATAACTAATTTTGTGACAGCATATGTCATGACGACATATACACACCACGTACTCAGATGTGTTGGTGTTGAGATGCGGCACTCACATTTATCGGTACACGGCATGAACCTGTGCACATAAACGATGGAAGAAGATAAAACTTGAAACGTCTATGTCCTACCTGGTGTGTAGTTTTCGAACAAGATAGATCTAATTGCATAATTCTTATACACAGTGAATAAGAACATGGCTTTCAACAATATCTTAATCTATCGGTGTATGGGTAAATATGATTCATTTTACTTTACATCATAATTCTGATAAAATTTCACATCAGAACATTCAACAATCCTGTAAAAACTATTGCATCCATGACCTACGCATTAAGGATAAAAAGAAGAAGACGAAGTGGATGAGGAGGTTTCAGTTGGGTTATAATGCTCTTCAATGGCCAAACGTAAATTTTCTTATTAGTTATTTATTTTACAATTTTTTCCTTTTTCAAGCATTTGTAAACTCCTTGTAATTCCGAGTAATTATTCAGATACAATGGGCCGTGTAATTAAAAACTGAAACAAGCTATCTGAAATATTTATTGTAACAACATTACCACTGGCTGTTCGATGGCATCATTAGTTGCTGACTACGGGGAGTCGAGTGCGGAATCCAGTGAAGATTCGGAATTGGAAAACAACGAGGAGCAGTAAGTGAATTTAAGTGATTATCATTGTTATTGTCGATTAATATTCCTAGGTCGGCACAAGTGGTGAGCTTGTTATTTGTTTGATGACAGGCCGTGCACAGTGGCATAGGAATTGTCGTTGAAAAACGCTCAATGAGGTAACTCGATATCAATAAGACTTTTAAGGATAATTTCTGCGATGTTTGGTGTGTTGTAGAACAATATCCGGTGCTAAATTGGTATGCGCCCCACAGTCGCGTTTCTCTATTAGTACGAGTCCCACACTTTCGAAAGCACCCCACACTTACATACTCGCAATGTGCCCCTCAGCGGTGTTTGTTTCGTACATAATCGCGAAGATGTGTTTAATCTTAGACAACTGTCGCAAGACAACCGGTTTATCGCTAGAACTAAGTCGAATGTTCCATTATGATCAACCTATCCCATCTTGTCCTTCAGTCGACCGAAACTTCTCAAACGAACTAGGTACCTACCTAAATGGAAATGCGCTGTGTTTATGTGTGTTCTTGACCTATCGCTTACCACCACCGCTGATTTGACCGGAAAATCAACCAAGACCATCACAGACTGGTCCACTATGTGTCGTGAAGTTTGTTCCCCAATCGTCCGCAAATTATAGGCACTTGCGACCACCCTATTCAAATTGACGAATCCCGGTTTGCTGGTAAGCTTAATAGGATTAGAATACTGCGGACCTGTTTGTCGCATTCCTGAAGGACGTGAAAGAAGTATACCGACTCTGAACTGTGATAGAGCCTCGACGAAGCACCTTTCAATGAGGATTTCTTGTAAGTACCTTCCACAAAGCTTCCTATGTACGAGTACCTCTTTCTCTACATATATATTCTGCGTAGCACCATAGAAACCAAGGGTTGTGGGGCGCATACTAATATAGCACCCAATATCCTGCCCTCCTCTGAAACACCTTAACTCAGTAAAGCAGAGGTGGCCCTCTGGGCTCTTGTCACTTGAGAAGGTGACGCTAGCCATTCGGTAGCTTAGTTTGTGAAAACATTCAGATAATACACGGTTTGTCAAGAGAGGTGAAGAGTCAGTACATTTGTACTGAGTTTAAGAGGCTGTTCATCCTAGATTTCATCCCACAATAGCAAGGTATTTGAACCGAATCACAGTTTTTTCCAATCTAGCGGAACGTAAGTCTAACAGTTGTGATTGATGAGCTTCAATACAGAACAATATTGAGAACTCATTATTACTGAAAATTTTCAAGTATTAAGACCCATGCATACTTAATTTACGTTGATAAACAACCAACAAATCAATCGATATTCTCATTGTTTTGACCTAGGTTGAATACATTTTCTCGATCAAACACACTCTAACTACTATGGGACCAATTTCAATGGATTCAGCTTTAAAAAACACGAAAAACTACCTTTTAGCAAACTTGTAATCAAAAACCCCGGAATCCCAAGTCACCCTCTCTCCCCTCGCTGGGGAATCAGGCTGCCTAGGTGTTAATACTAACTAGACTCCCATCTTGCGAAATGTCAATTCGTTTTGATCAACCTCAGCGGCTCGAAATCGTCGTACACCGTTAACGAAATAGTAACCAAAATATTACATGGAAATTTATGCCAATTCCATGGCGGTTTTCAGCTAAAACAAAATTTGATTTGGTTTTCGTCAATCTTTATTCCAAATTCAAGATTATAAGTTCATGTTACGTATTTGAGTTATACAGTCATCTTGACAGTATTCTGCTATTAATAGTGATTTACAGTACCGTTCGAATTAATGGAAACGAGGCTGCAAAAACAACAATTTCCAGTAGAACTCGGAACGTATTTTTATTGTAATGGTAAAACATATGTTTAATATGGGATATGAGAATCCTTATTACATCGTATTCCAATAATTTTGATCAATTTTTAGGTGATCCTAAGCATTGTGTACTTTTTGGCATCTGGTTCTAATGGTTCGATTCCAGAAAATATAATGAACAAAACATTTCACATTTTGAATGATTATGACGAGCAATACATGTCTTGGTATATTTCTGTCCAGTGAATCGTTACAACAAGCTCATCTTCTACAATTGCAATAGATCTATATTTGTGACAAAAGCCATTGTCAGATGTTACGTGTCATTGATGAGGTACTGGAGTCTATGTG
Organism: Creontiades dilutus; assembly: GCA_031894815.1. Lineage (NCBI taxonomy): Eukaryota > Metazoa > Arthropoda > Insecta > Hemiptera > Miridae > Creontiades > Creontiades dilutus. The sequence goes on along the minus strand of JAVIWC010009012.1, from coordinate 852,606 downwards.
GGTCACAAACACATTGAATTTCAACGTTATTTAACCAGTGATGCAATTTCAGTGCGATAATATCATTAATACCTTCACTGCAAGCGGGAATCTATTGTTTTGATGCAATCTTCCTAGGAATTGTGCATTAGGACATCCCTGGTCGTACAAACGACATTGCAAAAGTCAGGAAAGAACTTAAGATAATCTCAAATCAATTTCAACACGATACGATCATCATTCTATTGTGTGCTTATACAATTGCAGAACATTAGAATTTAATTCAAATTTTCATAATATTTCTGCCAGTTTTATTTTACAATGTGACTAATGGCTGAAATTGGACTTTGGAAGTTGCCTTGAAAAAAAAATGGTGCCTAGTTTTACGTTCATCCATAGATTTTTTGGAAGCCATGTCACAGTATCCACAAAAATAGTTGACGTTATAATGTCATTGATCAGTCACACACTAACTTTGGGTGACAATTTCAATGGTGATTCAGCTTTAATCAAAACGAATTTTAACCAAAATGCAATTAATCAATGCGAAATATCATTAATTTGTTTCAAGCGGGTATCTCTCCCTCCTGTGCTGGGAAGTTTTTATGAAACTGTCAGGAGGTGTGCATTAGGTTTTTTCCTCTTCCTGAACAATTAACCTTACCTTTGATTGCAAGATTAGTCAGGAATTTATAATCATTCTTTGTTACAATCAACCGTCGAAATAGACGATTTAACAGTTCTAACTTTTGAATGTGGATGATGGACAACGTACCTGCATGGCATTTCTGTCCGTGAATCGTTATAACAAGCTTATATTCTACGTCTTTCGAGATCATCTAAATTATTTCAAAAGATCTATAAGTTCATGTTACGTAGATGAGGAAGCTATGTGTCACACACAACTTGACAGACGTTTTTACCTGCTGTCACTGCATGTCATTGGTACTGGGGTCTCCTACTGCAATGGGTGACAAACGACATGGTGAATTTCCAGTTATAGGTTATTTTAACCAGTGATGCAATTTCAATGCGATAATATCATTAATACCTTATCCACAAGTGGGAACCTAGAATCCTTGTTACATCCCAGTGGCTATAATTTTGATGCGATCTTCAGGAATTGTGCATTAGGACAGGTTTGGCAGGGATTTTCCCTGGTCGTAATGGTTTGATTGCAAGCTAGTCAGGAAAGAACTTAAGATAATCTCAAATCAATTTCAACACGATACGATCATCATTCTATTTTGTATACAATTACCTCCGAAGACCAGCAATACATGTCCTGGTACGTGGCATTTCTGTCCAGTGAATGGTTACAACAAGGTTATACTCTACATCTTTTGAAGTTGCCTTGAAAATTGCAATAGATCTGTACGTTCATGTGACCTAGATGGGGAAGCTATGTGTCACACCCAACTTGGCAGACGTTTTTGCCTGCTGTCACTGCATGTCATTGGTACTGGGGTCTGTACTGCAATGGGTGACAAACGACACGGTGAATCGCCAGTACATAATAGAGACTTTTTGGTGCGGTTCACGCGACGACGTTGACGGTACTGTCTGGAGAAAAATGCAGACTGCACATGCGTGACGTCCCGTCCGTCATGACAAACCGTCTAAAATCGGTTTCCCACGGTTCTCCTATACGTCTTTCCTTGACAAGTTGGCAGTAACATAACCTTCCACATTTATAACCCATTTTACCTATTTCTCATATTCCGTTTTCAGCATTGTACAAGTTTTTTTTGCACGCTGTAGCAATAACGAACGTCCGTATTGTTTGTCAACAATCCACAAAATACAACTTCAACTCAATAACACAAACTTCAATCCACAATAACGACAGTATACAACTTCCAATGAATGTTGACGTCACATTAAACGTGACTTCAACAGCCAGTAGCCTTGATGCTATTTGTCATGGAAATGTTAGCATCCAACTGCTCGCCTCAACTCGGCGACCACGGTTTCCTTGTCGTTGTCCACCAAAAAGTCTCTAATAGGTTATTTTAACCCGTGATGCAAGTTTTCAACCCCCCACATGTACAGCCTATTGTAATTGTGCTACAATTTGTAGTGTCAGGGTTCTGTTTTCAAAGAATGTATACTATTTGGTGAAATCTACCTTTTGATTTCAGAAATGACCAACAGCCTACCACCAACGCCCGACTCCCTCCCCCTACATTCACCAAAATAAAAAACTCAGTGTTCGTTAACCCCTTCCTCGAAGCTGAAAACGCCAAGTTAACGGTCCTAGAGAAACACGTCAAAATGGTGCCCCAGACCAACGGAAAGGACCACAAAAAGCTTTGCTGGATGTTTAAAAAAGGCAACTGCCGTTTCGGCAAGAAATGCAAGTTCTTACACGAAGATGGCGGCGCGGCGGTGGGGGCCGCCCAAGCGGTCGGGAACTCAGAGACGAAGGACGTCAACTACGTTCAAAACCAAGAATCGTTTGTGGACGATCCGGATGATAGGGGAAGTGACGAAGATGAGCCTTTAAAGAAAAAGAAACGACCCGGCCTAACTCGCGGTCTCATCCCTGGCAAAAAAGTAATGGCCATGTACAGAAAGCAAAAAGCCTTTAGTCATTAGTTTATTTGTGATATCAGTCTTCTATTTATTATACCAAAATCATTTTATTATGTGTAAAACCGGCGAATGAATGTTTTCATGTGCTAATAACAATAACATGACTCGTTCTCTGAATTATGGATTGATCATTGATTAATGCGTTTTTATTATGATTATTATTATTATTTTAGAGCCCACGTATTATTTGAGGTATTAAGCACCTTATCAACTTAATCAATGAATTTTATATTACCGATCAAATTAGTTTTTAAAATTTAATATCTTGTCTTATTTTAATCAAATAAAAAATATATCTATTTGGCTGGTCCATATGATTACTGTAAACGATCGCTGTAGACAATTGAATTTAAATATTAATAGTTATATTTTGTGGAATATTGTTTTTAAGATTGCTTAAGTTATAGTTTGATATTTTCCTAATTATTATCTCAATTTTTTCGTAGTGTTGTTTTTTAGGTAATTTTAAATGTGTTTTAGTAGTCGCCTAGATTTTGTTAGATTTACGTCAATAAGGCTTTTATGTAAGATTGTTGTTGTTGAGAATTTTATTAGATTTTGATATAAATTAAAATTCATTTTATGTATCTTGTGCTGTTTTTCAACCGAAAATACCTATCAAGAAAAATACCAACAAGGAACAAATTTCTCATCAGCCTTAACTGAATGTTTGTACGATTACTTGAATCTTTTAAAAGTTTAGTTTTTCATTTGAGAGTTAATTTGTTGTTTTGTTACTTCTCTTAAAAAAACGCTGCAAATTCTTTCACTGGGGTTTATTATTCAAATTCATTCATTTGGCTTGCATTCATAATTTTAATTTCTACTAAGCTTTAGATATTGATTTTTCCTGAAAATTTCAGATTTTTTGCTCCAGCCGTTTTGGAGAAAATGTGCGTACGGTGGACGGACGGAAAAATTTTTATTGCAGATTTGGATTCTACACCCTTTGAAACGTAAACCATGACATTTTCAGGGGGGTTAGACATTTTTTTTTCAAGAGCGATTACAATGGTTTATTTTTGAATAATAAACCAAAATGAAGAACAACACCGCTCCCACCTAATTCTGTATAGCATCATGGCATGTTGGCCATGAGAGAAGAGTTTGAAATGACACCCTGAATTTTCATAACGATGAGTTGGTGGTGGAAACAGCTGGTGCATGTGAATTGCAAAGAAAACAAATTGTCTTAGTTCTGTTCAGCTAGAATTGGTTATTTTTAAAAGTGCATTGCTACCACCCTCTGCCAGTTCTGTGGGACTGAGGATGAGACTGCGTGTTATGTGATCTGCCACTGCCCTGTGCTGGCAAGACAGCGTTTTCTAACCTGGGGGCAAGCTTCCGTTGATCCCCAGGTTATTAAAACGGGAGAGGTAAAGGATCTCCTCTCATTCGCCAAAACGTGGTGGGGAAGGGTGGACCTTCCAGCTTTGTCTGGGGTTGATGACAACAGACTGGGATGGTAATGCCCACCCAGTAATTACCTGGCAGTTAGCGCTTGGGTCTCAGGCAGCTCCTGACGATGGGTACAAGTGCCGTTCACTGGGCATTCAGTGCTCGGTTTGGCAGGGTGCTCAGGTTGGGTGGACAAATGTGCCGGGGAAGGAGTTGGAGGTCACGACCTCCTTCTCCAGCCACAATAGGTCCACCAGGGCCTCAGTGGTTATAGATATTAAAAAAAAAGTGCATTGCTTAAGAAAGGCAATGTACAGGGGTTTTCACGAATTAAGGTTACAAATACTCCCAGATAATGGGGAATTGTTTGTCAAGGGTTTGACCCTCTGGTATGTCAGGGAACATACAAGGGGCATATAGATCCCGAAAACTTGTGAGAACATTCTAGCATCTGTCAACCTTAACTCCTCTGACAGAGGCTGACAACCTCTCTGTGGCTTTTAAATGTCAAACTTTTACTTCTGGCTTAATAATAATTATAGTTTAGATGATCCGAAATTGACTAACTAATGATTATAATCATCAGTTACTCAAGACTGCTGGTTCCTGCATTGCAGGCCCCTGTTACACCACTGCCGCCATTGCAATTAGGCCAGGATTGAGGAATTGAGAATTTGTTTCTTAACATTCGTGAAAATGAACGTTATTAATAACTGAGAGGAATAATAGCTAAAATAATATCAAAGAAATAATAGAGTATAATTGAAAAAACTAAACTTGGTAAACTAAATTAAAATTGGTTTTGACTAGGAAAACCTATGTACATATATAGCCATTGCAGCATATATTTGAGCACATCACAATAATATAAAAATAAATATATAATAATATAATGACAATATATTATAAATTCGAGTAAACAAAACTTACTCATACATACAGAAATTAATTTTTAACCAAGTAAGTTTTTATTATTTAAACAAAAAAAAAAACAGTGATCCTATGCTTCTTTTATGGATGTTATAAAACAGTGTTACCCATCGTCAAGGACGTATTGGTGTCTACAACGAGAAGAGAACAAGAATAACAAAGTTCGTTTTCTTGACTTTTTGTGCCTACATGCGAACATTAATTTGCTAAATCTCGTTTGCATTATTCTGTGCTTGTTGGTGACTATTGCAAGATTTTGGGCTTATTTTTTTAATAGTTCAGCTCCTTAATGCTGGTTATTGAATTCGATATAAATTTTAGAGGTCAGAGTTACGCGATAATCATCAGCATCATTTGAACTGCTTTTTTTCATCGGTAAGTTTGTATTTCTAATTTTACTGATCTTGTTATCCTGGAATATGCTACAAGAAGTGTGTTGCTTTGCACATATTTTCTAACATACTAAGATGCCGAATTAGAATTCATTGTCATATGTGGTGTTTTCTGCTCGAAGATCTTGCTGAATCTTGTGATAATTCGCTAGAATTTGAATGATTGAAACTTTTGCATCACACATAAACACCTTGGAATAGGTGTTAAGCACTTTCCGAGGAGGGTAGGTCTCTTAACGTTTCTCTGTACTTTTTCCTGGGTGGCACGCTGTCCGTGCTCTTGTTTGTTCCTCGGAGCTGTCCCAGGCAAGCTAGCAGAACTCTGCTGATGAGAACCTTGAGTTTTGAGAAAACGAGTCTGCAGCGTGCATAATCAAACATATTCGCCGAAGCCTAGCCAGGTTCGTTTAAACACTACAGAGGACAAACCGTAGCAATTCGATACCAACCTATTCAATTCAAAGAACACAGTATTCGTCCTCCAACTAGTAACTTACGTTAAGGTGACGTTAGGTGCAAGTTTTTCATGTGCAGACAGATTTTTAATTGTTGGCTCTCAAAACCTAGACTCTTGGGCCTAGAGTAATTGTAGAGTTGAACTTCCCCGTACAAATGGACAGATTTTTTACTGGTACCTACGTAATTTCTAATCTCTGATGAAAGAGTATTAGCATTTCTTGTAGATGAAAGGAAAACTATACCATTTTGAGTGTCTCAACCTTCATTTACTCGTAAATTATAGAGATTTCACAGATTGTCGCTATTGAAAGTAAATATGAAGTAATCACTTTGTCATTTGGATTTGAGACGAGCTAGTTCATGGTTGGACGAGTATTTTCCACAAGCAGAGTAAGGCCTGCAAGTATGTGGATGACAGGGAAGTACTGTTGAAAGGAGGTTGAGCCCTCCATCTTATTTTTGCTTGAACGTCACACTCCCTTCTGTATAGGTAATGTTGGAAGGAGTTGGGGTCATATCAAGCTGTACGCGACACATATCATATCTGTGGTACGCGATAATCATCAGCATCATTTGAACTGGTTTTCATCATCGGTATGAATGTATTTCCCATGTTACTGATCTTGTTATCCTGGAGTATGCAACAAGAAGTGGGTTGTGCTACACATGTTTCTTAGCATACTTGTTACCGAATTAGAATTTGTGGCGTTTTCTGCTGGAAGATCTTGCTCAATCTTGTAATAATCCGCTAGAAGTTGAAACATTAAAACTTTTGCATCACACATAAACACCATGAAATAGGTAACATGGTCTTTCCGAGGAGGGTTGGTCTCTTGAATTTTTCCTGGATGGCAGGCTATCTCTGTTCGTGCTTGTTCCTCGGAGCTGTGCCAGGCAAGCTAGGAGAACTCGCCTGATTTGAACCGTGCAACAGCATGAAAAATGAAGCGTGCATAACCTTTTGCCAAAACCTAGCCAGGTTCGTCCTAGCTCAACAAAAGACAAGCCATCGCTATTCGATACCAGCCTATTCAATTCAAAGAATACCGTAGCATTCGTTCTTCAACTAGTAGCTTACGTTAAGGTGACGTTAAGTGCAAGCTTTTCATGTGCTGACAATACTGATTTGTCATTGTTAACTACAGTAATAGTAGAGTTGCACCCTCCCTTACAAATGGATCTATTTATGTGACTGGTACCTATCTAGTATTCGTATTTCTCGTAGATGAAAGGAAAACCATACCATTTTCGCTGTCCTAACCTCCACTTACTTGTAAATTATAGAGATTTCACAGATTGTCGCTATTGAAAGTAAACTAGAAGTACCTAATCACTTTGTTATTTGCATTTGAGACGAGCTAGTTCATGTTAGGACGAGTATTTTCCAAAACGAGAGTAAGGCCTGCCCGTATGCAGATGACAGAGAAGTACTGTTGAAAAGAGGTTGAACCTTCCATTTTATTTAAACTTTAAACTCGCACTCCCTTCTGTATAGGTAATGTCGGAAGGAGTTGGGGTCAAATCAGGCTGCTTTCCTATTTCACTACTATAATTGTTCGTTGGGTTTCGAAAACACGGGGCAACAGCATGAAAAAAGGAGCGTGCATAATCAAACATCGCCGAAGCCTAACCAGGTTCGTCTGAACTCAAGGGAGGACAAGCCATCGCTATTAAATACCAGCCTATTAAATTGAAAGAACACCGACATATTCGTGTATTCGTCCTTCAACTAGAAGCTTACGGTAATGTGGCGTTAAGGGCACTCTTTTCATGTGCAGACAGTACTAATTTTTCATTGTTAACTCTCAAACGCTAGAGTAATGGTAGAGTACAAATGGATCTATTTATGTGCCTGGTACCTACGTAATTTCTAATCTCTGATTAACGAGTATTCGCATTTCTTGTAGATGAAAGGAAAACTATACCATTTTGAGTGTCTCAACCGTAATTTACTTGTAAATTATAGAGATTTCACAGATTATTGCTATTGAAAGTAAACATGAAGTAATCATTCAAACTTCAGACGAGCTAGTTCATGCTTGGACGTGTATTTTCAAAAAACAGAGTGATACTTGCACGTTGATAGGAGGTTGTCCCTTCTGTATAGGTAATGTTGGAAGGAGTTGCTCTCATATCAGGTTGCTTTCCTATTTCACTGCTAAAATTGTTCGTTCATTCGTATCAATTTTTAGTAATTAAATAAAACGGTTAAATCAAACAACCCTCTTGCATTTCTTTCTTGGCAATCATTGCTACCATCTACAATCATTTTCCAGGGTGATGCAACATTGTATTTAAACAATGGCTTCAGGATCTGGTGAAAATTCTGCTTCAATCGCCCAATTAACATGGGAAATGTCGAACGAAATAGAAACCGTAAATGGAGTCGACGAAATTTACAGATACGACAAGAAGCAACAACAGGATATCCTGAACGCTAAGCCATGGGAAAAAGAGTAAGTTGATGCTCGAAAGAAGCCAAGCTTGCTAAGCAATACTTTAAACTTAAATTTAAAGCAATAGATGAATAAATTTATTTCAGTAGTCAATTATGAAGGTGTTTCAAATTATCGATTTACAATCCGAATTCAGCACCCTCGAAAACCCATTTGTATCATTTTCCAGATTCCAACTATGAGTAACTAAGTGGGAATAAACTCAGGAAAAAGAATAGTAAATGACCTGTTGGATAGACAGCTGAAAATTTTACAATGGTCACCCGAAACTAGCTTAAGAGTTTATTTCTTGGCAATAAGGGATTCCGTTATCCATAGTTATTATAATTGAATGAATTAGATCAGTATCAATTCCTATTTCTACTCCGTTTAGTAGTTAGAAAAACTGAGTTACTTTTGGGACACCTTGAATTCAATGTCTCCATGACTGTTGTTTCAAAATTTGATTCGTAACAATGTTATTAATGTTTTAGCCCACACTTTTTCACTGACATTAAAATATCGGCTCTGGCCCTCCTCAAAATGGTGATGCACGCTCGGTCTGGAGGGACCCTCGAGGTGATGGGACTTCTGCTTGGAAAAGTTGATGCGAACACTATGCTCGTTATGGATTCTTTCGCGCTTCCCGTCGAAGGGACGGAAACCCGAGTCAACGCTCAAGCTCAGGCTTACGAGTATATGACAGCCTACATTGAGTCGGCAAAACAAGTGAGTTTTACCATTATACTGTCACAATTACTAATCACTAGGGACCAGATTCTTAGGTCACTAAAAAAGCCGTTTTAGGTGCCTAAAATATGTCGCTAAAACTGAAATTATGCCTTTAAAATAGCATTATATGCCGTTATAAATATAATGAAAGAGGAAGAATATAACTCCTAAGAGGCCGTTTTCATTGGTAAAAAATATTTTTATATTTGGAAAATAATGTTAAATGCCTTTTTTCAGTACTTACGTTCAAGTATACAAAATACTTGCGTAATTCAATGACTCGAATATCACACAGGAACTATCGTTCGATTTCCCAACAACCCTTCACCATACAAAAACGACGAAAATGTCATGAAATTTAATTCAATGACATGAAATTGAAGTCAAATGTCGAGATAAAAATTTAATCAAAATGAAATTGAACTCAAAATCTCAAAAGTAGGTACAGGTACATTGTAATTAAGTTAGGTAGGTAACTAGGGGGTGGGTAATTCTCATTTGAAGTAAACTCATTCCACCGCTTCCTCTGAAATTGAGAAGAAGTAATTTGACACGAGGGTGTGCTTCAAATTCTCGACTGTCAGCCTACGGCGATTGTCAGCAAGAAATGTCTTGTACATAGAAAACAACCTCTCCACCTCTACAGAAACCATAGGGCAGAATTTCATGCACGCCACTTCAGCAGGGGTTAGAGGATCAATTGACGCAATGTCTCCTTGAAGGATGGTCCTGAAGTTCTTGATTTTGTTCCAACCGGGATTGTTTTGAAGAACGGAACGGAGTTTTGACAGTGCTAATTTGTCTTCACTTAAGACCCACTTGGCTGTTGACCGTTGGTTAGGGCAGGCACGTCTCATGATGCGGTCTGGGACGACACATAGGTAGGTATCTTCCTACAACGCATACATAGGTACTTACTAACCCGTGGAAAAACTATAATAAAGACCCTAAATACCTAGGTAGTTTTAAGCTGTAAGTACTGGGTACGCTTTGATTTTGAATACGTATATTATTGTAAAATCGTATTTTTTATTTTTTCATTTTTTGGAAAATCATAATATGCATTTATATGCGTTTATTCCTGAAATATGTTACTAACTCAGAAATATGCGTTTATATGTCAAATAAAAAGTGCATTTTTGGAATCAGCTTGACGTGAAACGGATAAATAACTTGGAAGTTTTGGAATATCTGTTCAGGAAAAAAACATGTTATTACCTAAGAATCCGGTCCCTGCTAATCACTTTATGAAATTCAAGTGGTGTTTATTGGTTGGGCATGACTTAGGGGGTCCTTATTTTCATTTCCATTCATATGGAGGTTAGAAAAACTTCAAGCTATACCTAACTCCCCTTAATATATGGTGAGGAATTCAAATATCACTCTTACTGCGTTGTTATTTTAAATGAGAACCCCCCTTTTTTCACATTTTAATTCTACGTCAAATTCCATGAAAAATAAACTCCTTGATTGAATTTGTGTATTGGTCGCAAAATGCTCTTGGAGCAACCAAAGCGTTGCATCTAACCTAATACTGTCAGTCTGAATCACGAGGTTACGTATATTTTCCGGTTTCTCGCGGTTTATACAATCATTGATTCATTTGTACACATGATACATTCTAACCATCTCCCTAACTAGTACCAAATTAGTCATTTGATCTGTGTGCTCATTCTTAATATGGTTTCACATCACTCAGACAAATAAACGAAGTTTGGTTTTGGAATCAGATTGGCATAGTAGCATGGTGGTACAAGCATTCAATATTTCCATTTGTCCAGTTGCCAGCTCTGCACTCAACAACTAACTCATCTCCCAGGCTTTGCATATCAATCACTTCAGCTTTTCCATTTCTAATCAAATCCAATTTGACTTAGGTGAAAATCCCTTGGTTCTACTCTAGCATACCTACTAGTAATTGAAGTTTATGTTCAAGCTCTAAATATTCAAAAGTTGATTATTTTCGAACCCCCTCCCGATTTCTGTAGAGGATTAAAACTCGTATTTCATACTTTTGAAATAGATTGTGCTATTTGTCACGATCAAGATGGCTATGATTCATAAGTATTTGTAATATTTATTTTTCAGGTAGGGAGGTTGGAAAATGCCATCGGGTGGTACCACAGCCATCCAGGTTATGGATGCTGGTTGAGTGGGATTGACGTGTCGACGCAAATGCTCAACCAAAACTTCCAGGAACCTTTCGTTGCTATAGTCATTGATCCAGTCAGAACTATATCTGCTGGCAAAGTGTGTTTGGGAGCCTTCAGAACCTACCCAAAGGTTCGTAAGCTATATATTTGTTCTTTTCGTAGGTCTATGACTGCTTAGGTACCAGAAAAGAAATGAGCTAGTTTCTGAATTACATGGGAAAGAGGGCCTGTTTTCTCATTTATGGGAGAAGTCCTTTCGTTGTGGCTCATCATACTGTGGAGTCAGCACAACTATATTAGGTACCTAAGTTTATTCATACTGGTCCCCTCTAGAATAGACATAACAACTCTTTCAAACTCTACGATTTGTTGAGGAATCTCGTGCAGATCTAAAGGATCTGGATTTGGTATAGAGCATCTCCATCTAGCAAATGCTATGCCTGGAAGTGCCCTTCTCTTCCAGTGGATTTTCCACGGAATCTTGACTGCTCAGAATTCTGAAAGTATTGGGGCTGGCCATTTACGCCTGGACTATTCGAGGGACCAGTCCGTAAGCACTCCTTCCCGTCTGGGGTAGGCATACCCTCAATCCTGAAAGTTTTCACAGGAATAGATTCCCACAGAGATTTTTGAGTCTACATTTTCAAAATGCAGCCCATAATAGTGCTGACCAACGATTTCATTCTTGATTTTGATATTATTGACATTTAAGTAAATCAACTGAGTTGTTAAACTTCAGTAATCAATTCATAATGGTCCAAAAGCGGGTTTTCAAGGGTTACATTTTTGAAAATTTGCGTAGCCAAACAACCCTATTTTTGTGGCGTGAAAATTCCCAAACTTTAATATGGTTCTCGCATCATATTTGTGCCCTCCCAAGACTAGAAGTTAGCAATCCAGTAAGCTATGAAATTTCAAACTTGTGAATCTAACTTTATCGTTATTTTTAGATATTGTTCGTGCATCTTCCACAACTAAACTGTTGTGTAAATACCAATTATATTCTATGTTTATAGTTCCGATTCATTGTTTATTGTCGGACAGCTAAGGGAGACTTGATGTAGGTAATGCACATTTTTGGGACTTTAGGAAGTTATTTTGCAATTAAGCAACTTCTGGTTTGCCCATGATGAGCAAACGAGTTGATCAGACCGAACTAAAAACGAGTGTCTGGAGGCGTATGCAAAACACCCTCCTTCGACATCTGGATCCCACGGGTTGACTCTTAAGCAAGATGCAGACGTTTTATGTCAAATCCCACTTTGAGGAAGGTTCAGTGAATGAACTTCCTGCACCACTTTCGCTCAGATATTAGTGCAGGCTCTTAAACTTGGATCAGAGATACAAGAGTTCTATTAATCTTTCCTCTACGAGAAATGAGAATGAAGGAGAAGACGACCAGGCTTCTGATAGATCTTGAAAGCAGACAATCCAGAGATTTCCATGTTTATGGACCAACGATGGAGCAACGGCGTATTGCTCCTTGGCGTTGATGGATTTATTCTAGCATCCTTGCACCGGGGTATATATTCAGAAGCCTCACTTATCCCTGTTGATAGTTTCAAATTGAAACAGTTATTAATAGGTTTTAAGTTATATATAGATTTTCCACATTTGGTCAATAGTTATTAATGTTAAAAGGTTTAGTTCTATATAAATAATATTTAATTTTATTAATAGAAATTTAACAATTAAAAATATATAACTGAATTTGTTGCATTGCAGGGATACAAACCGCCTAACGAGGAACCATCCGAGTATCAGACGATCCCACTCAACAAAATCGAAGATTTCGGTGTACATTGCAAGCAGTACTACTCACTGGAGGTCTCTTATTTCAAGAGCAACTTGGACCGTCGCCTCCTGGATTCTCTGTGGAACAAATACTGGGTCAACACCCTCAGCTCTGCCAGCCTTCTAACCAATGCAGATTACACCACCGGCCAAATTTTGGATCTTTCAGAGAAAATTGAACAATCTGAAGCAGCTCTTGGTAAGTGATGAGTCGTATGAGCTATTTGTTGATTCTAATTTTTGTAAAATTTAATTTTACTATTAGTGATGAGACTGAGGGACTGGGCGGACTGAGACTGACGAACAATACGATTTCAACTTTTTTTTAAATGCATTTATTAAGATTAAAAAACATGAAGAATACAAAAGAAAGAAAACACAATGAATTCATTTGTGAATCTCGTGTTCTGAAAAAATGTGTTCGTCGTTCTGAGGAAAACAAGTCTAAATTTTATATCATTCGGTTCAGGAACACCTTATCAAACAAGTGTGTGGCCGCATTGCAACAGTGTAATAAATTGCAAAAAACGCTGCAAATTTGATTACACATGGGTTTATTATTCTTGTGTCGAACTGTATTACACTTAAACTCATGTTTTTTTTATCCAACCCTGTCAGATGGGATGGGGCTCGAAATAGTACGAAAATAATGTCATTTTGCTTTGTCTATTTTTTTTGAGTTAGATGAAAACCGCCATTGGGTATTTTTACATAACGTCTAGGTATGTTTTTCCAGTTCAAATTTTTACTCGTTGTGTCCCTTTTTGGTTTATTATTCAATAATAAACCATTGTAATCGCTCTGGAAAAAAAAATTCTAACCCCCCTGAAAATTTCATGGTTTACGTTTCAAAGGGTGTAGAATCCGAATCTGCAATAAAAATTTTCCGTCCGTACGCCGTACGCACGATATCTCCGAAACGGCTGGAGCAAAAAATCTGAAATTTTCAGGAAAAATCCATCTTGGTCCGACGACGCCCCAATTCTTGAGCCAGCTCCCTCACTCAATTTAAAGTGCCCTTTAAGGGCTGTAAAAGTTTTGTAAAATCCCTGAAAACCTCAAAACTAGTCGAATCGGCCTAAATATTTTCCTATTTGAAGAACATACCATTAGGAATCGAATGAGCCCTTCCCCACGTCCGTAGGTCAAACCATTCCCGATGTATGGCCCGATTTATGGTGCCAACATTTGCGTTTTTTCATTTAATATTGTTTGTTTGTAACCTAGTGATGTCCGGCCGATAGCGTCGAGTTATGTAGTTAAACTTATGAATGTGGATACTGGAGTGATAGGCGATGTGAATACTTGTAGTGTAGTTAGTAGCCGATACACGGGTTGAAGCATTCTGATAATATGTAGGTAAATATTATTCAATATTATTACTGGGGTTTATTATTCAATATTATTACTGGGGTAAATAAGTATTCTTTCACTGGGGTTTATTATTCAATTGGCTTGCGTTCATGATTTGAATCTTACTAAGCTTCGGAGTGTGCGTGTTTTACAGGTGATAGAGCGATTATTGAATTTCAGGAGATATGCATAGACGACGTAAATCGGTTCTCATCCAAAACACCAATTTGGATTGATCAGTTGATGATATTTGTGTGCCCCCTCTACATCTGTCTACTTTGGCTACATCGTTTAAATTTGGATTTGGGGAAGTTTTAACGCAATACGAGTGCCAAAGGACTTGATAAATTATAGATGTTTTTATTGTGGGGGGGGGGGGGGTATTGAGGTTCAATAAAAAAACGCTGCAAATTCTTTCACTTTGGTTTATTATTCAATCGGCTTGCGTTCATGATTTGAATTTCTACTAAGCTTTGGAGTCTGCGTGTTTCACAGGATAGGGCGATTATTGGATTTCAGGAGGCACACAAATATGATCAATCCAAATAGGTATTTTGGTTGAGAACCGATTTACGTGCTCCATGTATATCTCCTGAAAGAATTTGCAGCGTTTTCATGTACATCACGATTCTGGTGATGGCATGATCGAATTAACTATTAGATCACATTTGAATTGCATAAGAAGTAAGTACCGCACCATAATTAGGGTGCGATGCAAGCCGTCAGGCCACTACCTGGAGGCTCGGATTTGAGCGGCGTTGAAAGACCCAGAGGTCTTCGGAAAACCGCAGGGTCGCTCCTACGTGGGCAAGAGTAGGGTAGGTTGGGGGAATATGCCACATACGGGTAATATGCCACAAGTCTGTGGGTAGGTTACATTACCTTGTAAATCGTGACCTGGTTGAAATTATTCCAGACCGCTCGGAGATCCACACAATTACTTTTTTTTGTGTGTTTGTGCAAAGGAAGGCCTCTCGGACACAATCCCAAGTCGAACGGCCGATTTCAATCGAGGTTAAGTACAGTACGGCCTTCACACTTTTTTTCGGTTTGTTTGGGGGAATTCGCCACTTTGTTTTGGGGTAATATGCCAGTGAAATTTGGATGTGGCATATTACCCCCAACGTAGTGGTATATTTTCTCTTACCTACCGATTAACTTCAATGATCTTGCCGACCGACTTGTAAAAAAAGTCAGTCAGTTAGGTACCTAGATTGGTAACGAAAGAACAAAAACAATTACAAGTGGCATATTACCCGGACAGTGGCATATTACCCCGAATGTGCTGGCATATTACCCTTGAGAGAGGCATAATCCCCCAAACCAGGTGTGTTTAATATTTACCATTAATTTTGTCAAAACAAAACATGGATGAAGAGTGCTGAATCCTTGGGGTTTTGATAAAACAGGAGTTGCCCAATGAAACTAGAGTTGAATGGTTTCTGTAACTCAAAAACTGTGAGAGATTCATCGATTTTCCAAAAAGTGTGGCATATTCCCCCAACTTACCCTATAGTATGTTATTTTGATTTATATATTTCATTGTTATTTCGGCTGCATAAACTTGTCTTTGAAGCAAAAAAAAAAAAAAAGAAAAGAAGAAAGAGCGACTCCTTTCGAGGTGTAGTTCTTGCTCTCCATTCCCATCACTATCTGAAATATTTTGAGTCTTTGAATACCTCGGTTTTCTAAGAAAATTCGCTAAATCGTATTCCCTTCCATTATTCTGCCCACAGGTCGGATAGGATTCGTCTTCGGTGGCGCCGATCCCCACGAAAAGCGGACGGAAGACAAACTGCTGAAAGCCACCAAAGACAGTTGCAAAACTACCATCGAAATCATTCACGGGCTCATGGCTCAAATGATCAAGGACCGCTTGTTCAATCAAATCAACCTTTGAGTAAATGTATCCATTTTGTTCGTTCAAATCTTTGTTTTTTTTCGTGTTTTTATAAACGGAAATACTTACTGCGTTGGTCGGTCGTGAACTGTACAACACTCTGACGCGTTTGGCAGGTATTTAAAAAAAAGTATTTCTTCATTTTTTAATTGCGGTTTATCGAACATTTATAATTGCTATTTTTGTTGTTCATTCAGCTTCAAGCCTGAACGCAGGACTCAGTTTTCCATTGTTCTGGTCCAATTTGGTTCAAATGGTGTGATATCTTGAAGGATAATGGAATTTTGAAAAAATTTGAATCATTCAAAGTTTTGGAAATAATACGTACACTAATTAGGTACAATGATGTTTTGTTGTTGTATGAAAATTGCAATATTAATAAATACATAATGGGCTGATGCGTAGTGATTCAATGACATGCTTTTTTAATATGATTCGATAGAGGAAAAAAACCTCAACTACAAAATAGGTTTTGTGAAATGAGACCAGTCAATTTCATGTTATAGTTCAATTTTCAGATTCCTTTCTGTAACTGAAATTACTAAACGGTTTTGGAGTGAGTTGAATTTATGTGGGTTTCCAGCCACTTTATATTGGTTATAAAGTCAGGGGGCAAACTTTAGTGTGCAAATACGTCCGCAGGCCGTGGTTAAAAGCAGTGTTAGCAATTTTTAGCGATAGATATCAGACTTGAAATACTACGACAATGCTAGTATTATAAAAATGTATTTAAATAAAATGAAAAAAATAAGAGCAGCATTGTAATTGAATCGTTAAAGTTGGAGTATTTTCAAACTACGAAAGTTGAAGTTTGATACCGATATGAATGAGACACTTGAGCTTGAATTTGGGAAACTAATTCATCGATGTTTGTGGTAATTCTACTGCTACGAAGATGTAAGAAATTTTCCAAATTTTCGTCAGTCAGCCTTGTACTGTGTTATCTGTACACTGCGCTAATTAGAATTACATTATAGTTTTGCTTCCGAGTCAACCAAAGGGTAGCATGAGCTCCGTTTCCTCTTTCGGGTTATATAAGTTCATACACTTCTCCAAAATCAACATGTCTACTCGTATTTTGCGTTTTAGACTAATATGAACAACTGTGTCCCTGTTTTCACAGATCCTTGTAAGAAGCCTAAAACCTACGGTTTCAATCCGATTTTGACGAATTTTTCAAGAAATGTGGGGAAAAGGCTGTAGATAGTTCTATATGAGTTTCATTGCCCAGAAATCAATAAGTCAGTCTGCGCTTGCGCAAACGTAAAATCCACCAAGCATCATTTTCTCTGGTTCTAGGGTTCGAACGCACTCAAATGTTCATGATAGTCGGGAAAAAACGATCTGAATCTCTTATTAATTTCAACGCGATGACATCATTAGTCGCTTCTGCGCCTGTGTAAACGTAAAATCCTTAAATCATCCTGATTTCTATACCTAAAAAATAATGAACATTTGTGAAATAATTTGAAGCATTATCTTTTCTATTTGGTTATTCCAATTTAGCTTCGAATCAAGCGTCATCCCCAGGTATTCCACTGAATCACTAGGATGGAGGCGGTCCAAAGGAGGGGTGCGTTGCGCATCTGCAGTGCCTATCGGACTGTGTCTGGACCGGCAGCCCAGGTTATTGCGGGTGTTGTACCAATCGACCTTTTGGCTGATGAGAGGAAGCGGGTTCATGCCAGAAAGCAAGAACAAGAAGAGAAGTAAAGAAAGAGGAGAGAGCAGAGACCCTGCAAAAATGGCTGCAGAGATGGGCAGCTGAAACCCGGGGAAGGTGGACAGCACGTCTGATCGGAGAAGTGCAAAAAAGGACGGAGAGGAAACAGGGCCACGTTAATTACTATTTAACCCAGTTCCTGACCGGGCATGGTTATTATCGGTCGTTCCTAAAGAAAATGGGGAAGACTTCCGAGGCAGGGTGTGTGTACTGCCGGATGGGGGACGATGATGTAGAGCACACATTCTTTATATGCTCGGTGTTTTTTAGTCGGTATGCCACGATGGAGACCCCGACACAAAGGGTGAGGGGGAACACATCTTTTCACACTGTCAGTCCAGTAATGGATTTTCCACCAACCTCTATAAAAAAAACTGAATCACTGTGTGCCATTTTATTTGTGTTAATCGCCATAAAAAGGCACAAGCCTCTGGATTTAGTTGTATAACCCCAAAAGTAGTTCAATGAACTGTGAATGAATGAAAAATATGTTTATTAGAAAAATTATTCACAACAACAAATATAAAATGCACATGATATGGCTGTGGGCGGGAACCGTCTGTCAGAGATCTGCCACCAATCCACAAACTGACTTTTAAAATGGAACATGCTTCAGCCTTGGACTAACTAGCCGAAAAATGTCACAGGGAGGGTAACGGGGAAGGATCACACGTACCAGGGAGCCTGGAGCTAAGACTGCAAAAAGCCCCACCACCAGAGGTGACAAAAACTGTTTTCGCGGTCTTAGCTCCTGCTCGCTCCTGGCGTCCTGGTACTGGAAGATAGCGTTCCAAATAAGAGCCAACTGAAAGCAGAAAAAAGTGCGGATAAAGCATGTTCCATGTTTTTTGAATTTTAGCCGCAGGCTCTAAGCAGTAAGCATCTGGCCAGGGGGGCTTGCCCCCTGGCGAGGTGCGCAGTGCCGAGTTTTTTCTTAATAATACTGAGTTTATTGGGAATATAGTAATTCTTCATTAAATCCAGTTAAACTCAAGATACAAGTTCAAATCTGTACGACCATGCCGCCTCACAGTACCTGGCTAAAGCCAGCCGATTTGCACCATTCGACACATGATGAACAAGTCATCTGAAAGCTCTGATGATCCAAAGTTGGCCACGCGAAACTTTTAAAAGACCGGGCATCACGCTACAAAATGCAGAGTATTTCAATAAACTCTACGTATTACAATTATTCTAACTAAAGGAAAGGTTTTACTGTAAACCGCACCTATACTCCTGCGTTTAAAGTATTTTGAAATGAAATGTACTTATGTTATTGCTTCCGAGTCTGCGAAGCAGCAGAAGCCTTGTGTTCACTTTCGGGAGCCAAAAAATTTTTGTTGTCCGAATTCAAAATTTCCACTCGCATTTTACGTTTCATAGCCTACTGAGCAAATTTGGTTCCTTGTCTGTCGGTGTCTGTCCTCATTTCCTTGTTACAGCCATAACTACCACAATTTTGAATGCATTTAGCTCATTGCATTGTGCGGATAAGGCCTCTTGAGGTCCCATACGAATTTCATCTCAATATAATGAGCGGTACGCTCTGCGCAAGGGCTAACGTGAAATTCTTGAAACTGGTGTAAATTTCACAATTTTGATTCAATTTAGCTCATAAGATAAAGGATTGTACTCACAACGCCCCTCAAGGTCTCATATGAATTTCATCATGATCAAACTAGCGGTACGCTGTGCGCACGCGCTTACGTGGAATTACTTAGTTTTCGTTTTTACTGCCTGCCTCTGACGAGTAACCGCAAAAGCAACTTGTATTTGAATTGCAATGTTCTGAGGATTTCTTTGTTTTCTGTTTTATAATGGTGTCACTTTGATTTTACGAGGAAGCTGTTGTACCATCTCCTTGGCAGAGTATTTTCAGTTGCTATACAAATCACAAATAAAAAAGTAAAAAATTTAACCTGTCATTTCTATTAATTTCAAATGCAGTAAGTAGTTGAAAGTACAGTTCCAGTGCGTGGACGTAACTCTATTTTGCTTTTCTCTAGCTGAACAGTATCCGTCAGCCGGTATTGACAGTTGGAACTTGGCTGTTCCTCATTGTTGAGCGTGAGATGAAATTTATTCGTCAACGATTGTTTCTGTAGGTACATTTTAATCGTCCATTGTGATTCAGTGAGCGGGTCCACGTCACACACGTACCTACTCCCCCCTCACCTCGTAATTGGTTTGTTTACTTAACGAATCCCTTGAGAAGAAATTCCCGTACAGAGATGATTACAACGCTATTTGTTCGGACGACTTCTCCGTTATCTCTATCGGGCGGCCCTAGCCTTATCTCAGGTGGAGGGTTTGAATGACATTCGCGACAATGAGATAGCCAACAGCTCATTCCCCCAACCCCTCCTCCCGTCTCTCCATCTTTACCGTACCACGATCGGTACAATCGCAGGTAACAATTTATCAGTTTAGTTTCCTGTCCCGATGCTGTCACTTGTGCATTTCTTTGCTCCAACGGCTGCAAATCTTTCTTATCATGTGGCCCTACGTGGATATGGACGACATCAGTGTTTTACCTCCAGAACACAACAGAAGGTAAAGAGTTGATAATACATATAGAAATGTTTGATAATTGTGGAAAGTAACAGTAGAGAACATGGTCTTAACGAATATATATGTATAAATATCTGACATAGGGAAAGGCAAAATAATAACAGTGAGCCATTTTCTTTGTAATAATTTATACTGTACCAAATTTTGAGTGCACAAAATGCAGATGTGCGATGTACCCAACTATAATTTCAGTATTTTTTTACGCTGAATCACGTGGTCATGTCCGTGTCCTGATTTGACTGCTTTTTGATCGTATTATCAACGAAAAGTGGACTTATTTAATATGAAAACTGACTCATAAAACAGCAAAACCGTACTGTCAACCAGAAAATTTCATTCATCAGTATGGCGAAATTGGGGTCTAACCAAAAATGAAATAAAACAAATCAATAAAATCAGATGAAAATGGAGAAGAAATAACGACTTATCACTAGTATAACCTCCATTCACCCCCTTTCCTAATGAAAATTGGAAGCTCTGAAATATGTAAAATCTTAATTGAACATAAAAATAATGACATGAATCCAGCTTGTGCAGTGATTGACAGGATGGGCTCTATCCCTCCTTCTGTCAGCCAAAGCAGAGTTTCCTAGGTTTGACAACTGTCAAAAACAGATCAACAAAGAATAATGAAAATCGGTTAAGAAATGAAGGCTGGGCAGTTTCGACAAAATGTCACACTCTTAAGCATATACACCTTCAGTTTTTTTCCTATAGGTTTGGTCTTAGATTGGCCTGAAAGAATTCGTTAGCAATTATTTTTTTACCACAACTCCTAGCGACTGCAATTGAGGTTCAAACATTGAAAATGACAAAAAAGAGTTTCTGAAAATGCTTCAGGCGTTCTGCTCCACTTCAGTACATGTCATGTACTTTCGCCCTATTGTTTTATTATTTTCAAGGATAAGCTTTTATAATCGTACAACAAACAATTTTTATAACCTCCCCTGAAATGTTGTTATTTCTTGTTTCCCAATCTGAAACGTCCGTCTGCCGTAGAAGCCATAAAAAACCTGAGAATTCGTGTAAAAACGCTGCAAATCATTACACAGCGGTTTAACATTTTTGTATTTGTTAGCCCTTCTACGCAAATCATTGATTCAAGTATGTTGGAAGTAGTTTGTGGTACATTGTCAAAACTCGGTACCATTCGAGATTAAAATACTTGGGGTGCCGCCAACCAAGCGGTTTTGCTCAGACTTCCAGTTTGAAAACGTTTCTGCAGCCCAACCGCCTACTGCATGAACGATTTTTCAAATTGTGGGCGAATGGACGATCGTACGGACCCGATTGGTCTAATTGGATTCAGGAAACTAAATCCTATCTGAATCAAATAACCACTCTCTTATATTGAACGTTTATGAGATTTCGATTTCAGGGTGTCACGCATTTGACGTAGAAGAGTTGTTCGAAAACGAGGAAAAATCAGAGCAACATTAAAGCTACTTCTCAACCAAATAAAAAAACGACCGTCTTTATGGGATAAAGTATGGGAGTCGACTATACGATTCCATATTGATTTCATGGAGAAATTTGAGTTTGAAGGTGTACAAATGTTGGTCACCTTCCAAGACCAATTTAGGAAATATGTCAAGAATACAATTAGCAAAAGTTTGATCATCATAAATTGAGAAATTATTGAATCCGGAAATTTGTTCCAGAACTGTTAGGTGGTTTATAAAAAGCACATAACATTTGTACAAAAAATGTGCGTACTTCCTTTGTGAAGTAGCTGTATAAAGCAGCCCTGCGGATACATAAGGTTCTTAAAGTTGTTTTCCCCTCAAACTGTACTTGCTCCATAAAATCGATATGAAATTGCAAAGCTGAAGTTTGTTACTGTTTCTAAACTATTTGACACTTGAACTGTTTCCAACATTTAACAAATTTTCTGATTTATATCTTTTGAACTTTTGCTCCAGGTGTTTTAGAACTTGACCAAATTTTTCCCGATGAACTGTAATATCTCCATGAAATCGATACAGAATCGTGATGTTTACCATACCATTAGGAAGCTGATAAAATGTACAAGTTTTCGTGGAATTTGACAGCATCCAGCACGTTTATGAAAAGTAAAGTTTAAGTTCAAGTATTCCCGAAAATTTTTTTTTAAATTTGTTTTATTTAAATGTTGAACGTTTGAACTGCAGTTAAGGTCCTTAGTAGTTGGTTTTGACTATGAAACTGCACTGAGTGTGAAAAAAAAAATGTAACGCTGAATCCAAAAATATCAAAAATTGAAAAGAAAACTTTGAGGGTAGGACACCAGCTTGGATAGACTAATGACCTGAACTGTGACAAAATGACAGAAGGGACACACCTATTGTAACGAAATTTTGGAGAAATTTGAAAAAAAAAATCAGGAAAATACAGTTCTCTATAAAAATTGGATGAAAATTTAGCCTAGAGGTCGTTTTATCGCACAGATTGTCATTAGTTCACATTGTTTGTTGCGACCAAATGACGTATTTTTTAATCACGTTTCCTCAAAAAATGCATTTTTCACTAAATTAAACGAATCATTCCAACAAAAAACCTGTTAAGATTTCTATAAATAAAAATAAAAAGTGAGAATGATGACTTAAGAAATACGAAAATATGGTGGGATATTTTTTTGCAGTATCATTCAATATCAGTCATTTAAACATTTTAAAGTTTGAAATGTTCAAGACATGAATCTGACCTACATGTTGCCAGATGGAGAGATAAAATACATGTTGAACGGACATGGATGAATATACCTAGTCAACATGATTGAGATCTTGACATAGTGATCAAATGACACTTTTAATAAAATTTCAAAAATTTGGTTTAAAACAACATTTTTTTTTTTAACATAAGATATATTTTAACTTGTCAAATATACTCATAATAACTTTTAACTGAGAATGACCCAAAAACGTCACATCAATCATAAGAAATGACACTTGAAACTTTTTCAGAATATGAAATAAAATAGAATTTTTTTTAAAGATAAACAAAACACATTTAGTCATTAAATACCTTTCTTTGTTGCTTCCGACTCTACCAAGGTAGCCGAAGCATTGTTTTCACTTTCGGAATGTGAAAATTTTTTTGTCTCCAAAATCAAAAATTCCACTCGCATTTTGCGTTTTAGACCTTTCTGAACAATTTTGGTTCCGTGTTTGTCTGTCTGTCAGCAAATCCTTGTTACGGGCAAAACCACACGAAGTTAAAGTCCGATTTTGGTGAAATTTTCAGGGATTGTGCGGGTTGGGGTGTAGATGGTCCCCCATAGGTTTCATGACCCCCAGATCAAAAGTAGCCTCTGCACATGCGCAAACGTGAAATCCTTGTTACACACATAACTTTGGGAGTTCTTGACCAATTTCGATGAAATTTTCAGGGATTGTTCCGTTTGATGTGTAGATGGTCCCCTATGAGTTTCATGACCCCCGGATCAATGCATAACAATAAATTTACCCTAATTCAATATTTACTTCACCTAATTGAACAAAGTTCTTAGACAATAATAATTTTCAATGATCTATACAGTCATGTTATGGATACGAGGAAGCTATGTGCCACACCCACTTGGCAGACGTTTTTTTTTTGAACGACTACACATCTAGGTATATGTATATCACACAGTGATGGATATTTATAGAAGAAACTTATTGGCAAAATTTGCCAATCATTAATGATGATCGACCGCTTCCCGAACTCCCACCAGCAATTCAACTTTCATGTTCCACTCTAGAGAAGACCCATGAGCGCTCCATGTTTTTGGATGTGAAATTTATTTTGTTGGCCAAACTGCCGCCGTCTGATTACATTACGCATACGCAGGCCGATTCGACGATTTTTCCTACGTATCTCCCATTGCAGTACTTCTGTACTCGTTAAACGTTAATTTGAAAATCCCCCAGTTGATTCGGTAGAAAACATTCTGCGAATTATCCAAACGTGTCGCCCGTGAGAAACTTGTCGCGATTCGAGTGCAAAAACCACCTCTTGATAACGAGCTTTGTGACGTCTGGGAAAAAAGCCTGGTGTAGGAGTTAACTGATATCTGCCATTAGCACTGCGAAAAGAGAAATGGTTACTGTTATGTGTCTTTGTGCTAACCTAATTATTTAAGGATTTTGTGTCCCAATTCTATAGCTTGAGGTAATGAATTTTCACTAATACCATAATAATATTCTTAAAACCTTTGGCTGGCATTTGTATTGATTCCGCTGACACTACTCACCGACCACCTGATCCCCTTTGCCTGGATGGCTTTCGTTTTTCTGATGACACGGAACGTCATCCATCCTTGCCTCGCCCTTACTCATTTCATCATTTTCTAAGTAAACTCATAAACCGCCTGCAAATAAATTGGTATTGGGGACAAGATTCGCTCACCGTTGATTGTTGCTTTTTACTTTCCAAGTCGACGAACACGTAAAATTTAGGCTCTCACTAATGTTGTTGATTAATTTCACTATTTTCTTTTCCCTCTTTCCTGTTACAATTACCTGGCTAATCAATTAAGTTTTCTTTTCTTCACTTTGTGTTGTATTTGCTCGGCTGTTTTCCTAATTTTCCTCTTTCACCGTCTTAAAGCTCCGTCCTTCACCAGTCCGCACCCTTCCAAGTCATGGGTCAAATTGCTTATGATGCCTCGATAGTTTTTCATGCATGCCATCTCATCTATATCGGTTTTAAGTCTGTTATCGAGATTGTGTCATTGAAAAGATGTGCAAACTGTACGAACATTCCTACGTATTCTTCATTTTCTTGCAGTCAGACTTCTTTAAAAACACCTGCTTTCCCTCTCTCCCTCCCAGAACCAACTCCAGCTGTATATCTCGAACAGCATTCCTTCAAAGTTGAAAGTATATTTACGAGTGTCTCGTGTCTTGCACAGTGTTCTTGGTATTTGATAAGTAGTTGTCCTCTTCAAGGCTGCTCTTTAAATGAGCTCTCGATGAACTGAATTGGACATTTGTTGAGGATTCACGCGATGGAAGGTTATTTTCTAAAGCCTCAGCGTAGTTCAAACAAATCAAGTCCCTTACATCTTTGCCTTCTTTCTAATAAAAGAAGTGTAGTTATTTGTGAATTAGTACTTTTACATGAAACTCACAGCTCAATATGGGCACGTTAGGCTCTATCTGTGGACCTCCATCGCTGCAGCCTACCTGACCATAGTTATCGTGAGTACGTCCTTGGAGTCAGGATGATTTCTCATATCATGGGAATGTGATGTATTGGGATTCAAAACTTCACTTGGATGAGATCAGAGGGCAGATGTGTTCGAAGTTTCCACCGATGTCTACCCAGACAAAATAGGTGTTTTGGCCGTCAAAAGATATTTTCCTTTGCAACACCTGTGTGGCCCCTGGATGGAGCTACTGAATGGTATTTTCTACCTGGACTGACCTTAACACCGTACCCTCAGGAAATACGGGCTAGGAATATGTTGCCCTTGGGGGTAATTGTTTGCTACTATGTCACCTCCAAGTTTTGTAAAATGAATACATTTGACTTATTAATGCTTGGGAATAAAGGATATTCATTCATTGAGGCCTGGAGAAGTTGTCTAAAAAGTGAGATACATATTTTGGAAGTCATCTTCAGGTGGAGTATCGACTTTGGAGTCTGGAGATGTTTCACAAGGTGCCGATTGATTATACCAAGATCTATGGCTTTTAAGAAAGGGTGAATACAGCTGCTATAATCTAGACAAATCCTTCTAAAAATGAATTGTGCTAGATGATGTTTCCTAACCCCACACCAAGGCACAGTTCCTTGCACTGCATGCCTTGTACGTTTCAGTGGCCTGCTTGTTTTACTTATCCATCCCTTAAATGTATTTTCTTTATTCCCAAGCTCAAGTATGTCACCCATATTCATTTTACAAAAGTCGGATTTGACAAAGTAATGGTAAATAATTATCTCTCTCTCACGAGTTTCGGGTCAGTTGGCTATTTCTCAGCTCACGAAATTTGTCCTTAAAATGAGTTACTTGCCCGGGTGTCTAAATTTCCCTTCAGCTCTTCGTTCTGTTGGTATTATTTAAGGTTGGAAAATATGTCTGTGGTAATGAAAATATATTTGTGGATTGAGAATAGTTGGGCAGAAATCTTGGACATTTGTATGTAGGGATGTTTGAGCGATGGATGGGCTACTGTGTGAACTGTCGTTATTTCTATCGAGTTAGTTCGCTGAACTCAAATATTGACAGGTGGATGGCCGACTTTCTAAACTGGGACAAAAACCCATCATGTTTCTTCCGACAACGACAGCACCATCCAGGCTGTCCACAACAGTGCACAGCCTTCTAGATTACTGTTCACAGGCATGCAGGAATGCTTTTTTTAATCATTCGTAGGCACAGGCGGTAGACTACAGCCTCCTGGTTTCACTCCCAATTTTATTCGAAATCTCATCCAGATGTTTCAAGAATTAAAAAGTGTTGATAGAAAAATGTTCGTGGCCGCGAATCTAGAAGATGATTTCTCAAGGAGCTAGCACAATATGTTGTTGAGAATCCACATCCCTCCCATCCCTTTCTGCGCTCCCAGGTCGAAGCTGTTCACGTTTATTTTGCGAGGACGACAGGCTACTGACCACATGCCCTTACATTTGCTGGAACACTTGAGCCAACCAACATCCACTCATTGTCGCATTACGGCAGAAACCGCTGTATTCACCTTCTGTCAGGCGAGAGGCTTCAATCACCAAAGATTTCCTTCGTTAACTTCAAGGGCTTTGTTACCTCGGTGCTGTCAGTTGAAAACTGTTAACATTCTGTTGTTGGAACGGACTTATTACTGCTTCAAAGGTTGCCTGCCCTGTAAAAATATGCCATGATCCTCTAAAATGAGTTGTGTGAAATATAGTCTTAGAATACTTAGAACTATGCTGGATGAAGGAGAATGAGAACTCTAGAAATCGAAATGTGTTCTGTTTTATTGTTCCATTCCTTGCTAATTTATAATGCTCGGCCAAGAAGTGGAGATGTCCCCTGCCCGAGGCAACAAGGATTAAGATTACAGTGGTCCATGGCTCAGGTGGTTACTACAAAAGCGCTGCTAGAATTTGAAGCTGGATAGATGTGGTACAAACCCTATGCTTGTTGCAAAAATCTCTCTTCCCTCCTGATTTAATGTTTGCCAGTTTGGACAATCACGCAGTTTCTCTTCTGTTTGAATTCATGAATATGGTACCTATGATTATTCCCTCCAAATAATGATCTTGAACAAAATACTGTCAATAGAAGACTTTGCTTGACACTGAGACTGCTCCTCAACATGATATTAAAGTCCAGCACTGGTTAACTTGATCGTGGTCTTGAAACACTACATTTTTTATAAAACTGTTGACCGGCGTTAATCCACGAAGCCTGTTCATACACAATCTTGAAATTAGGCTGTCAACTCTTCACCTCAATGAATATGAGCATTAATTTTGCTGGACCAATAAAGTTTCGCTATTTGTTAATTCTCTTCTGGAGATTTGGCTTGCTCTACTGGAAGTTTGCGAGGAACCAAAACGGTACTGGATTGTGGTCTGATCACTGCGTAGCAACCATTGTGCCTCATTGAACAATTCCTCAATGCAAATGCAATTGAAATTCACTGATACAATCTTATCACTTGTCACAATACTGTTGAATTGTGACATCTACATCAATCGTAAGCGGGACATCAGTTCCTCTAACATCCTTGAATAAATTACCAAAATCGTTCGTTGATTTGACCCATTCTTTCTCAAAAGCCACTCAACTTCCCATGGCGTTTCCATCCCTCTTTCCTCTGACTGTCCCCTCCATCTGGATACGTTATTTTAAGACCATGTTTTGCTGCTCAGGCTTTTTGTTTATCCCTTTTTGTGTGTTGTCAACTGTTTCAGCCTATATTTCACTACTGTATTCACTAATTTATCGTCTTCCGGAGCAGACATGAACCCCACAGATCATGGGTAGGTATTGAGTTGTAACAAAATACTTCTTCAATTTGATAAATCATGATATTCATCTACCAGAGGCAGTATCAAGAAAAACACCTGTGCTGGATTTCAATCTCGTAACTTTATACGAGTTGAAAACGCTTCCCCTTTCCTTTACCTGTTTTTCGAACCAGACTTTCTTCTGTGCCATTACTAATCTTTACTCTCATTTTTCACTTTTCTTGTTCTGAGGTTTTCAAATTAGGTTTGTGTTCTATCGAGTTACTTCTTTACTTTTTGACTGCTTCATTCTGGTAATGGAAATTGAAAATTCCTGCAAATTTTGTATTGTATGGACATGCATTAAAGATCTTCACAATACACCAACTGTCTATGGGGATGAACCATTCCAGAATGTCACTGAATGGAGTTGATGAATATAATCTGTGTGCAAACCAGTATTATAAAACAAGTCTTTCAAACCAAAACTTAGTTTCTCATGTACGTATGTAAATGGTCAGCAGAGCTAAGGCAAATTGCATCTTTCGTAATTGAATTCCGATTTTAAGAGTTGAGCACCTGGCAAAAATTGAATGCTTGTACATGTGGAGAGAGCACTATCCATCCAAAAGTGGTTAAATTAAATCCACGAGCATAACTTAGAGCCAAATTCCATGAAAGTAGCTTCAAAGTCGGTTAGCAATTTCGGGATACGTTTGTCATCAATATCAAGATCAGATATGCTCAGAAACTACCGCAGATCTGTGTTGGATATAATCAACTTCTGACTCTGATCGTACTATTCGAACATTTCTGAGATTCAAGAATTGATTAAATTATTCGCTGATGCTTGTATAATGGTGTAAAATTGCATATGAATCCTAAATATAATAAGGAAGGGAGATAAGTTAATATTCAACCAAGTATTGGTAGACCTTTGAGTTCTGCAAACATTCTGGAACTGTTTGAGCTTCTGTAGTAAAGAACTGAAGAGAACTGTGGAGTTTGTAAGGAACGAGTTCTGTGGGTAAAAGAAGAGAGCAAGGTCAGTTATGAACCAATCTGGCCTCTTTGCTGAACGAACCTACAGGGAAATGTTAACTGCTTCTTCTCCTAAAGAGTTCCATGTTTTCCAATCAGATCTAAGCATCATCTTGTGGCTGTGTAGTGGTATCTCCTCCTCTGAAACTCTCGAGATGCACAGAGATCAACAGAAGCTATCGCAAAGGGAACGGAAAGGTTGCTTTTCTGATCCGAATACAAATGTCAACCCTAAAGAAATGGAATAAGCCTTGGTAACTTTCACATTTTCTTGACAAAGACGTGGAAAATGTTCTCTAGTGGATAATCTAAAACACTGGATAGGCAGAATACAGAACTGATAATAGAATTTACAGAAAAGGGGGTCAACAAGCAAGTTACAATGCGAAAGCTCCCTCCAGAGGAATAATGCTGCTCCTTCCTTGATTTCTCATGCTCTCTGATTCATTCATCCAACCAAAATGAAAATCCTTCCAAGATACCACTATTTCTAAGTCTGAGGAAGACCAGTTGCTGCTAGCTTCTGATTGGTTGAGTTGGATCCTCACTCCCAACTTAATTCCCCATAGGGCCTGGGGAGGTTTATTTTGCGTTATGAATCCTTCAAATGAGGATGGAGGGATTTTTAAACATTGTTTCATTTCTATTTATATATTTTCTGGGGTGCACACGGGCCTGTGCTCCAATCAGCAACCTCCCCTATGTATGACATCATTAACTCCATCTACTAAGCTTTTTCTTTACTCCAGGGGACCTTTGTGAATACATCCTTCAATTTTACTTGTAAATGTGCTTTACTGGAAATCGTATTACCCGCAGTCCATTGTGAAGTTGACTAGAGGAAGGTGGTACAATATCTCCTACAGGGACACTTCATGCTAATGTTCAACACTTGAACTTTTCAAAGCGTTACCGTTTTCTGTGGAGACCTTTAATGCATGGGCTTGATAGAGTTTTCAATGTCTTACGATTTCAATCAAAGTGCTAATTCATTATCTCAAAAACAAAGGATTTTTAATTAAATGAAATCTTCGGCAGGATTATATCAAACATTCATTATTTAAATATTGAATAATATAGGTTCTTATGTGTTTATACCAGTCACTCTACGCATGTACAACAATAATAAATTATTACTCATCAACATTCAATTACAGAAAAAACCAAGGTAGACGAAACTGATCTTATATTGGTGGAAAATAAGAGCTCTTTTTTCATCGTTGTTGATTGAAAATATCTTTCGTTACCTAAGATCATTTTCTGATTATATTTTATGAACATAATTTGAAAGTTTTGTCAGTGTGGTGTTGTGTTACATAGCCGTTCTACCATTGCATAATCATCACGTTAAAATATTCATTGTTCCAGGTTTAATCCAGCATTCAATATGGCGGTCATCAAAGAAGTATTTAATGAAGCATTGGAAAGAGGTTGGTTTGATCCCTTAATCAAAAATGCATGTACAGAACATCGTGAATTGTGGGATAACTAGAGTGCAATAATAGGTTTGTTCTAACAATGAGGGCACCATCCAACAGCTGTTGCACAGCCTTCTAGATTACTGTTCATAACTGTTAACAGCGGGTAAAAGTTTGTTGTGTTGTTGGAACACTTGAGACATCTAATTTCCACTCAATCTTTACAACCACTCAAGAGGCTTAAATTGTCAAAGGTTTCCCGTGTTAACAGCAAGGGATGGAGCCCCTCAATGCCATCCATTTCCATCCAAAAGCAGTTAACCATCAGAGCAGCTGTTGACAACGGTTGTTGGATGGCTTGCCTTGTTGGAACAGCAGTTATTATCACGCATGCACCACTTGTTGGAACGAACCTAATATTACTCATTAGTTATAATACCAAAGTTATTGTTCAAGTTTAATAGTGTGGCTAATGTGAGAACTAAATTTGCAGTCCGGACGCCAACGCCTATGCGGCTCCGCGACTTAATCCGACAGATCAGAGCTGCACGAACCGCAGCTGAGGAAAGAGGAGTCATAAACAAGGAATGTGCTTATATCAGATCCACATTCAGAGAAGAAGATAGCGTTTGGAGGTGCCGCAACATCGCAAAACTTCTTTACATTCATATGCTGGGGTCAGTTCTCAAATCTCACTTTGTTTTCAATGTATTACACCATGTAGCATGTTCAATGTACCGTTTATCTTGTTGTTCCTATGCTGTTTTGTATTCATAACTCGATTGGTATTTGTCCTATGAACAGCTATCCAGCCCATTTTGGCCAGCTAGAGTGCTTGAAGCTCATAGCTTCCCCGAGGTTCACCGATAAAAGAATTGGTTATCTTGGTGCCATGTTGTTACTGGACGAACGGCAAGACGTCCATCTGCTGATTACCAACTGTCTAAAAAAGTGAGATTAGTTGTAAAACATTTCTTATTCAATATTGTTTTAGCCAACTTAACTTTTATTCCAAAACATGTATCTGTATATATATTCAATCAATTCAACAAAGTAAGCCATCAAATGGGCATATTAAATCAACTTTCTTGCGAGCTTTGACAATTTTCATCCTCCACAGACAGAGTCGGTACAATATACAAAGCGAGACAATCACAGTTCGTTGCAACCTTCTGATTAGGAAGTGGATTTACTCCTGGTTGTTGCATTTATGTTCCACTATCAGCCACTTCATTTTTCGGGGTGTTGATATATTTTGTTTTAGTGCGATATCTGGTCATAATGTAGGGCTTAAGTAAATACATAATTATATTATCCAAGAAGCTCTCGTCTTCGTCACCCAACCTTTACAATGAAGTTGATATGTAAAAAGCGTTTGGCGTTAATGTTGGGGCAATGTTACATTAACTTATCATATTAGAAGAGTGGGTTCGCACCAAATAATTTTGATACATATTTCGATGCAAACCCTAACTTGCTCGTATGAACACGAAAATTAATAGCAAAATATTTCAACTTAACAAATGTCTTCATTGTTTTATGTAATTTTTGTCAATATAAACATGTGAATGTACCTAGAACAAAAAACACGTGTAAAAAGTAAAAGTAAAGTAAAGTAAACAAGGAATTTCACCTTGGATTTTCGTCCGACTACCCGGAGGTGTCGCGGACGTCGCCAGCCGTCCTCCAGAGAGGATCGGAACTAGGTCTGACGATTTCGCTCGTGGCTTCCCATCGCCTCACGCCCCTGGGCTGAAAGCGTTTTGGATTCACGTGATATCGAGATCAGAGGTGAACTGTCAAACGACAGGACAGGTATACAACACTTGATAGGATTTTGGCCCTAATCATTGGTGCCAGCCGGATTCGAACCGGGGCAATCAGTACTCCCACTGAAAGTAAACAGCTAGAGGACTGACGCCCCAGCTCGCTCGGACAACCGGTCCCCCACACGTGTTATAACCATTCAATATAAATATTAAAGCGAGTAAAAAGCTAAATCGAAGACAAGATTATCTTATTAAGAGATTCATTTGCAGAGTGAGTCCTGGATCAGTTCAGAATCAAACTAGGTTCCTTCTAGGACCGATAGGGAGGGGATGAGACCTTTTAATGGACTCCTTATTTACTTTCTGCAACCCCGAGGATTCCAGCCCTACGCTCTTTTCTCGATTGAAGACTCGTCCTTGGGAAGTGTGTGGCCAACCCATCTCCATTTCCGTTCTTTGATCTCTAATGAGATGGACTTTTGCTCAGTTCTCTCTAGAAGCTGATAGTTGGAAATGATGTGTACCCAAAACACGCCAAGGATTCGTCTAAGGCAGTGATTGACGGAAACCTGCAGCTTCTGAGTGAGGGATCGTGTCACCTTCCAGGTCTTGCAACTTCACGTTCGTGTTGAAGAGTGGCAAGTTCTTTCTGATAGAAAAATGAATATTTCTCCAAAACTGAATACAGCTGGACGAGAGCGCCATTAAAGTCCATACAGTCCAAATTTTTTTTCCCGAAAAATTTCTTTATTAGAAACATAACATAACAACTGAGCATAGCCCATCAAGTCAATTTACATTAATACAGTAACTACAGTTCGTAGAGGTAATAGCCCAATGGCAACTACTCTATATGATCCCTTCAAACACTTGTCACATTATCACGCCACAAGTTCGAGAGGTTTTGTTCTATCCAGACGTTGTCTAATAATCGTAGAGCTTCTGGGTTCATATGTTGATGAAGCCTCTGCTCGTGTTTAGCGGCAAATAGTTTGATCACCTCACTTACTGGTTCTATCTTGAGGTCCCGATATAGGCCGTCATTACGTACGTACCAAGGAGCGTTGAGAATACTCCTTAGTACTTTGAAATGTTTGGGTTATTTTGATGTTGGTCTTTTTTGAACAGCCCCAGAGTTGAATGCCATATGTAAATAATGGTCTTGCTTGTAGATAAGCAATTTGTTATGTAGGGATAGTTTGGAGTATCTTCCAAGCAACCAATACGTTTTTCAGAACTTGATGTTTAGTTCTTTTTTTTTTTTTTAATGACATGCTCTTTCCATCTCAGTTTTGCTGTATTGGCAAAAGGAATTTCTCTTCCGTTTAGTATAATTGGTATTTTAGTTATATGCTTGCTCGTGAAATTGA
The DNA here is from genome assembly GCA_031894815.1 of Creontiades dilutus. Lineage (NCBI taxonomy): Eukaryota > Metazoa > Arthropoda > Insecta > Hemiptera > Miridae > Creontiades > Creontiades dilutus. Next base: position 818,695 of record JAVIWC010009012.1, on the reverse strand, counting down.
TGTGAGCCGATTTCTGTTCATTGAGCTTGCTTCTTTGTCCAAGTACTGACGTTATTAATAGTCTCCTGTAGTTATAGTCCAAATGTGTTTCAAACCGATTCAGAACTGGTAGCCACAACACTGTCATCCAAATCCTCCCAGTCGGTAAATATCCGTTCTGCTCCATATCAGGACAGTCTCGAAATGCAGAAGACTCGCAACAGAAATAACGATATCTCAAACATATTGATATATGATAGATTGATTTGATAATGGTAAAACTGACTTGACAACATGAAAGCTTCACTTGCCATCACCACGAGAGAAAGTAGGGGGTGGATTGTTAATTCTGTCAAAAATCCCTAACTGTCAGAACTAGTTCAGTTCTGTAATGACTGTCTGAATAGCAAACTAAAAATCCCGAACTGCAAAAACATACTGCCAAAAATGGGCGTGGTCAGTTCAGAACCTTTCTGAACTAACAGTATAAACTATCCTAAGAATTCATTATGGGCAAAGATGGAAGACTCTCCGTTATCACTGTCTTATCACTTGAAATTTTCGGTTTGATGGATAAAATAATTCATTAAGTCTCGAGAAACCCATTAGTAACCAAAAATGTGATTTTGATCAGCTGATCCAAAATATCATTGATTAGGAAATCAATAATTGATTACTAGATGGTGAAGATTTACAGCCTGCCTTCGTATTTTTCAGTGACCTTAATAGCTCCACTCAATTCGTCGTTGGTCTGGCCTTGTGCACTCTGGGAGCGATCGCATCTCCAGAAATGTCGAGAGATCTAGCGGGAGAAGTTGAACGCTTAATGAAATCCCCCAACGCTTACGTCCGTAAAAAAGCTGCGCTGTGCGCTTACCGCATCATTCTCAAAGTTCCGGAACTCATGGAAATTTTCCTACCCGCCACACGATCACTCCTGTCTGAAAAAAATCACGGTGCGTACGTCGTTTGATTGTGACCTGCTTTTAAACTTCATTGCTATCATTATAACTGCTAATAGACGTGCAAGTGAATGTTGACATTTAATTTTATTATATTTGCAACAGGTGTGTTAATTACTGGCGTTTCATTGATCACCGAAATGTGTGAAAACAGTATTGATACCCTGCAACACTTCAAAAAGGTACGTTTGCATTTTGAACGATTGTTTCTTATTTTAGCTTGTTTGTAACTTCTAGTTCATTACTCCAACCTTACCTCCTGCTTTGGATCGCTTGACATCAATTCGAACGCAATCTCATATGCCATCCACCAAGCACCATTATCCACAAAGCACTTCAAATTCCTCTCATTTTTCTTTTGATTGAATTTTTTCGTTTGACCTAATTAATTTTTCTCACCACACCACCTAAACATTTTCATCATTCTTGTCATTCACTGCAATGCAATGCCTTCACGTTTGTTTAATTTCTAGGGCTTCGTAAAAGCCGTTCATTCCTAGTCGTGCCTGTCATATCTTTTAATTTCTGATTATTTAGATATCCTTTGTAGAATAGACATAGAAATCCGTTGTAGGATTCATTCTCATGATTGATTCTTCATGATTATTTCATACGTTCTCCCCTAGTTCCACATGTGTTAAATCATCAAGGGTGTGCATATTGAAACTCAGTCCTACATTTATCTCGATATGGTAGCTGAATTTTGCAAGTTCCAGAATAAATAGATGAGGTACCACCTCCTACTTTGTGAACATATGTTGCAGATAAGTTTTTCTTCTAATTTATTACAATTTGCGTTACCACGGGACTGACGTATGCATGTTTATTGCAATTGTAGACGAGACCTGGGCGAGTTAGCACAGTTGTTGGTTTTCGAATTTTTCCAATTTTTTGACCATACTTGGAGGATTTTGATCAATGATGGTGGGAGTACAACAGCTTGGCTACAATATCGCCTTTTAGTAATTAATTAAAATTGATCCTGAGTGGGCCTCACATCTCTCGAAAACTTCCATGGGGTCAGTTGGCATACCCATTAGGGTGCGTACAGAGTGGAGCGACCGCAGAACTGGACTGTAGGTACACTCAGAAATAAAACCAGAACTTAGAAAAACTAAATTTTAACAAGATAAAATAAACATACATCTAAAATGCTTCTACTTGCCATCCTCGACCAGTTATGCTGCTGAATTGAAGCTTGAGCGACAACGTTGTGGCTTTTGTATTCGTATAGTGACCAACAAGCTCAGATGCTGTCGCCAGCCACTGATTCTAGTATCCGCTCCAAATCCTCACGTAAAATACAAGGGTGCAACAATTTTCAGATGGTGAGCGAATGGATGATTGTACAGCAACCCGAGTGGTCCATGAAACTAATTCCTATCTGAATACATCAAAAATGTTTTGTATCTGAATACATCTCAAAATGAGTTTTCGATTTTTGAATATTTCAACTCTTAGATATCAGCGGGTTGGTCGAGCGCGATAACAATGCAAGAGGATTGACTGCCCACATGTGATTTTTGATACGATTTTCATTAACTTTGGACCAGTATATTTTTGGTTTATTATTCAATAATAAACCATTGTAATCGCTCTTGGAAAAAACATTTCTAACCCCCCTGAAAATTTCATGGTTTACGTTTCAAAGGGTGTAGAATCCAAATCTGCAATAAAAAATTTTCCGTCCGTCCGCCGAATGCCGTGCGCACGATTTCTCCCAAACGGCTGGAGCAAAAAATTTGAAATTTTCAGGGAAAATCCATGTTGGTCCGACAACGCCCCAATTCTTTAGCCAGCTCTCTCACTTAATTTAAAGTGCCCTTTAAGGGTTGTCAAAGTTTTGTAAAATCCCTAAAACCCTCAAAAAAAGTCAAGGCGGCCTAAATTTGGACTTTTTTGAAGACCTTTCCATGAGGAACCGAATTAGCCCCTCCCCAGGTCTTTAGCACAAACCATTCCCGATGTATGGCCCGATTTATGCTGCCAACATTGCATCCACATTCAGTACATCACTAGATTACTGCGATCAAAACAAAAACAACAGCCGTTTTTTTTTATCGCAGTAATTTAGTGATGTAGTGAATGTGGATACTGGAGTGAACTCCTAAAAGGGTTTATAGCCGATAAACGGGTTGAAGCATTCTGATATGCATGCTCCGGCTTACGAAATATAAAATTTGCAAATATAATATTTTTCCACTGTAATTGCTCTTGAAAAAACGTTGAAAATTCTTTCACTGGGGTTTATTATTCAATTTCATTCATTTGGCTGGCTTTGATTTGAATTTCTACTAAGCTTTGGAGTGTGCGTGTTTCACAGGCGATAAAGCGATTAATGAATTTCAAGAGAGCACTTAAATCAGTTCTCAACCAAAATACCCATTTGGATTGATCAGTTGATCATATTTGTGTGCCTCCTGAAATTCAATAATCGCTCTATCAGCTGTGAAACACGCACACTCCAAAGCTTAGTAGAAATTCAAATCATGAATGCAAGCCAAATTAATAATAAAGTAAACCCCTGTGAAAGAATTTGCAGCGTTTTTTAATTTGAATTTTGGGTTCTATGCATCTTGAAACGTAAATCTACAAATTTTGAGGGAGGGTTTTAATGCTGTTTTTCTTGATTCAAATTAAAGACAAGGACAATTTTGAACCAAAAACAAATAGAGAGTCTTATTGTCAGCTAGGAAAAATGAAAAATAATGCTACCTACCTACCTTATGAGCACCTAAAAGAATATGATCCCATTGAAAGTTCGCTCTCGCAATTGACACATTGCAGCAACGATTGGAAAGACCAACACATAAATTGTCATTAATTCGTCGTTTGAATCAACTAGTTCAAAATCCTGAACCTGGGAAGAACATTTTATTGAATAACTGCGACTGGAGGGAACTTGTTGCTAATTCTGTCGTACGTTTACATCTTTAAACCATAGGAACGCTTTTCAATGTTTTGGGTTAAGGTCGATATTATGAAAAGAAATTCAAGGAAAGTGTAAGTTCTGATTACCACGTTTTTGCCAAGGTTTTTCACGCAGATCAGCTGAGAAATTTGTATGTGGTTCTTTCATGTGCAACGTTTGACACCGTTGATTTGAATATGATACGTTATGCAGTGCATAATATAAATTAATAAGTACGATTGGTATTTTTTGTATAAATATTTGTTCTTGAACAATTATCAATTAGTAGAATTAGTAGTGCTTGTATTTGTTAAGTAGGTACCTACATGCAATAATGACAGGCTTGGGTAATGTGTTAGTAAAAATATGATTTCCTAAAAATACTATTGGCTTTTAGAACTAATGCTGTATAGAAGCGAATCTTAACCGTGACATCTGGATATTATTTATGAGAAAAAGGACTTGGTCGTGATAAAAGTTCAAATGAGTAAAAGAATTGACCCCCCCCCCTCCCTCTCATTCTAACATGCAGAATGCTCTTCCTTAGAAAAATTTGGTAGTTCTATGATCACTAAAGGTGCATCTGAGTGGGATGTATATTTTCATACGTGTGTCTCCTTAATTTCTATTCGCTTCTATTTAATGTATAATTTTGAGATTTAATTTGATAAATTCGGGAACAGCAGTGCTGCGCTGTTGATTAAATGAATAGTTCACTTTCCTGTGTATTTACGAGGTTCATCCACAAAGTAAGGTTACAACAGCTGCTAAAAATCGGAAAATGCATATATTTTATTCAAATTTTGAGGAAATGTAGCAAAATGTCCTTATTTTTCTACATAATCGCCACCAACTTCAACACATTTCTTCAGCCTGGGCACCAGGTTTTTTATGCCCTCGTCATAAACACTTCGACAGTTTCCTTCACCTCCTCGTCGTTGGAAAAACGTTTTCCACCCAAGAACTCCTTCAATTTGGTGAAAAGGTGGAAGTCCGAAGGCGCCAAGTCCGGTGAATATGGTGGATGGGTCACAACATCCCATCCAAACGACACAAGCAGGTCCTGGGTCTGGCGAGCAGTGTGGGGTCTGGCGTTGTCTTGAAGAAGGAACACACCACGAGTCAGCATTCCCCTCCTTTTGTCTTTGATTTTTTTCCTCAATTTTTTAAGGGTTTCACAATACGCATCAACATTAATGGTGGTTCCCCACCATGTCCACCAATGATCTTCCGCTCCGAGGGCTGAACCTTGAATTTTTTTGGAAGTGAGTATGGCACCATTGCAGGGACTGCCTTTTTTTGACTCTGGGGTCATCCAAGAAATTGAGTCAGGAATGCTTCACCCTCCATTTCATAAGGCGCAATTTTGCCAGATGCAATTTTGGCAATGTTCCGGAGTCAACATTTTTGGCACCCATCTTGCACACAACTTCCTGCAATTCAGTTTTTCCGACACAATTTCACCCATAAGGCTTCGCGAGATGTCTAGGGAACATTTCATGAAGGGCGTCAAGGGTCAGCCGCCAATTACTGCGAATTTGATTGTCAATTTCCTGCAGAAGCTCTTCTGAAATGAGAGTCGGCCCACTCCTTTCTTCGTCGTGTGTGTCGGTGCGACCTTCCTTAAAAAGCCTAACCCACTTGAAAACATGCTGACGGGACATTACCTCAGGTCCATAAGTTTCCACAAGCTGACGATGGATTTCAGAGGCAGATTCGCGACGCAAAGTGAGGAACTTGATGACTGTCCGAATTTCGCATTGGCTGTAGGTGGAGCAAACGGTCCCTGCACAGGTTGACGGAGTAGTTGTGACGACATTTTGTAACGGACTGATGCGGGCGGTTGCTTATTGTGACTACTAGTAACCCCCCTACACGCAGTAATACCAACCCCGAAAAAAAAAATTCTCTGCACCTTCCAGGGAGTTTGTAACCTTACTTTCTGGATGACCCTCGTAAACTGGTGCTTCCGAGGTTATGCTTGAAGCTGATATGCTTTCATACTAACATCTGGGTTGCAGTCAAGCCACTCTATTCCATTACCTCCATAATAATTTTTGAGGAAATAGTGGATTTGTAGCTGATAATGGATAACTTGTAGTTACTATTCCCTGGCAGAAACCTCTATGCAACAGCAATCCATATGGATGGACTTTGATTATCTAATTCTTCGACCCCTCCTGGTTCTGTATAAATGGTCAATATCATAACGTGTCGTTTGGAAAATGTCACTGTATTCGAGGTGTAACAAGATGAAGTAGTGGTATTAACACCAAACAAACCAGCACTGTTAACCTAAGTAGGTCTAGGGATTTCTATAGTGAATATAAGGTTGCAAAACTTGTTTTCATTTTACCATTCTTCGCCTTTCTTACACAAGTAAATTTGACACTGGTGACATATGCAGTCTACCTCAGGCTGGTAGATCTACGAACTTATTTTGCAGTCCAGGATTTTTCACTCTGAAAAGTTCATGGTGAAAGACATTGCACCATTAACGCTATTGAGAGTTAGAATAGGATGCTGTATTCCATTATTGGGATCAAGCGACCGATGTTTTCTTTTTTAAAATCTAAACTGAAGAAAGAGGCTTCTGAGGCGGGTTTCTAACTTGGACCATTCGAGATCTACTGAATGAGAAAATTGAAGAGGTTATTCACGGAAGAAGAGAAGGAAGGTTCAGTCAATGTACAATGTTCCTCTTTTCTACTGCATTCTAATGAAAGCGCCTTGAACTAAATGTTACCCAATACGTTCCCCAATCAATAGGTTGCTCTACAGGCGTGTGTGTTGGAATTTTAGAGAGAGGGGGAACAAAAACCTGCAAAAACTTGAGAATTGAACATAGAACTAGGTATGAGTTGAACATGGCACGTAATATAAAGTTCAGAGTCCAATACTACCAAGGACCTTACTCCTACCTGAAAGTGTAGCCACACGTCCAAAGGCTTGGCTGATTCAACCCACTTCAATTTTTTTAAACTGTGCTGAAGTATGTATAAATTAAGCTGTCGAATATTTGAACAGGCCTGCTTATTTGGCTCAACAGCCTGGAAGAAGTGTGAAGGAACTTTGACCACAATCAGCTTGATTGGTTCCCCTACTTGCCGCTCCACTGTGAGCTGCCTGCAAACTTCACAACTGCAACTTGTGCTACCTTAAAACTCAAACGGGTAGATTGATTGGCTAAGTACTTAAATGTCAATTAACATGTTCAACGCCACCACTGTTGGGTAACTTTTGCTTTGAGCCGCACAAACTCAGATAGCAAAACTAAGAAAACAACTTGCAATGACTTTTAATGAATAGATATGGTGCTCCTCGATGATCATTGAGCAAAATAAGTACATTTTATACCAGTGACTGAATGAAGCAGGGTTCACATCCATACAGAACGTCTGGAAATACGGATTAGGGGAAGCTAGTAAAAAGCAGTGGAGGGGATGGAGGGGAATCAGCCAAGCACAAGCTAACAACTCGTTTCCCGCGCTTCCTCCCACAGCTGTTTTGATTCCTGATGCCATTCTGTATGCGCGTAGTGAACTGCACAGATGTAGAATGAAAAATATGTGAAAAGACTGATGCGTACAGTTTGCTTCAAAAGTGCTTGTTGGAAAAACTATTCCCCCTCTCCAGCTGATGTCCAACCAATCAGCTACTTGTACGCACTTGCCGGACAGCATTCCAGATGGATGTGGATCCTACTTAAGTCGTGAGGTTGCATGCTGAGATTGGTTATGCAAACCCTCAACAATCAACTTAGTACAATGAATTTCTGAGGTCTGTGGTTCGATTCCAGCCTCGTGCATTGATTGTTTCTGGTCGGTTTTTGATTTAAAAAAATGTTTTGATGGCTTACAACATAATTTAAAATATCATTCCATACATGCAGAGCAGAAACGATGGACAAAACCCAACTAACAATAAGTTTTCATGGTGAAAAAGCACCAATTTCAAATGGGACATCAAAATTTACGATCCCATTGGCCTTACGGGAATCAACAGCATTTTTCTATAGAATGAAGTGATTAGATTCCAATAACACAAAGAACTGGGCAATGCAATCGGCCGTGTATTAAATTTCTGGAACGAATGATGAAGAGCAGTAGGTTTGGAACTTGTCAAAACAGCTTGATCTACTAAATAGAGATGTATAGTTTGGCAAACAACCTCTATTCATTCGAAGTAGACCAAATCAACGACTCCATCATGAAACTTTCCTGCCTCCTGTGTCTCACTTAAGAAATCAAACTCAACACTACTGGGCACTGACAGAAGAGTGGTCCGTTACTTTGCCTGGTTTCGGAGAAAAGATTTAATACAAACAACAAAACCTAACCGTCATTTCTATAAATATAATATACTGCTGTACTTCCTGGATTGTGATTTTTTCTAACCACAATCTAATTCCCTTCCTTCAACAAATTTTGAGGTTAGGAATATAATATTACGAGTTCTGAAGCTAAATGCAACATTCATGACTTGGATTTGAATGAGCCTCACCGTGTTCCCTGACAAAACCTGCAATTTTTGAACTTTTGAGCCTATAAAGTGGCCTTTGATGTGCAAATCTTAGTTCCTATATTAAACAAGAAAGCTTTGGATTTAATAAGCTTTGAAAAGTTATCGTTCTCTTAACTAAAACGTAGAGTAGTTACCTACCTTTTGAAGATTACAGTCATGCTTAGCAAGCAACCCTTCGTATCTACCATTTAATTATTTTGTTTATGTGTGTGCTTACAATTTAGGATCCCGGTCACACTGAGGTAAACCCCCACTTTATATGCGCTGAAACACATTGCATGCGCATGTCTTCACTACATGGAAGTTAATGTTTCTTTCCATAAATTGGTACTTCATGGTCGTTATACTGTCAAACATTTATCCGAATCATACTTTTTCGTTTGGAAATTTTCTTGATGGTTTTTTCGTTTACATTTTTTTTCTCAACTCTGTTGTTTTCAATCATACAGTTATGCATGAAGTATTCGACTATCATAAAGGTGGAAATGTCGCTTATTACTTGTGATTCCATCATTTTCGTATTTCGTGGGATCAGCGTTGTTACTTGAATTATTTTTTTGTGAACTGGCAATGGTGGTAAGAGTTGCATCCCCCTCGTATTCACTCAATTTAGTATTTATAAACGTTATTGTGTAGCAACATTTAAGGTGGTAGGTGATTCTAGTTATTTGGAAAATCTTAGTTCATTTCGGTAGATGTGCTGTCATCTTAGCTTTGATTCTTCAGGTAGGTCAGGATCTCAGATGAAAGTATTTTGTGCTTCTCACTTATAGTTAGTTCGATCATCATTCATCACCTGACGCAAGTAACATGAAATTTAAATTCGTAATTCATTCTGATGCTCCAACGTTCTTTTGAATTATCAGTAGATTAGTTTTTATCTCGTAAACTCTCAATCGACAATGCCGTTTGGGCGTGTGTTGTCCTGTATCATGAATTGATGTTGTCAGTATTTTTGAAATCTCATCTTATATTTGTAAAACATAGAATCTCATTGTGTACTGTAGATAAATACGTTCTTCAGTTTCATCGAATTTACTCGTAATATGATTGTGATTTATATGCATCGTGATAAGTTTGTAGACTTGAATGATTATGTCGAGATTAATTAAGTCGTGCCATGATAGTGAAGCCGTAGATGTGTTAAGTTGGATTCTAGATGGCGTTCAATGGAGTCAATCACTCTCTGATTTTAGTGATAATTGGTCTTGGTGTTGGATTTGGGTGCCGCATGGTGTCAGTCGCTAAATTAATTTGTCATTGGGTGAATTCGTGACGAATTTAGGCTTTAGATAGGACGACTGGTTTATGGTTGGTTAAGTCAAGACAGTTGACGTAGAGTTTACTGGGGTTTCAGCTCACTGCGAAGCTCATTCTGAAATGTAAGCGCCCATATTCACATTATCAAAATAATGCAGTTTTTGGTTCTATAGGGAAAACAAACTCTCAATTCGATTCTTGTCTTCTGTATTAGGTCCCAATGCATTTTTTTATCCTGACGAAAAGGTGGTATTAGTTTAGTTTATTCCTTTCTTTGGGTTATTTGTCACCACTCCTCAGAGTAAGGTGAAAACAGGAGTGGGAACCTCATATTTGTGATATCCTAATCTGAGTGGTTGTACGCTCTTTTACAATACAAACTTCAACAATTCAATTCATTGTTTGCCAGGGGCACACCGTATTCTGCAAACCTACGAGCAGAATACTGGCAAGCAGATGTTAATAACTGTGGTTGGTAGACGTCAACTGTTACATCTATCAGGAGCTAAACGAAATTTGGAAATTTGAATTGGCGCCAGTTGATTATGACTTCTTAAGCTGTAGTGGCAACCCTGTCTACAGATTTCTAAAATCCTTAGGCTACCCTGCTAATAGCCCACAGATTACCATAGCGAACGTTCCAAGTCACAATTTTGTTGTTTTGATTGTTGCTATACTGTCAACACTCAACGAAATTGAGAATGCGGTAACAACACAGTTATATGAAAGTAATCCTTGGGAAATGTAAACAAGTTGGCCATTTGTTATTTATTCCAATTCAGCTTAGCCAACTTTGAGGGCCCAAAATGTTTAGGTTTGACGTAGCAAATATGGTGGTGTATCCCCCGTACCACTATTTGAAGTTTATGTTCAAGCTCCAGGTATTCAAGCGTTGATTATTCTCAACCCCTCTCTTGTGTTCTGCAGAGGATTAAAACTCGATTAAATGGCATAAAAACTAGTAGTAACTAAAAACTTGAATTTTCTACCTCATATGTGTTGAAAGGAAGGCGACCTATTCATAGCCTCTTTTCACAACATGCAAAACATGAAGGAAGCGATTGTAAGCTCATACAAGACAAAGACCATACAAAACCTAGAAATCCGCGTTCACTGAACACAGTTAGGAGGTTAGTGATGGATGTTACTTCCTTCCTGTTTCGTGAAACTGCCGCCAACTTCGTGTTACTCTCTGGGTATTGCTGGCAAATCGTCTCGCATCTTGGAAGGGGAAACTACTCCGATCCACCACCTCCATTTAAAGGTCTAAAAATTGTTTGATCTGTATTCCACCTTTCCTTAGCAAGGTGATGGACGGAAATATGTGTTTCCTTCTGCTAACATCTGCACAAAACAGATCCGATCTAATATAACCTGACCTGATCTAATAGTCCTCTACTTTCCTTAGTATACTCATACCAGTTAGTAAATCATAGTACCGTGACATGTGGGGCAGAATAGATGGCGTGGACCTAGGATCTTAGCCGAATTTAATAATGTCTAAAGCTCCGACTGCGCGGTTATTAATTACAACATTTATTCTTATAATGTACACATTATTAAATGTATAAAATAAATTTATATCGTTACATTAATTCCTCTTTCGGTAATCTGATTTCCTTTGGTCTCTTGCATACAAGATCAAGACCGACAACTGTTTCTTCTGCTTAATATATATTTAATCAAATCAAGAACATGGACGCCTTGTAGAATAATTCTTTAAAAGAGCTGTACCTGCTTAATAATAATGTATTTCCAAATAAGAATTTAACTATAGTCAGGGATGACCGCTTGTTCTACATTTTCTAGTGAAAACACATGCAATTTTAAGCTTACAAACATCAACTATAAGATGAGTAGTTTTCTTTCAAAGTTTTGACAAAAGCTACCATCCCTCTGGTTCCCTCTGCCACGAGTGAAGTCACATTTTGCCTAAACTTTGAAAAAGAACATTAAGAACAAACCTCTCATCAAACAAGTGGGAACGGTGTCACAATTGTCAGTTAAAAATATATCTCTTCCGCGTTTCGTCACAACTGCGAATTTGATTCTAGTTCAGTGTTTAGTTGGTGTGTAAAGGGTAGTATTGAGATGAGTTAGTTTGGTGTTAATCAGGGGCAGCTCTGAGTTGTGGCATTTGAGGCCATGCCTCACTTTACTAAGTTGGAAGAAATAAGAAATAGGAAATGATTTGTATAAATACTTTCTTCGAAATGATTATTCTCAAGCAATTTGTTGAATTCAGAAGCTGTTCAACCTCGCAGATTCATTTCAGAAATGCTCATCATAAAAATAGGTACACGTTTTTGAGAGCGCTGGTACGCAATCCTTTGTATCATTGCTGGTAGCAGGGGTTTCCGCAGTGTTGTGTTTGCCTCAGAGAAAAGCGGAACGTGCTATTCCATTGCCTTGGCAACATTTCATCTAAAGACCAGTCATATCAGCTTTTTACATCTTGTAGAGGTGGGAGCTGTGAGGCTGAACTGCATATTGCCTCTGCTCTCACTATTAACTTGATTTTGATCATACTTTCATTTCTCGCTGTCACCCCTCAAAACCCAGGGAAACGTTCGTACCTCACCTCAAACTTCCCCTGACCACAATATTTCTCCAGACCAAAACATTGCGTTCAATGTGTCCCATGCCTTTCTCATTTTATTTACATGAACTCATTCTCCGTTTCTATTTGTTTATAAGGAGGCTAGTAATGTTTGATAAGGTACTAGGATTAATTTAGGTGTTGATTATTAAAGAGGCGAACTTCGCTGGGAGTGGTTGTCCGTTAGTATTATTTTAGTGGGCTTTCAAGTACTCTTTTCCCGCGGTTTTTTGTTAGTAGGTTGGAATTGTGGTTAATGTGAAGCAGGTACTTCAATTAGACCAGCGTTATTGATATTTTCGTATTATGGATAACCCTGCCAACAATGTCATCGCAGTCCTGAGTAACATCATTCCGTGGATATTCATGATTCTGAAAAAGCTTGATGAGAACTGCCAATTAACTTTTTAAATTGTGAAATTCTCTCCCACCCCTCTGCATTCGCTTTCTCTATACACATACACTGCGTTTGCTTCTTCCTTCAGGACTTGGCCTCACCTATTCATACAACCTTGAGCCTCCCTTGATGTTTATGTCTACTGCATCAGTCAGCTTTTGTACCCTGCCGGTTCAACTCCTTAAACGAACGTTCTGGAACCGTTGAGCGTTGCAGCTCCTCTAGCACAGTCAAATAATCAGTGGGATCCCAAAATCTTCAAATAAAATGCAGCTCTGCAGACCTCTTCCAACCCTGATCCCACCCTTACTCCACATTGAGTTCTGGAATTCTGGTTTTGGTTGGTTGTTGGGGAGTAAGCAGTGAACTCATTCGATTCAAGGAGTTCTGGGTGGTATTTCGGTATGCGAAATGCCAGGATATTTCAAAAACGTGAATTCCATGTTCAACTACAAATCCCTCAGTCGTTACTGCATTGTGTGCCGTGATGAGTTTTGCCATTTCCACTTTTCCTCGGTGATGATACCCTGACAATTACAGCTATTTAGTTGTTAAGGTGAAACATTGGTGCTTAGTCTCTAAAAATCGACATCTATTGCGATAAAGTCTTAGAAGACACTTTTAAAATGTTGATGGAACAACGTTGATCCGTTTTTGTTATTAGGTAAAGCACGTGCAAAGAGTTCTACTAAGAAACAGCCTTTGTGCGTACAAATTTCTTACAGTATACTTCTCGGACTGGTTCATTTTCTCTATTCCATCCTCGAGAGGTCCAATGGTCGCGACCTAGTGAGGCCCAATGTTGTACGAAGATCTCCTACAATTCTCAAATAGGTTTTTAGTGTTTGTTGACTTCTCATATATATGAATATCAATCGTTCCTATTAATCGTCTTATCAATAAAATTCTATCACTTGAACACGTCGCACCACATTTAGCAGTAAACGTTTCCTTAGTCAAACCGAAAGCCTGTGACTGCTTCAACCGTCAGCTACATCTCTCAATATATCCAGTTCATATCACAGTAATTTTAGCTTCGAAATAGTTCTATTTTAGTTGTTCACGTAGTTCTATAGAATTCCAGCAGAAGCAACCTTGTCAAAATTTCTCAACTGATCTGTGTTTGAAAAATTTCGTCGAAAAGGGATACAATGATGTAATAGCCTTTGAAATTTGGTGTAGAACCTCTAGAAATGAATGTACAAATCCTCATGATTTGATCGAACGTTCTTGTGAATTTTTCAAACTAAAGGAAGAACCTGGTTCTGTTACATGTTAACGTTTTCAGATCTAGTCATATAATATTTTGATGTTGCTGGCCAAATTATTATTTTGACTGCTTTCATTGATAGAATGCCGAGCTTACAGAACTTATTCACAAGATCTTTGATGTTTTCAGATTGTGCCGAATCTTGTGAGAATTTTGAAAAACCTCATATTAGCCGGATATTCTCCGGAACACGATGTGTCTGGCGTCAGCGATCCGTTTCTCCAGGTATAATTTGTCAATTTCCAAGTTTTTTTCGTAATTATAATGCGGTATAGAAATGTTTCAGAACTTATTATTTGTAGGTATATGAAGTGCAGTATAAGCAAATTGATTTAGGGTGTGGTGACACTGCTAGTAGTACTTGATTGTTTCACTGCTGAAGACCTGAGGTAGTTTTCTCTCGTCAAGTCAATGATATGGGCGAGTGTTACAGGAAATTTCTCCATAGTAGTATTGATACAAGTTCGAACTCAGTCAGAGACATAAATATTTTTGAGCCATACAAACTCGAATACCTGTCAAATTTGGATAGTTACATATTTTTCAATTGATCATACTTTTAGCGGAAATTTTATGTAGATTCAGTCCAATTTAAAACAGATGAATTTAGGAGAATTTGGTTCAATGTGTCCTGAAGGTTACTATTCATCTTTCCACAGGTTAAAATATTGCGGTTGTTGAGGATTCTTGGAAAAAACGACGTAGAGGCATCCGAGGCTATGAACGACATCCTGGCTCAAGTGGCGACCAACACCGAAACGACAAAAAACGTCGGAAATACTATACTGTACGAAACCGTCCTATCAATAATGGATATTCGCTCTGAAAGTGGTTTAAGGGTATGTTGACACAGCTTCGGCTTAAATATAGCTTCGGTAGATTTGTGCCTACGGCAATTGCACGAAAGAGTTTCAACTGTCTGGCATCAATTCGGACACCGTGGTATCATATCTAGTCGATGGTGGTATCTAGGGCGAGCACAGCTCTGGTTAGCATAAATGGCGGCGTTACCACCAACTCAACTGAACTAGTGGTATCCTGATCGGTATCTAAGGGTGGTATGCCAGAACGACCCTCAATCTTTGAGCTTTCACGTGAGGGTATCCCTCCAGAAAATTCCAATGCACAGACCACCCTTAGATCAAACGTTGGAGGGACACCCTTACAGTGGAGGGTCGCACCTGAAACGGCCCTCGAACCGCCGTTCGATGCAAAGACGCAGTTCAAGGGTACCCCTCCATATTTCGTCCAATCAGATATCGGGACTTGGAGGGCTGCCCTTCAAAACTGAGGGTGGTCGTCAGGTCCCTCAAGGGTCACTCCTAGCTGTGTATCACTCTCACATCCTGTGTTTCCTTCAATTTTCCGAAGTAATTACTGATTGCGATAACAACATGATCATTGATGATGATTATCTTGAGTTAGCTGATTATCTGGAGGATTGTGGTCCAACATTCCCCAATTTGACATGAAGAGTTATTAGAGACTACGAAAATCCTATGGAAAAATACTCAAAATCAAATTCATCAAAAGATTCCGATTTCGGAAAGTTATAGTTCGGGATATTTTAG
This sequence comes from Creontiades dilutus, assembly GCA_031894815.1. Lineage (NCBI taxonomy): Eukaryota > Metazoa > Arthropoda > Insecta > Hemiptera > Miridae > Creontiades > Creontiades dilutus. The sequence continues at coordinate 803,222 of JAVIWC010009012.1, read as the reverse complement.
TTTGAACGTTGAATGAGAGATACAATGACAGGGGTCTCCCACTACCCCAATGCTTCAAATGGCCTGCGCATTATGATATTTTGCTACAGGTAACTTCCAAGTTAGTCAATCTTCAACTCATAAATGGTAGGTTATAAATTACCATAATATACGAGGATGGATCAACTATAAACGGGACTCTGAGCGCCGACGTCACAGTTGATGGAAGCGGCTATCATTTCTAGGGTGTTTGATCGTCTCTCGCTATATGACACTTTATTTACAAATTGTAGACAGAGCGGTACCTACTATTTACTTCAATTTCTTTGCAGAATATTCAAGGTATAGTAATTAGGTGGTCAGGGTCTGCACACGACAGCCGAATTTTTGATAATAGCTCTGTTAAATTGCTCTTTGACGAAAGGCTCTTCTGGGAGATTCTGGTTACATGCAGAGTTCATACCTTTTCACACTTGTGCTCAACCCAGAGTCAACACCAGAAGAAAGGTACAACAGGGCTAATAAAACTACCCGCGTTTCCATTGAAAAACTATTTGGTATATGGAAAAAAAAGTGCCCATGCCTAACCAGGAAACTGCTAAATAAATTAGAAAACGCCCAAATGAGCATTGCAGCTTGTGCAGTGCTCAATAACATAGGAAGGAATGATCCTATAGAAGACGAAGAATTTTCCTTTATGGAACTCAAAACAACACACATGGGACAACGCACGGAATGAGAAACAGCTTCTTCTTCTCCAGATTTCCGACCCACCAAACATGAAAACTTGGATAATGAAGCTAACGGGCCCTTATTGCTCCCTCAAAGCAAACCACCATCCCTCAAACTGTAAGGGTCGTTCCTGCACTGCATTTTTTCCAAGGGTCCCCCTCAAAACCGCCCTCCAACAAGTAAGGGGCTCACTTACTCAAACGTCCCTCCAGCTTCAAGGGTCGTTCTGGCATACCACCCTAAGAGTCACGTACATTTGGCTTTCACGTCACTATAGAAAACGAGCAGTCTTCTTGACGCTTTACAAGATCACTCGGATCACTCTTTCTTTCGTTTTTTTTTTTTTTTTTAATAAAAAAAGCCAGGGGTGGAAGACTTTTTTGAATATTATGTTAACGGATTGATTTCAACTGAGGAGTTGCTGTTGATTTTTCGAACGTATTTGGAGCGGGAGAGTGTAAGGGAAGCACCTCGACGATTAAGCTTGCTCTATGGGGGATTTTCCCTGGATGACATGAGCGAGGTTGATATACCATTTTTGTTCCGATTTAATAGAGAACATGTACATTTACTCCAGAGGCTCCTTCAAATTCCCGCAGAAGTCACGGCGGATAAGTCCGCTTGGAATCAAACTTGAACTTCTTACTTAGCGACTTGGGAAGTACATACTCCAGAAAAGGAATGTACAGCAGGGATTCTGGGGTTGCAGTTAGACAGTTTTTATAATAGCGAATTCCTAAATGAAGCTGTTAGGCTCTTTAGAAATTCGCACAGTTGGCGAGAGGCTCACTCAAAACAAGTTGTTAGTTCGTAGGTACTAAATATCGAAATCTTTTCTTAAACTGTAAAGTACCTAATAAAATGATGTTGAATCAAAATGAAAATTCTGCTCTCTCTTGGTATGAAATTTCAATTTAGCAATTTCAGAAATCAAATTTTTAGGTAGAAATGTTGAAAATGTTGATGCGAAGCGGTTTACAACTAGGTTACCCCGATGGCGGGTTACTTTGTGATAAGGACGAAAGATACGTTCGTTCGGATCGCGTTGGTGGCATCGTAACTTCCATAAAGATACCACCGTCGTATTGCAATACGACCGATCGTATTGGCGGCGCATGCGCAGTCGCCCGTTTGTATCACGATACGGAGTCGTATCGGTGTTAGCGGATCTCCTAGGAACTCTCTAAAGACGGGCATCAGTGTATGGATTGTATGGTGGGCCCTTGATGAGTGTTTTAATACCACTGGGCCAATTTCATCTTGTTGTCACTGTTATAAAAAGTCATTGGTGATTCATTTCAGGTGCTGGCGATCAACATTCTGGGCAGGTTCCTTCTCAACAACGACAAAAACATCAGATATGTTGCCCTGAACACGCTCCTCAAAACTGTTCACGTAGACACAAGCGCTGTGCAGCGTCACAGAACTACCATCTTGGAATGTTTAAAGGTGAGATTCATTCCCGTTCAATTTAATAATTCATTATGGTTGACCATGAAAAAATTGAAAAGATCTTGCGAATAGCAAGTTTAACAAATGATTTACCTCACAAATAAATTGGTGCAATTCTAGGATCCTGATGTTTCGATCAGAAGACGCGCTTTGGAACTGAGCTTTGCATTAGTTAACGCAAATAATATCAAAACCATGATGAAGGAGCTGCTTACATTCCTCGAAAAAGCGGATCCGGAATTCAAAGAAATGGCTTCGTCAAGAATCGTATTGGCTGCTGAAAAGTATTCTCCAAGCGTTAAGTGGCACTTGGATACCTTGTTGAGCGTCCTGATTGCCGTAAGTGTTTCGTTAGAGGTTCTATATCCTTAAGTAAAAATTAACACCTTTTAGCCTCACCCTCCAGTAAGAACTCTGATGTCCGCAGAAGTCGTATTCTGGAAACATCGAGTCCCCTGCTCAACCTCTTCTCTTCTCTGATATACGAAGTCTGATGCTGCAGACATAGGTCTGGAATCATTGACTTCCTCTGCTCAATATCCATCCTATTCCAAGTTAGAGTGACTGGTGTACGCAGACTATATGTCACGGAAACACCGTCACCCGTAACTTAACTTCAATCTTCTCCGTCAGTTTGAGCCTGATGCTGCAGTCGTACCACCATCTGAAATCATCGGTTTACGCTACAGAAACTTCCTAAATACTCCTTGCCAACTCCAACTGATCCACTAACCAGAACTTTGCCTAAAAACCACTATCTTCCTTCAGAAGAGAAAGTAAAATTAGTAGAGGAACCACGATAACTGATTCCCTACAAACAGCATTAAAGTTTCCATCAGATAGGCTATAAACCCATTTTTAACCTCGTTACTAGTTAGCATATTTCCAGTCCAAACTTCAAATTTTCTAGTTTTTTGACGAAATTCTCAAGCGGTTCTCACCTATTTTCTGTGAATGTAGATGTATGAGGTTTTCAGAATTCAAACTCTTCTTCAAACGCTTTAGCTACACAATTTTGGTTTATTATTCAATAATAAACCATTGTAATCGCTCTTGAAAAAGAAAAATTCTGGTTTCATGGTTTACGTTTCAAAGGGTGTAGAATCCAAATCTGCAATAAAAAATTTTCCATCCGTCCGCCGTACGCACGATTTCTCCCAAACGACTGGAGCAAAAAATCTGGAAAAATCCATGTTGGTCCGACAACGCCCCAATTCTTTAGCCAGCTCTCTCACTTAATTTAAAGTGCCCTTTAATGGTTGTCAAAGTTTTGTGGAATCCCTAAAAACCTCAAAAAAAGTCAAGGCTGCCTAAATTTGGAGTTTTTTTGAAGAACTTTCCACAAGGAATTGAATGAGCCCCTCCCCAGGTCCGTAGCTCAAACCATTCCCGATATATGGCCCGATTTATGGTGTCAACATTTGCATCCACATTCACTACATCAAAGCGGTCCACACAAATATGATCAACTGATCAATCCAAATAGGTATTTTGTTTGAGAACCGATTTAAGTGCTCTACGCATATCTCCTGAAATTCTATAATCGCTCTATCACCTGTGAAACACGCACACTCCAAAGCTTAGTAGTGTCATGAATCATTGAATAATAAACCCCAGTGAAGGAATTTGCAGCGTTTTCCACTGTAATGGTTTGACAAAAATGACGTTTGAATGAGGAAAAACCGTGAAATCGACGTTTTTCATCCTAAATCGATTTGCTACCAAAAAGTTGACCGAGTTTGGCTAAATCGAACGGTGTATCCCTCGGGAGTCTTAAATTCACAAGTAGGTCCTTTCCCGCTGGTTGGGAGGGATGGATCACAGGCCACTCGAATTCCAAGTGACAACTCTAACTCAAAGTCAAAAATGTTCCAGGAACTGCTACAACTTGAAATATCACGAAAAAGAGTAGAAGATATGGGTAGAAAAAGGTTTTACGCTTAGCATGAAGCAAAGCTAACCTCGCAAAGGTTGTAGATTCTTACTGTGGACATTGCAGCAGTGCGCGTGCATGACTTGAGGCTGCTCGAACGCGTGGGTCGCATAATCACCATCTTTGGTCCTCCACGTAGGACATAATAATCCCAATAATATTGACAATATGCGACGATTGAATGTTGCTTCCGAGTCTAACAAGGTGGGTAGGTAAGGTTGTTTTCACTTTCGGAATGTGAAATTTTTTTGTCTCCAAAATCAAAAATTCCACTCGCATTTTGCGTTTTAGACCTTTCTGAACAATTCTGGCTCCGTGTCTGTCTGTCTGTCACCAAATCCTTGCTACGGGCAAAACTACACGAAGTTATAGTCCGATTTTGATGAAATTTTCAGGGATTGTGCGGGTTGGGGTGTAGATGGTCCCCTATAGGTTTCATGACCCCCGGATCAATAGTAGCCTCTGCGCATGCGCAAACGTGAAATCCTTGTTACATGACCAATTTCGATGAAATTCAGGGATTGTTTGGTTTGATGTGTAAATGGTCCCCTATAAGTTTCATGACCCCGGATCAATAGTAGTGTCTGCGCATGCGCAAACGAAATCCTTGTTACACGCATAACTCCTGGAGTTCTTGACCAATTTCGATGAAATTTTCAGGGATTGTTCGGTTTGATGTGTAGATGATCCCCTATAAGTTTCATGACCCCCGGATCAATAGTAGCCTCTGCGCATCCGCAAACGTGAAATCCTTGTTACGTTTAACTCCGGGAGTTCATGACCAATTTCGATGAAATTTTCAGGGATTGTTCGGATTTGGTATATTTTATAGTTTGTTCAATAGTTGAACATGCCTACCTTTATTTTCTCAAGTTATGCTCCAGCATAACAATAAATTTACCCTAATTCAATATTTACTTCGCCTAATTGAACGAATTCTTTAGTCAATAATAATTGTCAATGATCTATACAGTCATGTTATGGATACGAGGAAGCTATGTGCCACACCCACTTGGCAGACGTTTTTCATTGCGTACAATTCATCTGCAAATGCCATCAAATTCTGATTTAGTTCTTGTTATACATTGAAACGCTTCATAAGTTATGTATGCCTCTAGGCTGGGAACTACGTTAGGGACGACGTTGTGTCAAACGTCATACAGCTGATGTCTGCCAACCCTTCGCAGCAGTGCTACATGGTGGGTCAGCTCTGGTCGGCCCTCGAGAGCGACAACTCGGATCGACAGCCCCTCACGCAAATCGCCACCTGGTGCATCGGCGAGTTTGGGGATCTGCTGCTTGCGCCTGATTCTTCGGTTCAAGTAAGATGTGAATTTTGATTTGATTGACCACAGCAATATGACCTCTCTGTTTATTCCGTTACAGTAATAATAATTTTGGCCTCATGTAATAAACAGTAATTAATAAAATCAAAACCTACTGAATCAATTTTGGTTTATTATTCAATAATAAACCATTGTAATCGCTCTTGAAAAAAAAATGCTAACCCCCCCTGAAAATGTCATGGTTTACGCTTCAAAGGGTGTAGAATCCAAATCTGCAATAAAAGTTTTTCCGTCCGTCCGCCGTTTTCTCCCAAACGGCTGAAGCAAAAAAGCTGAAATTTTCAGGAAAAATCCATGTTTGGTCCGACGACGCCCCAATTCTTGAGCCAGCTCTCTCACATAATTTTAAGTGCCCTTTAAGGGTTGTCAAAGTTTTGTAAAATCCTAAAAACCTAAAAAAAAGTCAAGGCGGCCTAAATTTGGACTTTTTTTGAAGAACTTTCCACGAGGAATCGAATGAGCCTGTCCCCAGGTCCTTAGCTCAAACCATTCCCGAAGTATGGCCCGATTTATAGTGCCAACATTTGCATCCACATTCACTACATCACTAGGTTACTGCAATCAAAGCAAACACAACAGCGTGTTTTTTTTCTTTTTAACTGGAATGAACTCCTAAAAGGGTTTATAGCCGATACACGGGTTGAAGCATTCTGATATGCATGCTCCGTCTTACAAAATTTAAAATTTTCAAATAGAATATTTTTCCATTGTAATCGCTCTTGAAAAAATGCTGCAAATTCTTTCACTGGGGTTTATTATTCAATGATTCATGATTTGAATTTCTACTAAGCTTTGGAGTGTGTGTGTTTCACAGGTGATAGAGCGATTATTGAATTTCAAGAGGCACACAAATATGATCAACTGATCAATCCGAATAGGTATTTTGGTTGAGAACAGATTTACGTGCTCTATGCATATCTCCTGAAATTCAAAAATCGCTCTATCACCTGTGAAACACGCACACTCCAAAGCTTAGTAGAAATTCAAATCGTGAATCATTGAATAATAAACCACAGGAAAGAATTTGCAGCGTTTTTCAAAACATTTCAGAAGAGCCAAAAAAAAAAAAAAAAAACGTGAAAAATGCTGAGAGAGTATCTCCTATTTATCAATCAAAGTGGCATAAATAAATTATTCAAAAATCAACAATATTTTGGTGTAGAGTTCATTCCTATGTACCCATTGTATTCGCAACACTTTACTATTTCAATTAGAAATTTATTAGGTTTTGATTCTAAGTTCTTGATTTTCCCCCAAAATCTTTATTTTTAATTTTTTGACACTTTTTATTAATATGGCTTTTTATTAATATCTCTGACAGGATTAATCTGTTCATTCATTGCAGTCATATAGGAACCATTTTGATAGGAATAGATAACAGATTTCATTGCGTATCTTAATAAAATTTCATATTTTGTTGATGATGAAAATACTTTCATTGGAATTTCAGGACTTTCAGCATGGAAGCTTTAGCCATGATCCTCAAAACGTTACGAAACCTCATAGGAAATGTTTCACAGTGGTTTCCATGTAAAAAAAAGTTGAATAAGTTCCCCTAGTTACACCCAGTACCTGTATATATAATAAGTTTTATCCGAATCCTCTTGCCAATTGATAGATGGCTGTGTTGCCATCCCATTGATTGATTGAGCAATTTCTGAAATTCTGAAGAAAATTGATCATTTCGTATTTAGCTAGTTTTGGTTCAATAAGTGTTATTGAAGAATCTTACTTGATTAAGGTTAGCTAAATGAACTCTTCAGTTTTAATTGGTGTTTTCAATAAAGAACTTACGTGATCGCCCACAAATTTATCCAACATTTTCTCAAACTACTAGATCAAAGCTTATGAAATTTCACTGAATAAAATCAAATACGGCCAAGGATATGCCTGAAATCTAGACATAACATTCGATCAACATGGAGGAATACAAATTTAAGGTTGAAATGATTGAAAATGAAATCTAACATTTTCAATGATAGTTTTCTTCTAAAAATTTAATTTTGACAGATTTCTTTTTGGGATAGTTATTTAACTATCGCTATAGGGTTTAATCTATCCTACTAAAATTAAGCTATTTTGCCATCAATTGAGTGATTTGAAAGAAAGACCTCGATATTGGTTGTTAAATCAATTATCCGCACATTAAGTGAAATTGAATTTTGAAATAATAAACCTTGTGTGATGAGTGGCGGTGTTTTCGTCTTCTGGCTATGCTTCTATTTTTTTTTTTAGAAACAGAAATAATCAAAAATCTAATTATGACTATTAATTGGTTTCTTATTTGTTTGAATTCAGATTTCGGAAGCCGAAGTGATAGCCGTGTACCACCGTCTATTAACGTCCCCTCAAAATACGCCCATCACCAAGCAGTACGCGTTGACTTCATTAACTAAACTAAGCACTCGCTTCCAACAACCTGACACACAGTAAGTTGCCTTATGAATATTCAAATGCACTACTGTTATTAAATTCGTAAATTAGGGGTTTTAATTTCTGCTATTATTTTCCCAGTAAAATCCAGGAGCTCATCGAAAGCTTCGGGTCCCACGTTCAGATGGAGCTTCAACAGAGAGGCGTTGAGTACTCTCAACTTTTTGGGAAGTACGCCTACCTGAGGAACGGCCTTCTCGAGCGAATGCCGGCTCTGGAGATCACCAAGTCCTCTACGAATACACACAACGGTAGCGTTTCCCATGATGCCGACGAAGAAGAATCTGTGTCACCTTCGGAGACCCAGAGTAATTCTGTAAGTTGTCGATATCTTTAGTTCATTAATACTATGTGAATCGTGTGTTCATTGCATCATTCAATCTTGTAATTAGCTTCAATATTCATGAATGATTGACTTTATTGACATGGATTAGACGTATGGCTGGGGGTCATTCTATGAAATGGATGGAAAGAATGAACTGGATAAGTAGAATTACCTGGATGTATGGTTAAACTGTATGAGTGAAATCCTGGGTAAATTATTGAAATTGTATAAATGAAATAACCTATATAAGCGGTTGAACTGTATTAGCGAAATAACCTGGATGAGTGGAATGACCTGGATATGTGGTTGAACTGTGTGAGTAACCTGGATAAGCGGCTGAACCTGTATCTGCACCTGTGTACATTATTGGGTTATGTCTAACGCATGCTTTGCTAGGCCACCCGGCTGGTCAGCATCGTTAAAAATTGTGGCCCAACCATTTCACCAACCAGAAAATCAACTACATCCCACTATACCTCAACAACTGGCAATTCTCTACGCCAATGAATCAAAATTCCTGGGCATGGCAATTGACGCCAAGCTCAGGTGGAAAGAGCTTGTCAAAAAGAAGAAGGCCGTACTGGTGATAAAACTTAGAAAAATGTACTGGCTTATTGGCAGGCAATCCTCTATGACCATTGGTAACAAGCTGCTTCTGTATAATCAAGTACTTAAGCCAGTTTGGACGTATGGAGCACAGTTGTGGGGCTGTACAGCTCCAACCAATAGACTGGTTGTCCAGCGTTTTCAGAATACTGTACTGGGGTGCATCACTGATGCATCATGATGGGCCGTGGTACTTTCGAAACGATGCTCTCCACCGAAAACTGGAAGTGGACTGCATAGACGAAACAATCAAACAGAGGGCTACCGCTCATCTAACCAGACTACGAGGTCATGTCAATGAAGAAGCTGTGAAGCTACTTGATGTGCAAGACCTAACCAGGCGCCTTAAGCGCACAAAACCACATGAACTTGTTCAGGAAGTGAATGTGCGAAACCTCAGAAGGACAAGGACTGGAGAAATGGACCTTGCGCCCCAATAATTATGTTGAGAATTTAAGTCAGATTAATATTGTTAATGAGCTATTATTTGGTGTAATTGAAGGCTTATAAAAAAAGATCGGTTGTGAGCCTTTCAAAAAAAGATGGCTGCCATCTGTCTTCTCCTTTCGAAACCAATCCATGCGATCTTGTTACCCACTCTTTTGTTAATGCCAATTGCAAGAGGTGGTTGATTTCTGTGATACGATCACACTATAGCCTACAAACCAATATCTCTGCTCAATATACACTGTTCGCTTACGTTGAACGTCTATTGCATGTGGTGTTAGACTTATGTTCATTCACTGTTTTTATCATTTAAATTTCAACATTTCAGAATGCTTTGTTGGTTCTACTTGGAGGGGACTCAGGAGGAGACGCAGATGTCATCCAACCTCCTGTAAAGCCATCTCTCGATTCCAATCAAGATCTCCTTGACTTACTTGGTAAATGTCCAACATTTCTTTTTCTTAATGCCTAGAGCGATTATAGAATATAAGAAGGTGTTTAGAGACCATTCTAGGTATTGTGGAAGGAAGGGAAGTACCAGTGCTACAAGCCCAAGCTTTTTGTGGCATTTGAAGGAAACTCCCTGTCATTTGTGCGGTGTAGAAATCTCATCTTCCTGATCGTGGCTATTTCAAAGATAAACAGTTTTACGTTCACTCCAATTGAAGTGTTTATTGCTGAGTTGTTGACTGGACTCTTGTCGCCTTGGCCCAACAGGATCAACATACTTCATTGCTTACTACAATTCAATTGTTAATTATTACAAGTTATCCGTATATGGCTGAATTTCCCAAAGTCAATAAATTATTTTTTCTTGTATTGTTTACTTCTTAAATTTAAATAGACGTGCTTGAACTTCATTATTCTTGATTCATTGACAACATTGCTCCCAGATTAGTACTTCAGGTTTCATTGTAGTAACCACAGGAGGGAGCTAATTTTTAATTAAAACTCTGTTAGAAGCCGTTATAATTTGCAAGCCTTTGAGATTAATAAAACCTTAACTTTTTTTTTTTTTTTTTTTTAAATCATTTGTTTATTTTGAATACATAGGTAGCACATCGTTACATTTGAATGATACTCCCCCATGTAAGGAAACCTCGTGCTTGGGGGAGGAGTTCATCTTCATGTTTGAAAGTACAATCATTCGACATGGCTACAAATTGATAACTGTATAAACAATATGTATAGGTATAGTTGAATTTTGAATATATAGGTCTAAACTACTTAACTAGAGAAGAAAAACTAATTCACGAATACAATTTTGCTACTAATTTGAATTGACTTAAGGACGACAGCTCTGTAACCTGTAAAGGAAGTTCATTAAAAAGCCTCACACCCCGATACGAACATGTAGTCTGACCTGCTGAGGTTAAACGAAATGGAATTTTAATGTTCCCTCTTCCACGGGTGTTCGAAATACAAAATCCGTAAGCACCAGCCCTCATACGCTTATAAGTTTCAATAAGAGTGATTGTTTCGCACGCTGTTTCGAGAGTTGGGACGCCAAAAAGTTCAAATAGCTTGGTAGTCGGGAAGCGCTTGTGCCTTTTAAGTAGGATTTTGAGGAGACTTTCTTGGGCTGCAATGAGAGGTTGCATGGTGATACCGCTCGCACCTCCCCACGCGGCCACACTATAAGACATTATGGAATAAACCAGTGCATAGTAGAATTTTTTTCAATTTTCTAATTTTTAATTATAATTTTCAACTATTTCAATTGTTTCTGGATTGTAGGAGGTTTGGATAGTGGGATGGACAGCGTAAGCGAAAAGCCTCTGGACTTGAAGTTGAATAATGACTCGTCTATCCAAAATAACAACAACATTCTCAGCATGATCAACTCGACGCCTGATTACCTCGCAGAACCGCTCCCAATCGCTCCACAACCTCGAGGTAAAGATGATGATGCATCTATATGATTTTAAAACTTGAAATAGTTGAATATACAGTGACTCTAATTTATTTGTCAATGTCTTCACAGTTACAGAAACGACAGTTTATGACAAAGGCGGCCTGAGAATAGACTTTTCGGCCCAAAAAGCTACAGATGCTCCCAATACAACTTCCATTAACGTTTCTGCACATAACACTACTGCTACGGACTTCACTGAATTCGTCTTTCAGGCTGCAGTCCCTCGAGTAAGTTGAATTATTTGTCAAGAGGGTCCCATCATCCTTGCTGTAGTATTTGCGTCTCTGTTAAAACTATAAACCTATATTCCTGACCATTTAAATTTCTTTGCAGCGTAGAGCAAATTAGAAACGCCTATCATGAGATTGCTTGTCCTTCTTCAATTCTATTATCTAAAAAGAAGCTGTTTCCTAATCATTTGAACGTTTACAAAATTAAGTATCTTTGTCATCAATCCAACCTCTTTGGGTGGCTATCTACAATGGATGGTAGATTTTACTCCTTCATTTTTTAAGAAAAAGGTGTTACTACAAAGCAAGTTATTCCCCAAACCTGGAGTACCCCAGTCGATAGCATGAATACTTACACCCAGGGCCAATTATCATGTTCTTCCAAAATCGAGTTGTGCCCTTCACAACCGCTCAAGTCAACAAGTAGGTCCTTTCCAGTTTACAGACTTGTCTCTAGGATGGGTTTCTGGAGGTATGATTCAACATTTGTCGTGGATTCATGTTGCAACAACAATCTCAATGGAATGAAGTCTTGAAAATGTCCAAAAAATCTTGCTGCCAAACTAGTTTTTCGGCTCCTTGTCGAAATGGGGCTTCAAAGACACATATTTCAAATATTAGCACAATGTGATGTTTCCTGATTCCATTTGTTTCGAGTAATCATGTCTGCTTTTTGGTTTATTTTCCCATGAAAAATCCTATTAAACTGTGCAGCAATTATTGCTATAACCCTGTGAAACTTTGTCGCTTTATGCAAGGTGCTACTTGTATCCAGCCTGATCTGATCGCATTGCTCATTAGATATATGTATCTATTTATTTATCAAAAAATGAGCGAGCCCAATAAGTGGGACGTTTAATTCTATGCCACTGGGCATCACACCCTTCCTCTAGGTACTTTCCGAGTTTACCTCCCTGGGCAGCGGGGATTCCTCTGTTTCTAGGTATCTAGAATTCATGAAATTTATGTCTAGGTTTAATGTTAGGTTCATCGAGGGTTCAATTCATTTAACTTTCAGCAACTTTTCTGTGAACTGTTTGTGTAGGGCACTCTTGAACAAAATCTTGCTTGAAAGACTCAAATCTTTCTCTACCATTTAGTTTTAGTCAATCAATACCCGTCACATTTCGCAAGTCAAGCAAATGATGAGAGTTATCCCACGTGACCAAAGTGATTGTTGAGGTAACTGCAAAAGTAAGGATCCCAAATTTAAGCGTGTACATAGCCAACCTCATCTTCTTTTTTCTGTATATCGTATTAATTTGCTTATGAATTGGATATTCAAAGTGCTATTGTTTCTTTCAGACTTTCCAACTTAAGCTGCTGCCTCCTTCGGGAACTATTATACCTGCAGATGGTGGTACTGTCACCCAAATACTTCGTGTTACTACCCCGACTCCCGTAAGTTCTGCCAGAAATTAAGATGTAGGAACACCTACAAATTTGAACTTACAATCATTAGAAGTGGTGTAGGAACCATGTTTTTTTGTTTTTACCTTGAGCACGGAAGGAGGCAAACTCCTACTTGGTGTGCATAATGGCAACTTTGACAGGAGATTTAGGTACTTTTCCAAAGCTTAGAATTCACAAAATGATTTTAAGATCCAACTCAATACCAATGAATCCCCAAAATCATATGCTGTCATCACCAGGTGATTTCCTGCAGAGGGCCCAACCAAATTGTGGAAAACCCAACTTTGAAAGATTGTTGATAAGAAAACAAGCTATTTGTTTTGTCAACGGTTCGTAAATGGTATTGCATTCTTTTGGTTTAGTATTTTCAACAATTAGCCTTTGTAATCCTATTGCAATTCAAAATCCGCAAAGAACGTCCGCTGTGTTGGCCATAGGTCTTATAATTGATGTAAAAATCCGTTCTATCACACATGGACTCCGCTTGGGGTCTAGTTGGTCCTAACTAGCCCAATCGCCTCACGCGCATTTTTGCTATTTGCCAAAAACCTGGATTTTTTTGGGTTTTATTGGCGTAGGTAAGTGAGTTGTCATTTGCAAGTAATTTGGACGTCGACTTGATTGAGATAGCTCCCGAACCCATCCAAGCTCACCTGACTTGAAAAATCTCATTTTAAAGGTGAGTATGTTGAAGAAAATGGACGTAAAATTAAATTTTTGTTGTACCATTTTCAAAAATAAGCCTTAGTAATCGTATAGGAAACAATTTTTATACCCCCTTCCCCTTTCCCCTCATACTTTGTCTGTAAACGTTTCAAGGTGCTTAGATTCAAGATGTGCAATGTCCGTAAGATTGAATAAACCTTAGTGAAATAATTTGCAGCGGTTTCCCCATGGTATACTCACACCTAATCACACCATGGTTGCTATTTCTCAAAACCTTTATGATTTTAATCATAAAGAAATGGCAATTTAATAGATAACTATTGAACTGTGTTGAACCTGATGATGGGTAACTCAGATTGGTCATGGAAACTGAGACACTTCGAGTGTTCAAAGCATTTATATTAGTGCTAACTTTAAGATAACCACAGGTTTCTAAATCCTAATTGTTATCGACTTTGTTCTTATGTACGTTCTTCGCGTAGGCATTAACAAGTTTCTATGAGTACAAAAAAAACCTATAGTACTTCCGCGAACTTAAACGTTAACCAATTGCCAATTTATCGGTTACAGGTTACAATTCATGAAAATGGAAAGAAGTAACTTTTCTCGTAGGCAGTGAAAAGCCATTCGTTTTGAAGGGAATTAAACAAAACCTTCCACAGGAATAACGTGAAGACTGGTTTACCTTTGTTCTCATTTTGGCACGAATATATTAGTACATTTTTTGTATTATGAATGTTAATTATTTCCAATAATATGTTTCAATAGGCACCAGTTCGGATGCGCATCAGAGTGTCTTACAACTCGGGAGGTGCGACAATCACTGACCAGGCAGAAGTGAACAATCTTACGACTGATAGTTGGCAATGACAACCAGAAATACTGTGGAGCAAGTAATTCTATTCTGTAAGTAGCTATTGCCAGTGTCTTAATTTAGTAATGGATTAGGAGTGTCATCACTTTGTTAAATCCTATTAATAATACTCTTATAACTGAAGATGTCCCAGGCGTATGGCTGAAAATAGGGATGAAAAAGCACTGATCCCACTGTCTAGGTATAACAATGTGAGGTTGTTTGATACCAAAAATAATAACTACACTCTGCTACCATGTGACATGGTGATGAAATGGTATAGTAACCCCTTCTGTTAGCTGGATGCGGAAAGGGGTTGAGACAGAAAAGGGCCGTTGTCGCCACCATTTTCTACTTTGTTTTATCCAAAAAATACTACACTCTGCTATCATGTAACATGGTGATGAAATGGTCTAGTTACCCCTTCTGTTAGCTGAATGCAGAAAGGGGTTGAGGCCGAAAAGGGCCGTTGTTGCCACCATTTTCTATCTTGTTTTATAAAAAAAATACTACACTCTGCTACCATGTAACATGGTGATGAAATGGTGTAGTTACCCCTTCTGTTAGCTGAATGCAGAAAGGGATGAGACAGAAAAGGGCCGTTGTCGCCACCATTTTCTATCTTGTTTGACCCAAAAAATACTACACTCTGTTACCATGTAACATGGTGATGAAATGGTATAGTTACCCCTTCTGTTAGCTGAATGTGGAAAGGGGTTGAGACAGAAAAGAGCCGTTGTCGCCACCATTTTCTATCTAGTTTTACCCAAAAAATACTACACTCTACTACCATGGTGGCAATGAAATGGTATAGTTACCCCTTCTGTTAGCTGAATGTGGAAAGGGGTTGAGACAGAAAAGGGCCGTTGTCGCCACCATTTTCTATCTAGTTTTACCCAAAAAAGTCTTCACATCTAGTGGAAAGGACCCTGTATTTCAAAAACGTTACTATAATCATTATTTTCATGATTTGGCCAAAAAATTACCACTTTCATTACCTTCATATTTGTTTCAGGACTATTCAAAATGAAAAGGCCGTCGAACGACCTTGAAATATCTGCTGGGTTAGTGGTTGTTTTCACTAGTGGTAGACAATTTCACTTGGTCCTCGCTAGTGATCTACGGGACTTGGCTGATCCTATATTCGTCCAACATCAAACTCGTTTTTTTACATATATTTTTGTTTTTAAACTATTTAGCTCCATCGAACTGTTGGAAGTTGGTTAATATTGTTATTTATCGATATCTGTCTGTTACAACATTTAGTTATAGCTTGCTGCACGTTTAACTTATTTCTCCAATTAATAAGACAAATTTTATTTTGTACGTTAAATATACTTTGTTTTTTTTGATAGCGGGAGTGGGGGTGGATCAAAAGGGATATTTGTGCAGCTTACAATTCCGAAATTAAGGTTGTCAGAGTTAAACTAAGAGGACATGTGCACGAATTTTATTTAGATGTACTTTACTGAATTCATAGCTTTGTGTTGAATCAGGTTATCTAGATTACTAATGATGGAGAACAGTTCATGAACAATTAGTGGAACAATTGAATAAATTCGGACCAATCGATTGTTCAGATGGAATTGAAGAGCTGTAGACCACTCTGAGGTGATACATTAATTTCTTTAAAACTCAACGGGCAACTATAGAGTAAATTTCACAAAGATGACCTTATTTTTGCCTCAAATTCGACATGTATGCTCCATATTTCCAGCAACAATAAACTACGATGGAGAGTGATAGTTGAAAATTTATATGGAAGTGCTTATTAGAAATGGTACAATATCACAATGTGGTTGATGATTCGAATGGATTCTGTAAAACTCACCCTGAGGTGAACTGGGAGAGGTCACTTTAGGTGGATACTATATTTGGAGAAGTTCCACGTTTTGAAACAAAGTTTATTTGCTTCTTATTCCAATATCAATCACAATTTAAATTCTGTATCCGTTCTGGTGCTTTTTATTTTTGAACTTTGCATGTATGAAACGCTTTGGTGGCCATGATTGGTACCAGTACAACTCTGTTCGTGCGTGCACAAATACTGAGTTTGCGTACTTGTAACTAAGTTCTCTTCCACGGGTGACCTGACCTCAGTAGGCACTTTTGATCAAGTTTTATGAAGAAAAAGTGACTGCTTCAATAAAACTAACTTGGTTGGAAGGCTTTAACGACTCTAACCTCGGAAATTACTCTTTTAAATAACTTACGTAAATGATAAATTGTTGGCCATATACTTTTAAAAATTTAACTGGTCTTAAAAATATAAACAATACGTGATTGCCATAAACAACTTCATCAGGGTGCTTGTCTGTATTTTCAATCTAGGTCTTCCTTACGACATACAACATGAAACATGTCCAAATAACTGAATATTTGTCAAGAATACATTGAACAATGTGGGAATATTGTTTTTGGTGGGGTGTACTTTATTATTTGGGTTATTCTTCTTCCCAAAACCGTGATTTGGAAAAGTAATGTACAATGCAGTGCTGACATTGCACTGAAGGCCTCAGCTTGGTTGATTGAAACGATCTTATTTATGGGACCATTTCACAACAATCTGAACTAGATATTTGCTTTTTGGACTGCTTGGTTTGGGGCATTGTTAACCATCAGACAGGATCATAAAGGTTGCTTGAATAGAATTCCTTGTCTTGTTTGAACTGTTTTGTCCATCTTCTTGTTCCTCTCATTGCTGTGGGTGCAATATCTTCCTCACCTTCAAATCTTCCAAGCCCAGTTCATGCTTGTGGGTTTGTGTCTTTCCCCAACTATTGGATTCATTTTCTTTCAAATCTGAAGGTAAAAATCACACACACTGGTGGACAATGCAATGCTGTTGGCTCACTGCTGAATCTAATATACTTATTAACTTGAAAATTGCCGAATAATTGGGTAATGTAGAAGACAATAAGTAAAGAAAACAGGAACTGAGGTAGTACACAGGTTGAGACATGCAGAAAACAAGCGAACTCATTCAGTAACTACCCTATAAAACTCCCGTCGTTCACCTAAAGTGCCACTTGGCTGCGCTACTGTCGCCTGTACCCAAACAGTGTAAACACAACACTGTGATGTTTTGAAGTACAATGCGACTTGTGATCACGGCAGTTTTCATTCCTTCCTGAAAGATTTAGCAGAATTCGTCATTTTAAATTCTTTGTTTGCTTTTGTGAATTGAAATCTTTACGCCGTTGATTATAAAATCACCAGTTTCGATGATACAGTTTTCATCAAAAGTTGAAAACAAACTCTATGACTTTTCCCTGAGTTTGAACCCACGAGCAATCGCCTTATTCCATATCATTAGTCCATTTTCTGGTGGTATAAAAAAGTGTGATTCCTCACCAGGTTCCAGTTTCTCATTTTGCACGTGGCATCCTTTCTCACAACACCTAAGCATCTCTTCGAGATAGCACTGTGCTAGAATTGGCAATTAACTGGAAAGAAAAATTATGTCACCTGGAACGAAGCAAAGTAGACAAACTGTAATTTTGGTTTGTGCCAAGGTTGTCTGAATGGAGCAGAATGGTGTGTTTGCTCCCTGCAATATTAGAGCTGCAGTTTTGCCTACTTGGTGTTAGTAGTCATGTTCCTCACCATTTCCTTCTATTCATTATGCTGTTACTAACTTCCATAGTGCTTGAGCTGGATGTAGTGCCATCTACTGGGCTCTTCTTTGTGTGAACTCCATGCCAATATTCTAGAAATGATATGAAGTATCGGTTGAGGGCTAACTGTTTGTCTCAACCCCATTCACACTCATAGTGCGCAATAAAACGTTTTTAATGCCTTCCCTCCTCACACAATCTTTTCATGCAAAGATTTAAAAACACCTATTTTCCTTGGCGTTCATATTCAACAAAAGCTTATCTAAACTTCCAACCCACACCTTAAACCGGTATTTTTCAGGGGTCTGGAGCTTTATAGAAAAGTATTTCTACTCCCACTCTTTTCCTTCACCTTTGTTAACAACTCTTCACGACTAACATGCACCCCAGATTCTTCAACATCAGTATTAGTGACCCTTCCTAGTATTACTTGAAGTCGATTAATTAACACTTAAAATAGGACCGACATGTTTTGCAAAAATGTGATGCACAATCAAACATGTCCATTTCCTGCCCTTTTCCTAACTCTCATACACACTGTGAACTGTGTGATCATAACATCTTCTCATTGGTCGCTATATGGTGATATCATGATGTACATAATTATACTTGTGATGTTATATATTTTGGCCTACTTTTGTTAAACTATATTTAGGAAGAATTACGCGATGAGAAATTATCTGGATAAATCATAAGAATATATTCTGTGTACATAAGAAATTATAGTTCGTATGTATATAGCAAATAATATGTACCTATTGGGCAGAGATACTTAAGCTCTTAGTTATTATACTTTTCTTGTGTTTCTATTAATATTTCAGTTTACCTGCAATATCTACTATTGCGAAACCGTAGATTTTCACTGGCATATGTTCTTCGTGCTCTGTGAAAGTTGAGTTGTTATTTTTAATTTGTATATTCCCACCACTTCAGTACCAAGTGAATACACGTTCCAAACATTACCAACTATACGATCAGTTCATGAGCTCACTTCTGCGATCTACTTTAGATAAATTATAGAATAATGAACGTTCGCACGTTTTTGATCAATGTCAATAGTTTGTGACTTGGAACATGCTTTTGCGATGTTTAGGAAAATGAAACAGCAGAATGTGGACTGGGAGGTATTAAAGCTCTACCGTGACTTATCTTCCAGTCCGTTAGTTAACTTAATAATAATATGATTAGTTGAATTCAACTTCACTTTACTGTTTTCCCATTGGTGAAATAAAACGTTGGTTCCTCAAAAGCACTTGATTTGTGGTTCCAGGTTAGGAAATTATGTTGAAAATGACATTATTTTTTCCGATTGATGAAACTATCGTTCAAGTTTATCAGAACAACATTGAATTGAGGTCAATGATTTTTTTTTTTTTTAAATTATACCTTAAATCAAATTTGAACCCACTGCCAATTATTTCACGAAGGTTTATTATTTTTTAACCCCTTCATATTGCCCAAACCATATAAAATGAAAATCTTCCTCCCCCTGATCTTATCTTAGAAATGAACTTAAATGGCTAACCTTCAGCTCTACCGAAGACATAACCTCTACAACCTTTCCTCACCTCCCTGCACAGTATCTTCATTCGTGCAAAAGCATGTTCCATGTCAGCTTATTGAGTTAAGAAGCTTTTCGCGGTTTATTCAATTTTCCAAAGTCGATTTATAAGTATAACGTCAAAATGGGCTACCTATGTATGAGTCAAGTGCCTTAAAAATGGTTTGAACTATGTTACATTGTTCAAATCCTTTTCCATATGGAGGTTAAAAGATGTTTTTAAAACCCACTGTAAATTTTAGTTGTTTTCGTTCCAACTTCTGACAAAATAAATCGAGTTTCGACTAAAAAGAGGTCAGTTATTACAAAAAATAATTGGCACACCCCGACTTACATATTTTCAAATCTCAGCATTTCACTAATTACTTGTGCCAACCTCATGTTTAATAGTTTATTTCTCTATGTATCATAGTATCTCCTGATGTTAACCGTAAAGACTAAAGGAATCCATTTGATATAAATGTAATATAAAATATTTGTTAAGAACTAGCTCCAAATTACCCGCATTTTAAATTACTGTTGTTTTATTATCCATGTTGTAGAGTTGGAAAATTATTCAAACTGAGTTCCATCCACACAAAAATCTATCTAGCTTGTAAATACAATGTAAATAAGATCCATTCTATTTATAGTATTTCTTCATGAATTACCTATGTAATTAGATGAATTTATAAATATCTATGCTGTCATAAGAAACTAATAAAGCTTGATGTGTCTGACGTGCGTTTTGGTTTTAGTCAAACCACTATATCAAGTTGAAAAACGCTGCAAATTATTACACAAAAGTTTATGATTCATTTATTTTATAATGTAGGTAATTCTAGATAACTGGGCGGTACAACCAGGGGCAATGTTTTCTAAGTACAGTGGGAAACACGTATGGAAAAACTTGAATAGAAAAACTGAAATTTAACAGGACAAAATGAAAATCGAGGCAATAAAAATGCTTCTGATTTTTCTCCTCAACTGAATTGAAGCGTGGGAGATAGCTTAATCGTATAGCATCAACCATAACATGCTATGAGGATTGTATCTTACTACTGTAATCAAATAGAAATTTACTTACTTTACTTTATGGGCTTCTCCTCTTATCAGGGGTTGCCTGTGATCGACTGGCGCCAGGAACGTCTATTCTCAACTTGCCAGTCATCCAGGTCGAGTCTTCTTATGGAGCGGACCACTCCTCCTTTCCATGTAACTCTCGGCCAACTCTTCTTCCTTTTGGCGACCAGTTGAGGACAATTTTAGGTCACCTCTCATTCGGCATTCGTTTTATTTGACCATACCATGCCAGAGCCCCTCTCACAATCCTCTCAATAACAGGTTCCTGCTGGTTGATGGTGTCCCAGATATCCACATTTTGGACTCTATCCAGCCGTGACACACAACAGCTTCGCCTCAGCCCATCTATCTCCATGGCACACAACCCCTGCTGGATCCTCTGTGTCAGGGACCAATCCTCAGACCCATACGTCAGGATACTCTCCACCACTGCCGTCAATATAATTTTCTTCGTCCAAAGGTGTATCTCCCCACTCCACAGCACTTTATTGAGCGTATGTATAGCAGCCTGGGCGAGACTAATTCTGGTATCAACGTCTACCTGTCATCCAACACAGGACCCAGGTACTTGAATTGGCTGACAGTTCTCAGACCAGCGACGTGCATATCGTGTACCTGTCCTCCAACCACCAAACACTCTGTCTTGCAACCTACAAATAAGGGATTCTAGCTCAAAGGAGGGGAGCTAGTAAACAGAGATGAAAGCTGTGGCAGGTACACAAAAAACCCCTTTGGGCGGACAGAAAAGTGGTGATGCCGGGATAACAAAGGGAGGAAGGAGCCCACCCAAAGATTAGTTGAAGGAGTGTTTAGCAGGCTAGGGGGGGGGGGGGGGGGGGGGAATTGTCGGGTCTCGGTATGGTCGCTAAGAACTGGATCGTACTCCTGTTAATCATTTAAATGATGAAAAACCTAATTGGCGGGTAGAGGAGGGTGACGCTACTCGGAGAAGGCCAAAGAAAGTTTGGCAGCCCACGGGGAAGTTACAAGGTATTGTTTTGGGACCTCTACTCCATGTCCTCTAATCATATTTACTGCAGAGAATTAATTCAATGAAAGGTTCACTTGTATTTGCGAAAGGTTTAATTCCAATTGTGAAAAGGTTAATTCAATTTGCTAAAAGTTTGATTCAGTTTGCTATGCTATAAACGATGAGCCAACGGATGGTCGGACAGCAACCCGAGTGACCTCATCATCACCTAAACCACCAAGTCACCTAAATCACCAAAAACGTCAAGTTATTATGTCACGAAGCACTGTCACATAAATTCGCTGAGACCGTTCAGTTTGAATCACTTAAACAGGCTATTTCACTGTGTATATGTAAATAGTTGAGGGTCTAAATCATGTTTCGTGTCTTCTACTGCAGTTTTTAAGAAATCAATGCCTTCATACGAAAGGAAATAATAATTAATTGGTCAAAGAACAAATAAAGTACACTTTATATATTTCAAATAAACCGCACGTAGGTACTTGATAAAAAAAGAAAAGTTTTGCGTATAAAAAATAAGAGATGGCGTGTATTCATTGGTTTATCTAGGTTTACATCTCATCCTTGTTTCTTGGAGGACGAATAATACTATTTCTTTTCGTACAATCAACGAGCCATCTGATACCTTCGTCCACACCGTCCCTGAAAAGAAATTTTGACTGAACAATTATCATTTCCCCGAGAACAGTGACATTTAAGACATGAACTCTGACATACCAGCAGGGATCGACTTATTAAGAAGGAAAGTTTTCCCTGACATTTAGATCGTAGAGTTAATTTGAAAAGAGTAGAACAACTCAGAAAGCTCTTAACACGTTCAGAGCTGAGTGGCTCAAATGAGACCCGCCACCCTGTCTGTCCTGGCGGAGTGTCTCTTAGAGACTTTTTGTTGGACGACGACTAAGAAACCATGGTCGCCGAGTTGAGGCGAGCAGTTGGATGCTAACATTTCCATGACAAATAGCATCAAGGCTCCGGCTATTGAAGTCACGTTTAACGTGACGTCAACATTCATTGGAAGTTTTGTATACTGTCGTTATTGTGGATTGAAGTTTCTGTTATTGAGTTGAAGTTGTATGTTGTGGATTGTTGACGAACAACACGGACGTTCGTTATTGCTACCATGTGCAAAAAAACTTGTACAATGCCAAAAAAGGAATATGAGAAATAGGTAAAATGTGTTATAAATGTGGAAGGTTATGTTAGTGCCAACTCGTCAAGGAAAGACATATAGGAGAACTGATTTTAGACGGTTCGTCATGACAGCTTACGTGATGGACGGGACGTCACGCATGCGCAGTCTGCGTTTTTCTCCAGATGGTACTGTCAACGTCGTCGCGTGAACTGCACCAAAAAGTCTCTATTGAGTCTCAGGTGAAACACTCACACCCTCTCCTTTCACATGGAAGAACTACGACATGAATGCTTCTACCACCGTTTCCTCCAGGGGTTTCCTTCTAGTACACCTAAACACCACTAGATCGCTCTTCCTTTCAGATTTCATTCATTGCCACCCGTTCAATCCCTTCCACCCATTTTGGCTGATTCTAAAGACTATGATTTACTTTTTTTGGGCCTCCGCCCATAAGCAAGAACAGCTGAATTGAGCTCCGCTCTGAACGTGTTAATGCATTTCTGATGCGTATCGTTTAATTTAATAAATTAACTTCGTAACTAGGTGGCATTCAATAAACCAAGATGCTTGATAAAACTTACCCATTAAGAGCAGAAACTGCCATCACCATGCAATCTCGCCGTCCTATAAGGTGGGCATTTTTGTTGAAAATGGGTTTCACCTCTCGGACGCCCATACATTCTGGAATGTCTTGTTTATTCGCCAGCAGGAGAAGGGGTACACCGCTCAAATGTTCGCTGGATATCATTTTATCTGGTCAGAAAAGTGTACTTTTAAACCAACAAAAATGAAATGCCAACAGGTCTAGGTACGAAACTGAGACAAACAGTATTAATTACTTACCGAAAGTCTCTTTCGATTCTGGGATTCTTTCTCGGTCATTGGAGTCCACAATATAAATAATGGCGTGACATTCTGCATAATACTGTTAACAAATACAAGAAAATATGAATGGAGTTAACACTCTCAGTGCGGGAGCCAAAAAGCTTACTACTCCCTGTGACGGGGGATATTTTTTTTAATATTCAACATTGAGGGGCCTGGATTCTACTTAATTATGATATTCCTTTGCCTAATAATGCTAAAATATGGTATAATTATGTTTTTTTACAGCTGGTTGTCGTATGAGAACATCCGCCAATCAGCAAGTCCTATAGACATACAATCCCTCAATACCCTCCAATTCTTCCTCTTGCGGGAGTTGTCATAATGACAACATGACCTGTAATGTGAAAAATTTCACTCAATTTACTATATCCAAGGGTACCCAATGCATCAAATTAACACTAACATCATTCGAAATACAATTTTCGACACTCGCGACGAGACATAGCAAAGAAAACACAGGTTAAAACGACAATAACAGAGGTTGATAAGAATGTGCCTGGACCTGCCCCTCCAACTCCGAGGCGAAAACGGCGCACTTTGGAGAGTAGGTACGATCCTGCTTAGATGTAGAAAAATCACGCAGAGAGCCAAAAAGGTCACAGTTCCTCTCACACAAGAAAAGAGTTCGCCTTTGCTGAGAGAAGGCCATGCTGTCATACTGAACTCATCATGTAGTCATATGACAACTCCCGCACTCAAGTGTCTACAAAGTATTCTAAGTAAGGTAGTTATATATCCAAACGTAAACAAAAAAAATTTTGATCTCCATGAATATTCATATTTGCGCACCCCGCGCAATTTACTTATCATCAGGTGATGATCTTCTACTCAAAATTTCATGAAAATTTGACCCCTCAATCAATTTTTTTGATTGAGCGCAACCGGTTCAGAAAGCACGCAAAGTTGCGCAACCCCAAAATTGTCAAATAGTGGATGATGGTGAACTCTGATGTTTGGTTGAATTTTCATTGTTTTAACGCTTTCTACAATTGATTCCGCTCATGAATGACCTAAATTTGGTTAATCGTCCGTTTTTTTAAATTTTAGGCTGCCTGTTTTCAGATTACATAGAACAACGGGGATTAGTTTTCGAATGCGAAAAGGAGGACGGAAAGGAAATGGATAATTACCTATGAAATTTCATGTGCAAATCCCCAAAATTGTCAAATAGTGGATGATGGTGAACTCTAAAGTGTGGCATGAATTTTCATTGAAACGATAAGATTCACGTGGTGCTATCCGTTTCTTGATTCGGCTCAATTTTTGCGGAATAATGACCTAAATTTGGTTATTTCTTGGAAAAAATTATGAAGATTAAAAAAAATTTTTTTTGTTTACTCCCGTTTGGACGATTTTAGGAGGGGGGGAACAACTCGTGGGATCAAGTAATTATCTCCATGAATATTCCGTTATTTACTTATCATCAGGTGATGATCTTACGTGATATTGAAAGTCAAGTTATGGATAATTATTTATAGATAATGATCTTTGGTTGAACGTCAAGGGCGTCTTGCTTATTTCTACAATTGAATGAGGAATTAGTGGTACAGAGTACTACAGTTGGAATGCGAAGCATAATGAGAATGGTACATGACGGAAAATCAATTGAAATGTTTTTGCATAATGCAGCTCGAAAGATAAGGTACTTCGGGTTCGGTATTCTGGTGAAGAAACATCTTGACAACTAAAACCTTTATCAGAGGCTCCAAATTTGATCTCTTGGCCGAAATTAGAAGGAATATCATACAATTATTTTGCTCATACACGGTATAAGCGACCACAGGATGTTTTCTGTGACAACTATTATCTATTTGAGGTTACTAGAAATCAAATTGCTTCTAGAAAATAAATAAGGTTTTGAGTCGTAACAAACCACAAACCAACCATAATGAAATATGGCAAACGTTTAGGCATAGAGCAAATTAAGGAGGCAAGGTAAATGGAGCAAAGTATTCTAAAAGAACCTACGTATGGGTAAGGAATCTGCTACACTACCTTATCCCACAACGACTGCAGTTCTTCTTGTCCGCCAAGGTCCCAGAAGTTCAATCGAACGCCAGCAATATCTATTTTTCCTATGTTCAACCCAACGGTCGTTGTGATTTTACTAGGGTTCATTCCCTTGTAGTTTTTGGTTATTTTAGTTTTGGCTGCCTCGAGATAGGTCTGCAACAGAATGATTCTCTGGTTAGTTTGATGGAATGATTACACGGGTTCACTACTACGTACGGAACATTTCACTATTAAGAAAGGTAGGAACGACCATAATTATCATGGATTGTCTCCGTTTTTATATGTTTGAAATCTATAAACGTAGATGACTAATGCTCCAAGATGTTAAAGATTTTGAAAGATTAAGGAAGTTGTAACTTACCGTTTTTCCAGCATTGTCGAGCCCCAAAATAAGAATACAGAACTCATCTTTCTGTACCATGTACTTGTAGAAACCAGAGAGAAGCGTGTACATAATCGTATGAGACAAATGAAACTTCAAGAACGAAATTTAATAAATCATTGAGTGAAATACGCCAGCTGTAATAGTGGGTCACATGCCTACTTCCGAAGTAACAGCGAACTCAGATTCCTCCTTACATCAATATTATTCAGACAATGCAATGAGAACTACCTGGAGATCAATCAAAGTAACTCTCGTGACTTAATTAGACGATTACTAGTCAAAACCAAAACATTGAACTTCACCAATCAACAGATTTTAGCTGTTAACGTAACAGCTGATCAGAGTGTAACCTTCTTGATTGTTGAGGCGACTCTAACGTGTACAATTCTTATTTTGATGTCCATGCTGGAAACACTTGTGTACATGCAGAGTGTTGCAAATCCAAATGGAGTTGGCAAGTTTTGACATGTTGTGCGCCAAACTTTAGTGGGCAAATACGTTAGCGGGCCACGTTCAGAAGTAATTTCTAGCGTTTCCTAATTTTTAGCGATAAATGTCAGACATGGATTCTTTTTTTTTCTGATATGGGATGGGAGGGACTCCTGGTCACTGAGACCACTTTGATCTATTGTGACACTTTCCCAATTTCACTTCAAAATCTTTTTAATGGCCTCTTCATTCACAAAGTGAAGGAGGTTTACGAATGTTTCCTTGGCAATATTGGCGGGTGTTAGGGCACCCTTTCCAAAATGCTTGAATCTTATCGATGCAACAGCAGGACAGTCGCAGAGCCAGCATTCTATTGTCCTGGCCTTACCCATTTCGTTTAGGTGGACCTTAGAGGTCAGTGGCCAGTGAGGAGTCCCACAAGTTCACGAAGGTCTGTACACCTAGTGTTTCTTTGGGATTGTAGGAAACCACTTGGCTTGTCTCTGCTTAGGAGTGTCTTGCCAATATGTTGCTCGAGTCTTGTCCTCCCATTTCTGGACCTGTTGAGTTATATAACTCTTGGCAACCCCTAGTTGGGGTTCAGGTCCAATTGGGCTGGACTCTGATCCCTTTTTAGCTAGTTGATCGTTGCCTTCTATTCCTTCATGACCTGGTACCCAAAGCCACGTCAATTTGTTGCCGAGGGCTGCGGTGAGGCAACTCCAGGTCAGCTTTGATGTTATTGAAAAGGCAGATATGGCCTTTAATGCCGCCAGGCTGTCTGATAGTATGTAAATTCTTGCACCTTTGAGTCGTTTCCTGGCAATCTCTTATGCACATATCTCTATAGCATGGGTTTCTCCCTGATAAATGGTGACATCACAATATAAATGTGTGAATGAGATTCAGAAGAAAAACAAGCGCCATAAACGTTTAAAAAATATATGGAAATAAATAGCGAAATTCAAGACTTAATCGGCATTCAGCGGGATCAAAGGTGGAAGATTCTCCATTATCGCTCGAAATTTCCTATTTGATAGGTGAAATAACCGACTAGTAGGTATCGAGAAACCGACCCACACGTACAATTGAAAATCTGGAAGATGGAGTAGGTATTTTCCATTTTTTATTGATGCACCAGTAAACAAATAAAATAGAAATGTCCAAATTGTCGAGATGATTTCCTTCAGAAACGAATCTCATCGTTTTCCCCGCCTTTTCCAAAAAAGTTGACGATAACGAGGGAAAGGGACCCAACAGGTTTCAAAAATTCCCCGAAAAACCTCGTCTGATACTAGTCCCGTAGTACATACAAGTAGATACCTACATTGTTTCCCTCTCAAGTACAAGTAAATTAGCTACTAACAATTTGTCAAGAATTGTGATAAAACGTATCCTCGTTATCAATCAATTTTTCAAACTCTGAATCTGTATGTTAGCTTCTCAAATGAAGGTAATAACACTACACAGATCAATTTAGGATCAGGTTCCCAGTTCAAAACAGCTCTTTCAATTGAAACTTATGAATACTGTATGCATAGGTAGTAGCTGTGATCCTCACATACCTACTACCAATTTTTAACAGCTCTGAACCCTCATTTATGAGGATCAAGAGTTGGTTCCCCAAAATTGTCATTAGCCATCGAATGGTAGCATTCAGTAACCCTCCTAGACTGAGTAAAATTAATTTTTCCATTCCCTTTCAAAAAATCTACGATCCGATTTGACTTTGACGAAAAACCGCGTCTGATTTCCTATGTTTAGGAAGGAAAAAAGATGCCAACGGCACGCGGTATTCCCAGGCGGTCACCCATCCAAGTACTAACCAGGCTCGACGTTGCTTAACTTCGGTGATCGGACGAGAACCGGTGTTTTCAACGTGATATGGCCGTAGGCGAATGCTATGGTAAAGTATACCACACAGAAAGGAAAAGCTCACAGGGCTATCTACTCACGATAACGATCATCCTAGCTCTGATCTCAGGATGGAGTTCCAACATGTGATTTGCACAACAAATTGCCGAGGGCAGGGGCGATTTAAACTCTAATCAGCGATCAGGTTGGCTCCTGTCATGTCATTCATCTCGCCCAGTCTCAGGGATAGGTCCTACTCCTTATCAAATTTCAGAGAGAATTCCGCTCACTCAGCTGAGCAAACGTACACTTAAATATGAGACAATAAGGTAAAATTGTATGGGACACATTCTATTTGATAACGATTTTCCTAGTTGTAATCACTGAGTAGCAGGGCTAACAGAGTTTAAACAGATAAAAGAGCCTCTCTCTCAAAACAACAAAAGGGACAATTATTTTCTGCAATATCAGAGCAGGGAAAAACTTGTTGAACACATGAAAAAAGCTGCTCGGTAATTTTCAAGTTGTCACCGCAACTCTAGTTCCAGCGAAATTTTGACATGAAAAGCTCCTTGTCTAAATGGGGCATCGACCCAAAAAATATATGATTGGTTTATTTTAAATTGTGCCAATTTTGGCAGTCTGTCTAATGGATAGTACTAACCTGTCCCAGATGTGATGGTTATAAAAATAGCACGAACCTGAAAAGCTTGATAACATTGATTTCTTATTACAATAATGAACCTCCGAATCGCTTATTTGGAGCATGAGTCTTTATTTTCATCGTTACGTTTCGTCCTTCAGTACCTAATTTCAGTATTAAAACCAAGTGAAAGGATGTGTGGCACCACCATGTCTAAGCCAAAACTCTACATGTATTGATGACATAATAAGACTGATGAAGTCCTCGTTGAAGGACGAAACGTACCGATGAAAATAAAGACTCATGCTCCAAATAAGGGATTCGGAATGAATGTGGTCACCCCACTACCTATACCCACTAATAATGAACCTTTGTCGTTGACCAGGAAATCAATGATTTCATTCAATGACTCGGTATGTGTGAACCCGTGATCTGGTCAGAGGATATTTTTGTAACCGATGATAAAACTTTGTGTAACAACCACCACATAATTACCCATATATTGTAATATATCCCACCATTGGCACTAAACGATGCAACTTCTAAACAGTAACTTAATAGATAACAAGGAAAAAGGGTGTTTGCAGCGCAGTTAGACCCGTTAGGTATCTTAATTTTGACGGTGACCATTATTAGTACACATGTTGGGACTTACAGTTGGTTTCGGGGTCTTGTCTCTCGATTACCCCGTGAGAGTATGAATTTATTTACCTGAAGGCCAATTGATGAATACATGTTCTAGGAGTAGTTATGTGTTGCCCTTAATTTCTTGTTAAACTTGGAAGTGATTCGGCCTTTTTATTGAGTTGATAACAACTTAATTCCAATTTTACCTTCTTCTCTCTTCGCATTCTTGATTAATTTGTTCGGAAAATTGAGGAAAATAGTCGGAACCTAACATTTTCAACTTCAAAATCTGCAGTAAACTAGAAAGAGACGTGGACAACCTGCAGGCAACCCGGATTCTTATTTACGGAGACGAGCTCAGCCTTTCATGGAAAAAGAAAAATAAATTCCCCAATAACTGCATTTTCAACTTCAAAACCTGCCGTCAATCAGAAAGAGGTGTGGACAACCTGCAGTCAACCGGTATCCTATTCAGGAGGAAAAGCGAGAAATGGTTTTCTAGGAAAAACAGTCAGGATAACCCCCAAAAAACAGACATTTTCGACTTCAAAAACTGCAGTTAACTGGAAACTGGAAAAAGATGTGGACAACCTGCAGTTAACCAGGATTCTTACTCACGAGGACAAGCTCGGCCTTTTATGGAAAAAAGAGGAAAATTAGGGAAAATAAATTCCCCAAAAACTGCATTTTCAACTTCAAAACCTGCAGTCAACCAGCAAGAGGTGTGGACAACCTGCAGTCAACCCGAATTCTTATTCACGGATATGAAAAACTAGAAAATAAATTCCCCAAAAACTGCATTTTCAACTTCAAAACCTGCAGTCAATCAGAAAGAGGTGTGGACAACCTGCAGTCAACGGGGATTCTTATTCACGAGAACAAGCTCAGCCTTTTATGGAAAAAATAGAAAATAAATTCCCCAAAAACTGCATTTTCAACTCCAAAATCTGCAGTAAACCAGAAAGAGACGTGGAAAACTTGCAGTCAACCAGAAATAAGCGTGGAAAACTTGCAGTCAACCCGGATTCTTATTTACGGAAACGAGCTCAGCCTTTTATGGAAAAAAGAGGAAAATAAATTCCCCAAAAACTGCATTTTCAACTTCAAAACCTGCAGTCAACCAGAAAGAGGTGTAGATAACCGTTAGTCAACCCAGATTCTTATTCAGGAGGAAAAGCGAGCAATTTTTTTTTCTCGGAAAGATAGTCAGGAAAACTGACATTTTCTCGATTTCAAAACCTGCATGATAATATGCTTGGACGTTGAAAAAATCGCCTGGTATCATGACTTACGTTGTGAGGATCCTGTGATCAGGATTGCAATGGAATTAGGTTTTCAAGAGTTCCTTTTGAAATTAAGTTTCTCAAGACTCATGATGTATAATTGTGAACGAATGAAGCTTCAAGAAGGCGTTTTAGTTTATCTTGTTAAAAGTCAGTTGTTCTATTCATGGCTTTCTAGGTAGTGTCTTTGTACAGTATATTGCACCATCATAGCTATTTTCATATCAGATTTTGTTTCGTACAAAGGTTGGTGTTCATTGAAGTAGTTTTAGGGACATCTAGACGTCAGTTACAAGATATGGAGGCAAATTGTTTAGCTGAAGGATCCTTGTGGCTAATATCGTTCTTAATAGATCTACCTTGCTGAAATATTAGGGAGTCTTTTCAAGTTAAGAAGGAGCGGGGTGCCGAGTTTAGAAATTGTTTCTCAGACTACGTCTAATGTAGCTACATAGATTCGCAGAAGGGTTTTTATAATACAGAAATAATACTCTGTGAAATTATTTGGGGTTCCTTGGTTATTATATCACAAAACGATGAATACCTGTATAACTCCTTGGAGATTTAACCTTCGGGGTCAATAAAATAAGAATTTTCAATGCTACTCCGAAACCTTGAGCTTGAATGTGACCTCATAGGACTATCAAAACATCGATAAGGCAACAATCAATGCCACAATGACAACAACCTATCGCCCAACTCCACTCCAAGCACGATTTTCAATGGCAGTCCACCAGCCAGGTATTTGAGTTCGGTGATGAATGACGCCAATGACATTGGCGCAAAATATAAATCACTTCGTAACGAGGTGGAAGAAAGCGGTGATTTGTCCGTGAGATTGTTGAACTGTTGCTGGTGACAGGCGACGCATCGCCTCTTTTCACGTTCTCTTTGTAAACAGACCTCCGACGTGTCATTAGCGCCATCGATGGTAAAATTAGCCGTGGGGTGGTCGGATTGGGTTCACGGGGTGAATTCAAAACAGCCCTGAACCATGACCTTGGGAGTCGATCTTTATACGAAACAACAGTACACTAGAGGTGGGTAGTGAGTGAGTGACCTTGTCTCAAAGAACTTCTCTTTCAAGTGAACTTGTCCCAAATGACCTGCGGAGGGAAACCATGCAGTTCATCACAAGACGTCAGTGCAACAGCATGAACTCCCCCGGCCGACGTTGTGAACTAGGCGGACGGTCGCGAATCTCTGGATTGGCATAGGCCGAGACGATTTATTCTCGATAAATTAGTGTAAATATTTGAACTACTTTATACCTGCCAAACCGATCTTCACAAAGTGACCTACAGTTCACCCATCCGCCATTAGCTCGGGGTTCCTTCTAGTCAACGAAGGACTCCCCTCACCGCAGAGTCAATACCATTCAAATTTACTATAAACTAAACTACACTGGTCGATACTATACTCATCACACAGTTGATTATATTTAATAAGTAGGTATTTATGAAAAAAATGACTAGGGAGTAGGAAAAGAGAACAGTAGATGACTGTCATTTACCGAATTCTAACGGATGACAAAGATAAAATAGACGGTCAAGCCATGAGATATCAGTAGTGGTGGTGACTGTCTCAGAATGGAGACGACGAACTGCAGGTCCCATTCATTCACGAAGTGAACTGCAGGTGTCCCATTGATCCACAGAGTGAACTGGTGACCTTCTTGCACTGACCTTATTTCTGGACTGAGTGACCTGCAGGTCGTCTACTCCCCAGGTGACCTGGGTTTACACACCTCTACAGTACACTATAAATCTATCAAAGTTAAGTACAGCTTCCTCAGAACTGAAGGCAGAGAAGCTTCTAGTTTGCGCAAAAAGTTCCCACCTTCCATAGGTACGTGGTAATTCATGTAGGAGGTGGGTAACACCAATAATTTATGCCACCAATTAAACTCAATACAAAAGATATAGTTAGTGGGGTATTGAAAGAAACTATTACAGTTGAAATAGGTACATTTTGAGAAGTCATTAGAAGTTTCTAGTAAAATTTACAGTGCATTTAATGCACTTTGACTCGTTTCCAAATTCAAAGACGCATCCATTCTTGGAAAAATCGATACCATCATGAAAGATTATAATTTATCAATCATATATTTTCTCATTCTAATAAGACTCATTTAAAAAATTACAAAAAGGTATTTATTGTGAATGAATTTCCTAAATAAATCGGTTCTAAATAAATAGTCTCATTCTAATGAAATTTATTTAAAAATTTCAAAAAAGTATCGATTCTTAAAAAAATTGATTAGATATTTTTCGATAGATCTTTCTAATCTAAATTGATTAGATATTTTTCGATACGATTTAAATCGATTCTTTTCTAAGAACCTTGCATCCTTAGAGTGTATCCACGAATTGTCATTGGCTTCTAGATGGTACAAGGTTAATAGTATGACTTCCTCATAAATATAACTCCTTGAACAATAAAACTCCCTTAGCAAGCAGATGTTTTTTTAAAATTAGGATTGCCTTTCAACTGGGGAAAAGTGGCCGGTAAGTAAGTAGTAAGTCTACGCATTGGTAGACACGTGAAACTTGAGATGAGACTTTTAGGCAAGTGTGGGTTGACCTCTATACAGTTTTCAATCAATGGCATATCCACCAGATAATAGTGCACGTTACATTTATTATGTTCCTGGTAGTAATCAAACACGCTTCACCGCAATTAACAATACTAATCCTTTATTGTAATATTAAAAAAAATTATAAAAGCGCTATTATACAAATATTGACAAAATAAAAATATGACGTTACTCGCAAATGACCGGCGTGATTTTTACTTTTCGTACAACAATTTGTTTTTGGTAATCCAAGGATGTTCTTTAACTTGGGCGAACGTTATACGTCTATTAGGATCAACCCTGAAACCAAACAAATAAATTAGTTAATTCAATTATTTGAGTGTTTCTTTTAGTTAATTTTTTTTTAAACATCGATTACAGGTAATATATAATTATTTTAGAAATGTTCCAAAAACCTCGAAGGGTAAAGGATGAGTAAATCTCGATTAGTAGCAAAATTGGTCACTTCCCACAACAACGTGAAAAAAGGGATTGTCCAGTTCATTTGTTGATAATAGAGTTCCTGCTCCTCACGGTGTTCGCTCACTGTAAACGGGAATCTAGGCACAATCGAGTTGGTGCTAACGTTCAACGTCATCTCCCGACGGTTTCCATGTTCCTCCGCGGTGTTTCTTATCATTAGATTCATAACCTGACTCTGTGCTCCGCAATTTTAGTTCAAGTCTCCCAGTTGTGTCGAGTTTTTTTACTGTACGTTTTGCTCGTCTTCAAGTTTGGATTATGAAAGGAGAAGTTGTGGACTTCATTAATCTGTACAACGCTGATCTCCTAACAGACAGCGAGTTAGCGAATGTATTTGAGGAGTATCTTCATTCAGGTTCTATTCGTGGTTCTCCACACTCATTGCAGTAAGTTGCTTTTGAATTAGCATAGCTGAGTAGAAACATAGTTACGTCGTAATTTATTAGAACATACATAGGATGACGAGCTCTGCGTTAGGTAGATATTTATGTTTGTTAACTTAATGAAGAACTTGAGTGTCGTCAAGCTCGTTCACCAATGTAAGTACGTAGGTATCTACATCGAATACCCTAGCCCTACACCGCACACTCCCACTTGCTACCATTCCAGACGTCAAAAAGTGAAAACGATACTGGTTACTCCCTAACAAATCGATCTGCTAAATCAAGGTAGGTAAGTTTGTAGTGGAACATGATGTTGGAAAGAAGATGTAGAAACGAAATGTGTTATCAGTTGAAAACTTCTTCAGGTTATCCAAACGTTAGGGCGGGAACTGAGTAGAACGTGGGGGGACTCGATCACGCGGTGTTCCCCCATGGCCTACTGGCTGTGAGGCGACCTTTGCGGACGATCGTGAGCTGTCGGCCATCATCGGCGGTTCACGGTCTCCGTGAAATCGGCAATCGTGAGCAGCAGGAACTCTCTAATAACTGGTTCTATACTATCACCCATATAGGAGCAACCCCGGACTTCAGGGACGGAAAACCCTTTCCCCGCCATCAGGTGGCAACACTGCAGCGGATCCTTCAACTCGGCCGACAATCCCTCATTAGCAGCAATAAAGCCCTTTTCAATCTCCCCCTCTTAACGCAAGACGTTTTAGTAGCTTTTACTGAAAAATGTAATTTTTTGTGAGATTCAAAATCATCTCGTAGTTCTGAGGAAAACCAGTCTAAATTTCATATCAATCGATTCAGGAACACCTCATCAAACAAGTGTGTGGGCGTATTGCTAAAGTGTAATAAATTGCAAAAAACGCTGTAAATTTGATTACACATGGGTTTATTATTCTTGTGTCGAACTTTATTACACTTAAACTCATGTCTCTTTGATCTTACCCTGACAGATGGGATGGGGCTCGAAAAAGTACGGAAATAATGTCATTTTGCACCATTTTACCCCATGAAAATGGATTTCCTCGCTCTGGGTCAATCGCACAGGTTTGGGACCCACTCCAATCGCTTCAGCGTCCAAAATTAGATGGAACACGATACCCCACATGCCCACATGGGAAAAACCCATTTTTGTTTGAGTTTGACGAAAACCGCTATTGGGTACTTTTCAATAACGTCTAGGTATGTTTTTCCAGTTCAAATTTATACTCGTTGTGTCCTTTTTTTCATGTACATCACGATTCTGGTGATGACATGATCGAATCAACTATTAGATCACATTTGGATTGCATAAGACGTAAGTACCGCGCCATAATTAGGGACCGATGCGAGCCGTCAGGACACTACCTGGAGGCTCAGATTTGGGCGGAGTTGCCAGACCCAGAGGTCTTCAGAAAACTATGAACGATATGATGACTTTGTCACTGATTTCTGTCACCGGTACAGAAATATCAGTACAGAAATATTTAATGCTATAGAATTTGTGTTATCACTCGACATGAATTTATGTTACCATTCATTAAGTTCCTTAAAACATGACGTTTTCATGTAATAAAATAAATTTTTAAAGCGATGAATGTGTTTTTTTTAATTTTCTCTCACTCTTATTCAGAAGTTTAAAATTTAGTAAAACATTTTTTTACATATACAAAAATAAAAACAGATTATTATTATTTTTATTTTAATTGTAAAGCAATCCCTCTTTAATAATAACAATTTATGTTCAACATTTCTTTTTATGCTTCCTTCCTTCAAAAAACTGTGACAGCGCCACATTTCATTCATTTCCATTCTCTCTCACCGATATTTGTAAGTCACCGATATTTGTAAGTCACTGGATCGCACATCTCTATTGGTCTGATGTCTCCTGTCTAACCAATGCTAAAGCCACCTTCCGTTTACCCAAGCGCAGGGTGACGTATTGATTTCAGAGCAATGCAACTCGCAGACGACCACCTACAGCCACCTACGCCTGGAGATTCATCAAAATTGGATGAAAACTATAGGAATTAGGCTGGTTATGAGGATTTGCAGACAAACGGACAGAGACGAAGCGAAAGTTGTTTAGAATAGTCTAAAAAGCAAAATGCGAGTGGAAACTTTGATTTTGGAAAAAGAAAGTGTTTATCTCCCGCGAGTAAAAACCAAGATTCTGCCACTATAGGTAGACTCGGAAGCAAACTTGCGACAGTGAAAAAGGGAAGGTGATTTAAAGTTTTGACATAATTATGTTACACTATAGAAAAAAAGCCAACTCACTGGAGAAGTGTACTGACGAGGTCGATCGCTCCTTGTTCCATGTAACTTGGATATTTGACTATGCACTCCCTGATTTTCTGGTACGTAAGGCCTTCCTGCGGCGACTCAAACGGCGGTGAACCCACGCAAAACTCGTAAGACAGTATCCCAAGGCACCAGTGGTCAACCCGCTTGTCGTAGCTTCTTGATTCCACCATTTCTGGAGGAAGGTAATCAAGTGTGCCACACTTGGTTCGCCGCTTGTCCGAGGGTGCATGGACAGACCAACCGAAGTCTGCCAGTTTGATGTTGTCGTTGATATCAACAAGCAGGTTTTCAGGCTTTATATCCCTGTAAAACAAGAAACAGATATCTGAACTATTTTCATGGATGGTATAGCTTCATCTATTTTGTTAGTGGCATCCTGATGTTGAACTTACCACCAGTATCTAATGAAAAATGAAAACATTCATTTGATGATTGTGGTTTTTGGTTTGTTATTTTAAACGCTTCCAACACGTTTTTTGGGAATGGAATCTTTAGAGGTTAGTTTCTGACTACGAGAATGCCCAAGGTACATAAAAACATCAACGCTAAACCAAAAATGTGGTCAAAAATTGAAAAAAAAAAAAATAATTTTTTTAGATGGAGAACTATGGGTTTTTATGACACAAATGGCATTTTCTTGGGGGGGGGGGGGGCCTCCAAAAAATCATTTCTTGCGAATGGGACGAGATAGGAAAGTGCGGTTGGCAGTGTTTTGCTCCATTTTCGTTGTAGTTAAAAAAAAAAAAAGAATCAAATCCGGCACACAATTCTACGTCAAGATAAACGTAAAAGCCATTGGGTCCATAGCCGTGTGGTACTGTCACTTGACTGGTGTTCAGGAGGCTGTATGTTCAAATCCAGTTTGTAGTGGTAATTTCTTTTTCTTTTAATAGTTGACATTTCTATATCAATACAGGTTTTAACATAAAAATGCGAAGACACTAGTTTTATAATAGATTTCCATCTATTTATCCGACTGATCTATCATTACCAAAAGGATTGATTTAGGATAGTTTTTTTGAGATTCGAACATAGCGAGCATTCAGACCACCAAACTAAACATGTTCCGATCTATTTGTACAAGTAATGGTATACATTAGTAATGTATATTACTAGAAGGATTGATGTGGGATACTCCTATGAATAGTGGATTTTGAGTTCGGTAGATCCACTTTAAAGTACGAATAATGGCAAGGTGGAATGGCCCATTCACACCAGCTTCTGATAAGAGATAACTAGTGGTAACCTTTTTGTGTTCCTGGAGCTTCAGGCAGCTCTGATGCATGTACTGTGGATTCACTTTGTATTTTTAGACGCTCCACATGAACATGAATGTTACAAGTCAGACATCTTGCACACGAATGAATAACGAGCTATGCCAACACACTCCAGTGTAATCCGACTCTCTGTTACTATAAAAAGGAGTGGATACTACACAAAATACGTAGTATACGAATATAAAAGCCAAAACACTGTCTCCCGTGCTGAAATTCAATTGAGTAACAATCGAGGAGAACAAGTGGTAGCTTTTTATATTTGCCTGTTTTTTATTTTACCAGATTCTTGAAGGATGCATTCTTGCAAAATGCATCCTTCAAGAGGCAAATCGTGAAAACTTGTGGACATCCAGGGAGCTCACCTTGATTAGGGGGAAAAAACAGGATTTTTCTGATGTCTTACTCAGCAACCTGTGCCATGCTGACCTGGAGAGATTTTCCTCGTCGTCCCTTTGAATTATTGCCAGCAATATTTCCCGATTGGCGCCCGAGAAGGTGCTTCGTATCTCGAAAGTGAACTCCCATTATATATAAAGAGACTTCTGTGTCAAATAAGATGTGCCAACCCCTCAATCTGTCGAGCGATCTTTCATGGGATAATCAACAGATTTGACAACTCCGTAAGCAGCTCAATCTGCAACGATGATAGCCCAGGCACGCTGTATCACCTCATCTCTTCATGCAAAGTTTATAAGTACGAGCGGGTCAAATACTTTGGAACTCCACATTTGCATGAAGAAATTTTTCAACCGTTCCTGCTGTGTAACGATAGGAGAGAGGTGATGAAGTTGGTAGGATCCCCGCAAACTGTTCTGAACAATTTTGGTTCCGTGTCTGTCTGTCTGTCAGCAAATCCTTGTTACGGCAAAACTACACGAAGTTATAGTCCGATTTCGATGAAATTTTCAGGGATTGTGCGGGTTGGGATGTAGATGGTCCCCTATAGGTTTCATGACCCCTGGATCAATAGTTCTAGACCTTTCGATGAAATTTTCAGGGATGCGGTTTGATGTGTAGATGGTCCCCTAAAAGTTTCATGACCCCCGGATCAATAGTAGTATCTGCGTGAAATCCTTGTTACGCGCATTACTCCGGGAGTTCTAGACCAATTTCGATGAAATTTTCAGGGATTGTTCGGTTTGATGTGTAGATGGTCCCCTATGAGTTTCATGACCCCCGGATCAATAGCAGTCTCTGAACATGCACAAACGAAATCCTTGTTACGTGCATAACTCCGGGAGTTCATGACTGATTTCGATGAAATTTTCAGGGATTGTTCGGATTGATGTAAAGATGGTCCTCGTGAGTAATAAAGAGAAAATAAAGTTTTAGCCACGAGCTTGGATCGAACCATATTGAACCATCATTGAACGATGCATATATTTTATTTTATTTATGTAAAAATATATAAATAAATATAGTTTGTTCAACAGTTGAACATGCCTACCTTTATTTTCTCAAGTTATACTCCTGCATAACAATAAATTTACCCTAATTCAATATTTTCTTCGCCTAATTGAACGAAGTTCTTTAGTCAATAATAATTTTCAATGATCTATACAGTCATGTTATGGATACGAGGAAGCTATGTGCCACACCCACTTGGCAGACGTTTTTTTTTTGTTTGTTTATCTCCAAACTCTTGTGAAAAAACATGTTTGTTAACACAATAAATACATATCTATCTATCTATTTTACCAGATTCAATTTCGGTTGTTCCATTTGTGAGTTTCTTTTCTGAATGTAAGAGATTCAAAAATGTTGAAGATCAACTAGAAGATATGACGCACAAAATACAAGAGTACACACTGTAAGGGGAGAAAAGAACTCAACTAAGCCCTCTTGTATACCGAAACCTCACAGAATTTCTACGAAATGCAACTCATTTAGAGCATAAGAGACTTTTGCAATTCTTCAAAGGTGCCGAATTAAATTAAATACAAGAGTACACACTGTAAGGAGAGAAAAGAACTCAACTAAGCCCTCTTGTATACCGAAACCTCACAGAATTTCTACGAAATGCAACTCATTTAGAGCATAAGAGACTTTTGCAATTCTTCAAAGGTGCCGAATTGAATTAAATACAAGAGTACACACTGTAAGGAGAGAAAAGAACTCAACTAAGAACTCTTGTATACCGAAACCTCACGGAATTTCTACGAAACGCAACTCATTTAGAGCATAAGAGACTTTTGCAATTCTTCGACGGTGCCGAATTAAGAGCGTAATGAAGTGAATTAGTAGCCAGTTATAGTGTATGTAGCATTTAAGACCTATCTCTATCTGTTAACAGACCTTTGAAGAATTATTTGCAGCGCATTTTTGTTGGATATTAGCTCTAGAAACGACACGAACTAAATCACTCGCGATGAAGTTGTGGTAATGTGGTAATGGCTACAAAGAAAATCTCATCGATAGGATATGGAGTAGGGTTCTTAGAAAAAAGAGTAGGGAAGGGGTATCTAATCTTAGTAGGGAGGTTTTGGCTGAAGATAGAAAATGGATAAGTATTCCTTATTATGGGGCAATTTCTGATAAAATTGGTAAAATTTTAACGTAAAGGGGTTTTAAGGTAGGTTTTAAAAATAAAAATAATTTAAAATCATCATTAGGTTCTGTGAAAGATAAGATTAAAACTCAAGATAGTAGTGGGGTCTATAAATTGAAATGTTCATGTGGTTTTGAGTATTGCGGTCAGACGGGTAGGAAATTTAAGGAAAGAATCAAGGAACATGAGAAAGATTATAAAGATAGCAAAGGTGATTCTGCGTTTGCCAGTCACCTTAGGGAATCTAGCCATATTTTCAATTTTGACTTGGCAGATAGACAGTTTGTAGAATTTCTTCATTTTTGTCCTAAAGGAAGCATGTTGGATGTTCTTGAAAAATTTGAGATACTTAGAAGCGATAAAGCAGGTAAATGTTTAAATGACGTCATCCCTCAGAGCGTTTCACCATTGGTGGGTTCATTTCTCCAATAACTTGGTCCCCCACTTCAAAATGTTACCCTTACATCTGTTTGAGTCCCTTTCACTTTGTTCATTGGTTGTATCTCCCCCCCCTTTCACTTTTCTTGTCCAATAGGATTCAAGCTCCCTTCACTTCTGAGACTATATAAGATGAGCTCTCTCAACTGCACATTTAGTTATATTTTGTTACTGATGATGACCTAACAGTCGAAATCGATTTAACTTTGTAACTCAGTATTTGGTGGAAATAGACAATTTTTTCTTTAAATTCTGTTTTAATTTTTTCTAGAAACGACACTTGAAGTTTGACGAACTAATGTCAGGACACCCTGAATCATTTTGGAAAATTGAGAAGGTTTAGGACTCAATCAATCTTCGGTGTCCTC
Source organism: Creontiades dilutus (assembly GCA_031894815.1). Taxonomy (NCBI): domain Eukaryota; kingdom Metazoa; phylum Arthropoda; class Insecta; order Hemiptera; family Miridae; genus Creontiades; species Creontiades dilutus. The sequence goes on along the minus strand of JAVIWC010009012.1, from coordinate 762,037 downwards.
AAGGGAATATTTACCAACCTGTGCATGACCTTTCGAGAATGACAGTACTCGAGAGCGTCGGCGACTTGATAGATGTATTTGGCAGCTCTCGGAGGTGGGAATCGGGCGTTCGGTTGATTCTGAAGGATAGTGAAGAGCTCTCCACCGGCCGCAAACTCCAGTATCAAGTAAATTCGCTTATCATCCCAAAAGTAATCGAACAACGACAGAATATTGGGATGTACCAAATGAGACTGTATCTCAATTTCACGCAATACCTGAAAAAAGAGAGCGGGAGATGATGTTTTGGAAAGACATTGAAATCTACGAGAATATGACTCACAATAGAATTCGTCCTTGCGGCAAAATAAATCAAAAATTCTAAAAGAAAGGATGAGGTCGCTGCACTTTTTGAGCACATTAAATGGGCAAGATTTCAAAAAATATTCTGAAAAATCCCAAAAACCAGCTAAAAATTGTTAAATTGACATTTTTTTCGCAGAACATTACTCAAAAAAGCTGCAAATTCTTTCACTGGGGTTTATTATTCAATTGGCTTGCGTTCATTATTTGGGACTAAGCTTTGGAGTGTTCATGTTTCACAGGTGATAGAGCCAGTATTGAATTTCAGGAGATATGCATAGAACTAAATACCTATTTGGATTGATCAGTTGATCATATTTGTGTGCCTCCTGAAATTCAAAAATCGCTCTATCACCTGTGAAACACGCACACTCCAAAGCTTAGTAGAAATTCAAATCATGAACGCAAGCCAATTGAATAATAAACCCAAAAACCAATTTTTTATTTGATGGTATAACTAATCGTGGTACCTCAATGGGTCCCCCCCCCCCCCCCCCCCCAACAATAGAAACATTCTAATTGAATAAATTCAGAATGCTTTTTCTGCGTGTATCGTTAAAAATCTACAAAGCCTTTTAATCTACATTTAGTTAATCTATGATCAAAGTTATCCACATACTACATCACTTTGATTAGGTTACTGATATTCAACACAAAAACAATAATAAACCCAAATAATGCGAATGTTTTTTTCACCATTTTTTTAAATCGGGCCATAGATCGGTCTAAATGGTTTGACTTACAAAGACCTAGGAGTTTTTCATTCGATTCCTCGTGGAGTGTTCTTCAAAAAGGCCATAACTCCGGCGTTTTTGAAGTATCAAATTAAGGTGCCTTGAATTTTTTTTTTTAATGGCTCATTAGTCGATTTTGAGGTATTTTACATAAACTTGACTAACCCTTAAAGAAAATAAAAAATGTACAATAATATTCATCACAATTATCTGTTTAAATTTGAGGGGGCGTTTTTACGCTGGACAACTTTTAACGGATTTTGACTCCTGAAAATTTCAGCTTTTTTGCTACAGCCGTTTGGGCAAGATTTCAAAAAATGCGTACGGCAACCAGCGACATTTTTTTTTTTGCAGAACATTCCCGTAAAAAAGTTTATTAACTATTCAAAAGTTGAAACTTCTACACCCTTTGAAACGTAAACGTTCATGAAATTTTCAAACACGGAGGGGTTAGAATTTTTTTTCAAGAGCGATTACAATGGTTTATTATTGAATACTAAACCAATAAAGTCAAAAACCAATTCTTTTAGAGGAAGAAGTGTAAGACTAACTTGATGTTGGCATCTGGAATTCGTGAGTTCCTTTTTCTGCAGAGTCTTGAGGGCTATGATGAATTCCGTCTTCTTCTCCCTCGCCAAGTAAACTTTCCCAAATTGACCGCAACCGAGCAATTTGCCGATTTGAAAATCCTCCAACTTCCACATCTTTCGAGCTCCGTTCCTTTCGGCAACGACTTCTTCCACTTTTTGCTCCAGAGCTTTCGCTTTTTCTTCAATGTTGTGATCCTGAAAAGCAGGACAAACATGAAGATTTATGGACACAGACACCATAATAAGGTACGTCAATTAGGTACATAACGTCATGTCAATTTTTGAGCAATGATGATATTGCAGTTATAATTTCCTTAACTAATAGCAAACCGAAAACGTCTGCCAAGTGGGTGTGGCACATTATTGACTAAATCAAACCGTACAATCAAACCGAAAAATCCCTGAAAATTTCATCGAAATTGGGCAAGAACTCCCGGAGTTATGCGCAAGGGTTTAAACGCAAGGCTATATTGATCCGGGGGTCATGACACTCATAGGGGACCATCTACACATCAAACCGAAAAATCCCTGAAAATTTCATCGAAATTGGGCAAGAACTCCCAGAGTTATGCGCGTAACAAGGAGTTCACGTTTGCGCACGCGCAGAGGCTACTATTGATCCGGGGGTCATGACACTCATAGGGGACCATCTACACATCAAACCGAACAATCCCTGAAAATGTCATCGAAATTGGTCAAGAACTCCCGGAGTTATGCGCGTAACAAGCATTTCACGTTTGTGCATGCGCAGAGGCTACTATTGATCCGGGGTCATGAAACCTATAGGGGACCATCTACACCCCAACCCGCACAATCCCTGAAAATGTCATCAAAATCGGACTATAACTTCGTGTAGTTTTGCCCGTAACAAGGATTTGCTGACAGACAGACAGAAACACAGACAGACACGGAACCAAAATTGTTCAGAAAGGTCTAAAACGCAAAATGGGAGTGGAATTTTCGATTTTGGAGACAAAAAAATTTTCACATTCCGAAAGTGAAAACAATGCTTCCGCTACCTTGGTAGACTCGGAAGCAAAATGTTCCAATATTTTATGATCAACTGCCAATCAACAGGTATTATGTGCATTCGAATAATAAAGTCTCACTAGCAAATCGCGTATACAAATGAAGTTACTTTAAGCAGGGTGTCTTTCTTTGAGGTGGACGTAACTCCACAGCGGATTGGCAACAAAAAACCTCTCTCCTAGAGTTTTAAAAAAACTTCCCACAACACTAACGAAATGGAAAAAGCCCTGGAAATAACATCGTGGCAGAATACATCCCTGCCAAGTGCATCATAGTGGCGGAAGATGTGTTTGGCATCCTCTGTTTCCATTTTGCAGAAACGACAGGTATCTGTTGTCGCTATCACAATTTTCTTCAAATGACATCAAAGAGGGCTTGACCAGTTAATATATCTAAGAGTATTCTGACATCTTCCTCAGGCTTGGCAATTAATTCAGCCGCTTTCCTTGTTGGGAATGTCATAAATAGTTCGGCATGTCTCAGGCCTGAGAGGTTTTGCACATAATATTGTGCAGAAGCGAAAGTTTTATGCAAATTGGACAGATTTTGGGAAACCATTACGAAACCTCCCAGGAAAGGGCTGTTCTTTTAAACACTGCTCAACCTAGAGTTTTGGAACTAGACACGAATAAAGAACTTAACAAACAAAAAAATTGATGGTAACTCTGGATTCTGATTGCCAGGACTGCGACCTGAAGGATCTATTGTGGAGTGGATCCAGGCTGCATTAGGTCAATGAAAAGGGGTTTCAAAACAAACCATTCATCCAACAAACTGGAGAAGATTGACATACGTGACCTTGTAAATAGCATCGAGACAGAATGACCCTTCCAAGGGTATTGAATCTTATTCGACCAAGTACATCACACTGCCACAAGATGTGTTCGGCACCCTTTGTTTCCATTTTGCAGAAACGGCAGGTATCCGTTGTCACTACCCCGATTTCCTTGGAGTGATATCGAAGAGGGTTATGACCAGTTGATAGATATATGAGTATTCTGACATCTTCCTCAGGCTTGCTAATTGATTCAGTCGCTGTCCTTGTTGAGAACGTCACAAATAGTTTAGCCTGCCTCAGGCCTGAGAGGTTTTGCATCGATTCTGGTTTTTTCACTGGCAATATAGGCCAAATTGGAAGTTTCATACAAATAAGGCAGAGTTTGGGAAACCATCATGAAACCTCTCAGGAAAGGCTTATTCTTTATAACGCTACTTATCAATAGTCACAGCTTTGGCACTAAATTCGAATGAAGAACTGGTAACAAACCTTTAGAGCCATTGTGGAGAATTAAGTCTAAGTCAGCTATCGACAGTCCCTGAAACAAACAATTCAAACGAAAAATCACAAATGGTATTCATAAACGATCTTGAATAAATTACGACTTCAAGACGGTTGATACAATGTACTCAAATATAGAAAAAAGGGAATATAGTCTATTCTTCAAGTCAAGAAGAATATATCGATGCCTACGACTGAGTTTGAAGTCTTGACCTAGCAATTAAGGGGAAGGGGGCAAGAGGAGGTCATGTAGGGTTCTACACAGCACTCTACATTTACATTTCAGGCTGAAGTGGAAAATATGTGACCCCTTCCTCTTATCAGGCTCTTTTGAACATGTATCGATGTGTACTCTCATCGATATATAGTATTAACCCGCCAAGTACTATAAGGGCGCCCATGCAAATTTCCATTCCTTCTTTTTATATGTTGTTCCTGAGAGGTAATGAAAAGCATACAAGACGAAAAACCGCGAGAAATGTTATTCAATCAAAAGATATGAGGGTGTCACCCCTAGGTGACTCTGGGCCTGAGCTCAACACTACATACAGTATTAGTCCTCCAAAATCTTACACTGTGAACTTTATCACTTGTACGTTGAATCAAACATTAGTTTTGTGGAATGAATACCAACTATGAAGAATATTCAGCAGCAGCAACCAGGTGAAAAAATCTTCAATTTACAAATTGTATGGTCAGAGCTCTGTTGGCATCCTTGAAAGAGTGGGCATACTTTAAGGAGACTGCAGCTCCAAGTCCAACTTAATTTTGATGAGGAAGGGGGACAGCTTTTGCTCCTTGGTAAGGTTCAATCGACACAAGGAACCCATTCTTGGTGGCTATGGACCAGATTTTGTAGCCAAAACGGATTGGCTTCCCCTTTATGTGCTGCTTGCTGCCATGCCTACCATGGTAGATCTGTGAGATCTAAAATCCTCCTCCAACGGGGTCATCAGAGAACAGCCAACAGTATGTTATTAACAAACAAAGGCTACATCCTAAAAAACAGATTACCACAAAAAAGTCCCAGAATTTTACCTGATCTTTGGCATTTTTCTCAAAACTCTTGACAAGTTGCAGGGAAACACGAAATTCACGAGATAACAAAACATATGAGCTTATCAGTTGAACTGTCATGAATATTAACTTCTTCTATGACTCGTAAGTTGTTGTCCATGCCCTGTAGATCCCGTAGGACCGCAGAAAAATCGAATTTGGCGACTTATTCATTTTTAAATTATTATCAAAGTAGTGTCACCTAGAGGTGACTATAGTACTTGGCGGGTTAAATATCGATACCACTGCCATGTATTATGGAATGATTTTCACGACCGTTATATCGACAAAAGTATTTTTAATACGCAGAGACACAAGTGTTAACACATTCTGATCTATTTGTCCAACTGATCTATAGTTTACTAGAAGGATTGATGTGGGATATTTTTTTGTTTTTGAGATGCGAGCATCCAGACCAGCAAACTAGACAGAACACATTCGAAAGCGTGGACCTATATCGAAGGCGACATCTGGTTTTTTGGTTTTTCAACGACGGTCTGATAAGGAAGGTGTCACCTATTCTCGACCTATACCACATTTCAATTCCCACAGCGTTTGTAGATCCTGTCTGAATTATTACAAAAAACGTCACTAAGAAACTACCGTTTTCGTAACAAACCGATTTTTGCATGATTAAAAGGGTAGGCGAGTAAGAAATCAGGGGCTTACGAACATATTTCTTCATATCCATACGCTACTTTTGGTTAAAATAAAACAACTTATATTCCTCGGCAATCAGACAAAAATTAATTGCAATCCAAGCGTAGTGGCACCTTCGTGAAATGCAGTCACCAACAAAGAGAACTCCCACGGATGTGTTTCAAACAATCGGATTCTTCTGATTTTATATTAACAAGGAACACATTTTTTCCAAACAAACCTGTTCTTTAAAAGTCTATTATTTCAGATCTCTTACGACATGCAGGGGTGTGGTATAGGATAAACAAGTAGTTAGTTCGGCACTAAGAACCGTTTCACTACGACATACCGTTGTAGTTAAACCCGAAGCAACCATTCTACTGAACTAAGGAGTCGTATAATATAATGTTATAATATTATATTATAATGAATCCACAACTCACCACAAAATAGGGAGATTAGCTTCTAGTCTGAGAAATGTCTAGGAGTTTATGGGAAAGACGAACCCACCTGTGTTTTAAACCTAAAACGTATAATCTAACAATATTAAAGGTACGTTCACGAAATAATGAGATTCCACGGAATTCCGTGTGAGTAGTCTTTATGAACTGAAAACTTTAAAAGATCAACTATTCTGTAAGCATTAAATACACTCGTAACAGTTTAACAGTCGTTTGTTGATACCGAACTCAACAGTTTTTAGCGGGAAGACGATGGTTGGTTGGTTGTTGTTTCTATTTCTTGACCGTAGCTGTGGCTATGTGATCACCGTTGCTGTTGTATTTCAAGTTGTGTTGTCTTCTTTTTAAATACTCATTCTATAGTATCGCTTGGCCTGTGTTTTCACTGCCTCACTTATTGTCTGTCCGCTTCATGTGTCAGTTTCGTTGTTGTTTTGTTCCATTATTTGTTTTCCCGCCTCCAAATTATATTGGAGCAATTTCCAATGCTTCCAGCAACTTTGTTAATCGGTCAGTCTCCGTCGATGTCCTTCTCATACAGCCCCAAATAGGCAATGTGAGGCCTACTTCAACAGGTGTCTCCCGCCGCGATTTTAGTTTACTATTCAATAATAAACCCTTGTAATCGCTCTTCTAACTTCTAACAAAATTCTAACCCCCCCTCAAAAATTTCATGGTTTACTTCAAAGGGTGTAGAATTCTGCAATAAAAATCTTTCCGTCCCTTTGCCGTGCGCAATTTTTCCCAAACGGATGGAGCAAAAAATCTGAAATTTTCAGGAAAAATCCATGTTGGTCCGATGACTCCCCAATTCTTTAGCCAGCTCTCTGACTTAATTTAAAGTGCCCTTTAAGGGCTGTCAAATTTTTGTAAAATCCCTAAAAACCTCAAAACAAGTAAAGGCGGCCTAAATGTGTACTTATTTTTAAGGACATACCTCGAGGAATCGAATGAGCCCCTCCCCAGGTCCGTAGGTCAAACCATTCCCGATGTAGGGCCCGATTTATGGTGCCAACATTTGCGTTTTTTTGTTTATTATTGTTTGTTTGAACGTAATGATGTCCGGCCGATAGCGATAGTTGTAGTGAATGTGGATACTGGAGTGATAGCCGATGTGGATAGCACGGGTTGAAGCATTCTGATATGTATAAACGCTGAAAAACATTTTAATATTATTACGCTTTTTTCGTATCCACTGGGGTAAAATTCTTTGTTTTATTGTTTTAAATTTTCATTTGAATCTTACTAAGCATCGGATTCTGGGTGAAAGCGATTAAATTTCAGGGATATGCAATTTTATGTAAATCGTGTTTCAGAATACACCTTTTCTTGTTTTTGTAAGTCTCTTCAAAATCATTAGGTTATTCATTGTTGGGGGGGGGGGGGTAGTTTCAATAAAAAAACGCTGAAATTCTTAATAGGGTACATTTTCTGATTTAATTTTTCATTTGTTAAACCAGTGCTTTGTCAAAAATAACTGAATTTGATGCCGAACAGTGTAAAAAGCATTTTATTATTGGCATTTATTTAGTATCAAGTGTAACTTGACAAACAATTGTTTCAAAAGGAGAGAGAGCTTTATTACGATAATTTCACTTCTCCAGTTAAATCTACTTCGACTGCTGAATTTGAATGCAGTTGGTCACTATTTGAATGAATCCTGAAATTCAATAATCGTTCAATCACCTGTAAAAAAAAAAAAAAAAAAACCCCCGAACTATAATTGGAACAATTTCATGATCTCCGAGTGTGTGGACTTACCATGTCTTCGATACCCACCTCTCCTAGGAAATCGAACGTTGCGGTAGGTTATGGGAGAGTTGGAATTATTGAACAAAAACAATTGGTTTGTAATGCGAGTTCTAGAATCAATCTTTTTTCGTCCGAGAAAATAAGTCTGTTATTCTCTCTAAGACAGATTCGGTAAAAGATTACTAATTGGTATTTTATTGTACTTCCTCACAACGTTGAAGCGGTGCAGACAAATTATGAATATTCCCTAAAATGCGTTATTCAACAAGTTTGACCAAAATAATAACAAAAAGTTTAAGAATTTCGCGGTATTCCTACCTCTAGGCAGTTTTCACTAGTTTCGGAAAATCGAAAAACTCGGTCTAACTCACAAGGTCGGTACCTACTATTCACAAATTGACCGGCAGAGCTTTATATTTTCAAGGTTTCTCCAGTTCTTTTTTGATTGCGTAAAAACTCAACTCAGCCTTTCTATAGTTTACGGTACAAAGACTCCGTTTTGTCAACTTGCTCTCCCTTCACCGAAAAACTACCGACTTGAGGAAAAAAAGAGGCTAATTTTCAGCCCGACCTTTCCATTTCTTGACGCCGGTACCATGCTCGTGTCCTATTGTAGGGCAGGGCGATATTTATCGATACATTTTGAATATCGGTGGCGTATCGCCAGAAAACTTTGACAACCCTTAGGTTTTTAGTTTTATTAAACTTTGCACTTTAAATTAAGTGAGAGAGCTGGCTCAAGAATTGGGGCGTTGTCGGACCAACATGGATTTTTCCTGAAAATTTCAGATTTTTTGCTCCAGCCGTTTGGGATAAAACGTGCGTACGGGGTACAGTGGGGCAGAGGCGGAAAAAAATCGTAAAACTCAATATTTTTAAACCGTTTCCAAACTTTCATTTTTGGTTTATTATTCAATAATAAACCATTGTAATCGCTCTTGAAAAAAAAAAAAAAAAAAAAAAAACAGTTCTAACCCCCCTGAAAATTTCATGGTTTACGATTCAAAGGGTGTAGAATCCAAATCTGCAATAAAATTTTTTCGTCCGTCCGCCGTACGCCGTACGCACAATTTCTCCCAAACGGCTGAAACAAAAAAGCTGAAATTTTCAGGAAAAATCCATCTTGGTCCGACGACGCCCCAATTCTTGAGCCAGCTCTCTCACTTAATTTAAAGTGCCCTTTAAGGGCTGTCAAAGTTTTGTAAAATCCCTAAAAACCTCAAAACAAGTCGAATCGGCCTAAATATTTACCTATTTGAAGAACATACCATGAGGAATCGAATGAGCCCCTCCCCAGGTCCGTAGGTCAAACCATTCCCGATGTATGGCCCGATTTATGGTGCCAACATTCGCGTTATTTTGGTTTATTATCATTTTTGTGTCGATATCAGTAACCTAGTGACGCAGTGATGTAGTAATGTGGATACTGGACTGAACTCCTAAAAGGCTTTGTAGCTGATACACGGGTTGAAGCATTGCCGTAAATGTAGGTAAAACGCAGGAGATATGCAAAGAGCACGTAAATCTGTTCTCAACCAAAATACCTATTTGGATTGATCAGTTGATCATATTTGTGTGCCTCCTGAAATTCAATAATCGCTCTATCACCTGTGAAACACGCACACTCCAAAGCTCAGTAGAAATTCAAATCATGAACGCAAGCCAATTGAATAATAAACCCCAGTGAAAGAATTTGCAGCGTTTTTTAAACGAGAATTTGTGGCTTCTTGAGGAGAAAAAAAAGTAGGGACAGGTAAATTGATCGGTTGTAACCGCTCTAACCGTACCCGTACCTCTATTTGTTTCTGTTGGAGAGAGGGACTAGAAACCCTATTTTCCGAGTTGGTTTTTTGAAATTATTTTTTATATTGAATACCTACGTTTAGCACAGTTTTGCGTTAGAACCTATTTTGCTGTTTATTCCTTCCTAAATATTTTCAAATGTCATGTTGGTTTTAGAATTAAAAAAAAAATTAAATACTTACAGTTACCTACGTTTCGTAAAATTAAAGTTTGTTTGTTAGAACCTATTTTTCAGTTTATTTCTTATTGAATATTTTCCTATTTCAAGTTGTTTTCTGAAATCTTTTGTTATATTGAATACCAACCGGTATTTAGTAAACTAAATTTGTGGGTTCGGACCTATTTTTCTGTTTATTTCTTTTTCTATCTAAAACCTTTAATTCTAAAGGTCTTAGATAAATTTACAGAAATTTAGTCTGTATAAGATAGTCTTTCTCCGCAGATCAAATTGATGTAAGGAAATGAAACCTAAACTTTGGTAGTGTCAGAGGAAAAATATTATTTTTGGATTTTGAACCATCAGATTTTGAAGGGGACATGTTTTTGGTTTATAATTCAATAAACGCTGCAAATTCTTTCACTGGGGTTTATTCAATTGGCTTGCGCTCATGATTTGAATTTCTACTAAGCTTTGGAGTGCGCGTGTTTCACAGGTGATAGAGCGATTATTGAATTTCAGGAGGCACATAAATATGATCAACTGATCAATCAAAATAGGTATTTTGGTTGAGAACAGATTTACGTGCTCCATGCATATCTCCTGAAATTCAATAATCGCTCTATCCTGTGAAACACGCACACTCCAAAGCTTAGAGGAATTAAAATCATGAACGCAAGCCAATTGAATAATAAACCCCAGTGAAAGAATTTGCAGCGTTTTGTTGAGGTTTTTAGGGATTTTACAAAACTTTGACAACCCTTAAGTGGCACTTTAAATTAAGTGAGAGTGCTGGCTAAAGAATTGGGGCGTTGTCGGACCAATATTGATTTTTCCTGAAAATTTCAGATATTTTACTTCAGCCGTTAGGGAGAAACCGTGCGTACGGCGTACGACGAGCGGCGGAAGGACGGAAAAATTTGTATTGCAGATTCGGATTCTACACTCTTGAAACGTAAACCATGAAATTTTCTCTCTCTCTCTCTCTCTCTCTCTCTCTCTCTCTCTCTCTTCTCTCTCTCTCTCTCTCTCTCTCTCTCTCTCTCTCTCTCTCTCTCTCTCTCTCTCTCTCTCTCTCTCTCTCTCTCACTTTTTCACTCTCTCTCACTCACTCACTCTCTCGATGTTTTTTGAGTAACCAGCGAAGAAGAAAGTTGGAAATAATTGCATAAAGGTTTAGTCTGTATAAGATAGCCTTTCTTGGCAGATCAAATCGATGTAACAAAATGAAACCTAAACTTTTTTAGCGTTGGAGGGGAAAAGTTATTTTTGGATTCGACGCACCGTAAACCAGTCAAGTTTTTTCTGGGTCAATTAAAAGGTTCTCTATTGGAGATAAACTAACATTTTCGGCTCCCGTAAGTGAAATGAAAGTTTCTGCTACTTACAGGTAGACTCGGAAGGAAAATCAATTCTTTCTTCTTTACAATATTAGCATAGATTGCCCAACGCGGGGGCAAGGCAGCGAATCTATAACAATCAATGGTCCAGCAAGGCTACTGTCACCCTTCGCATTCACGTGCCCAAAATGGTGAATTGCCCATTCGGTTTGGGGGCTTTTTCTCCGATTGACCAGAAAAAAAAAGTAGGGCCGGCGTGGCGGCGTCGGCGGCCAAGGTGCGGTTTGCATAAGCGTTTGGCAAGGGCAGGGCACCAGGCGAGAGGTGGTAACGAGCTGTGACCAAGTTGACTATAAGATAGGAAAGTGGTCACTAACTTTTCTTCAGTAGGTGCCTACCAATAGTGTGGCACAAGGACGTAGCTGTCATGATCTCCGTTGCAGTAAGTACCCAACCATTCGAAATATTCGGGTAAACTCGCCGGTTTTCGGTTTATGATAATCATTAACAATTGAAGACCGCGGCCAAACAACAGTTGTTTCAAAAATATAGCATAGACAGTTACTGTCTATGCTATATTTTTGAAATTTTACAAGAGAGCAAAAAACGAACGCCGGAACCGATTTTTCTCAAATCGGTAGCTGGAAAACAGAGTTGGAAGGTAATGATTGACGAATGATTCCTTTTTAAATTACTTAGCTGTTTTGATGGAAATTCACCTTGGCTAACATCAGCCGTAGTCGGAATTCAGGCCTTTGAACAAGAAAATTTCATTGAGAGTAATTGGGAGTTTAAAAAAAAAGTTATCGTAATTTCGATTACCATTACAGGAATTGGAATGGAGTAATCAAATTACACGCATATAATTGGATGACAAGTGAATGAGAGATTTTATGCTGTTTTGGGCAAAATAAAAAGTCTTTATTTTTTATTGGCCGATGTCATTATCTTAAGGGGAGCTGGTCCATAATAAAGAGTCCAATGTTTCATTTAAATGGTGAAAAATAATCTCCAAAAATGGATTTTTTCTTAAATCGGGGAAGTGGGGTGTCGTTAACCTAGCCTTTTTCAACGGTGAGTTGATTAAAACTGGTACCAGACCGCCAAAATGAACAAGTAGGGAAACAGACTTTACATTAAAAATAATCAAAATTATCTGTACTTCTCCTGTCATAAACTTTGCCTGGTCTGTTCATTGCACTTAGGGATGAGGGTGATAGGTACTTGTGCTCAGTAGAAACGGCCAAATATTATGATTGAGGGCGCAAGTTTTCTCAGAAAATTCGCTCTCACAGCTGGTTGGCATGCCGCACGACTCGTGCTTTTTTGCGAAATTTCGTAGAAAATGTACCTACTTCAGGGTCGCCGAAAATGTCCTAAGCTTCATGACGCACCCCCCCCCCCCCCCCATGTAAGTCGGTACCCCCTCACCAAAACAAAAATGTAAAAAATACTTGTAAGCGCTAAAAGATTTATGTTGGTTTTTTGAAGAAATTCAAACCCAGCCGGCAATAGACAAAACGTGTATTTTTCTTGAGATTCTTTACACAGGTAACATCTTATTCTCAATGGGAACATTCAAAAAGGTAAAAGACATATATTAATAACATCGTAAAATACATAAAAACATTGACAGTTTGAAGGCAAACATTTTAAATTTGTAGTCTGAGACCATCTACAAGTTATCTAGGCACCTTCTAAGATTGTTTAATATAACTCTTTAAGCCCTAAGATTTTTGTTTAATGTAGTAAGACCATCTTTAAGGCACCTTCTAAGATTGTTAAATATAACTCTTTAAGTCTTACAAGCGGTTTTTGTACTTGGCATGAGGAAACAGAAAATCTTTTAATTGTTTCTTCAACAACCATGGCTTGTCCCATAGCTGATCTGAGTCTGTTTTTGATAATTTTAACTCGACTCATTGCTCTTTCCGCTGAACAACTAGAAATTGCTGAGGTGGGTGAACCACTTTCAGAGCACAAAAAATAGAAAAATTCATCAAAAATCTGTAAGGTTTCAAAAATCCAAAAACTCTTAATTTGCTCTCGGAAATCTTCACTTTCACTCTCAGACTTTGCATCCAAGTCCCTTTTGGTTTATTATTCAATAATAAACCATTGTAATCGCTCTTGAAAAAAAAATTCTAACCCCCCTGAAAATTTCATGGTTTACGTTTCAAAGGGTGTAGAATCCAAATCTGCAATAACAATTTTTCCGTCCGTACGCACGATTCCTCCCAAACGGCTGAAGCAAAAAAGCTGGAATTTTCAGGAAAAATCCATGTTGGTCCGGCGACGCCCCAATTCTTGAGCCAGCTCTCTCACTTAATTTAAAGTGCCCTTTAAGGGTTGTCAAAGTTTTGTAAAATCCCTAAAAACCTCAAAAAAAGTCAAGGCGGCCTAAATTTGTACTCTTTTTGAAGAACACTGCACGAGGAATCGAATGAGCCCCTCCCCAGGTCCGTAGGTGAAACCATTCCCGATTTATGGTGCTAACATCAAACTGCCTACTCGTTAGGGTCGCTCGAAAATGTCAAGTTGCCAAGGTTCTGCCCAGAAACCCTCCTTAATACCGAGTCCTGGATCACTGAGTGACATTACAAGTTCCGCTAGTTAACCTCTATCAAGTCATCTCAGGTGTAAACCAATTCGAAACCAGCCCAAAATCACTGAGAGACTGATAAAACTTTACCAACTACTCCGCGGAGCCCCTTCCCCTAGGGCGAGCTCGATATCTTGCTTATATGAAAATCATAATGAGGTATACTAATCCACTTTTTTAACTCAATCTCTCTCAATCACTGGGAACACCCCACGCTTCATATCTCCTAAAAACCTAAAAAAAAGTCAAAGCGGCCTTTCAATTTTTCCTAGGAAACCTTATGTGATCCAAATGGAATCAGCAATAGACGATTTTAGGATCTGTCCCCAAAACCATGCAACTTACGTCTTATTCACATTTCTACTAAGCATTAATATTATTGAATCCACCTTTCGAATAACTGATTTTTCTTTCAATACATTTTGAATCATTCAAGAATTTGTATGCGAACATGCAATACACACCCCTTCCCTACTCTTTTTTCCTAAGAACCTTATTCCAAATGGAATCAGTGAGTTCTCCCCCAAATCCATCAATTACCGCTATAGTTTTAATCACAGATTTTTCTTTCAATAAATTTTATCATATATTGGTATAGACCAGTTGAACATGCTACGGAAAGCTGCCTGTTTATGGTTACGTTTGTGGTTACTGAATACCTTTTTACTGGTAATTTTGGACGAAAAGTAGACAGAAATAGGTTTTACAACCGTAGATATTCACGCATAGCGAATAATTACAATTTCCAAACCTGAAAGTGACCTAAAAAAAATCTCAATAACGCATTATTAAAAAAATGATGAAAACAATGATTTTATTAACGAATGTGTTTTGTTTGATTGGCTTGCAGGTACTTTTGGGAGCAGTCGGCTGCGTTTTAGGACAAGCGCCGGCTCAATTTCCCGCCGGAATCGATCCTCGGCTATGTCCCAATTTTCCACAGTGTGACAACGCTCTTCTCGCCGCCTTCGCCAAAAACCCTCTACCTGGATTTGAAAAGTGAGAACTCGTCGAGTTTAATTTTGAATGAAACATTGGAAACTGGAAATCTTTGAGTAGGCGAAGATACTGTGCTCATCTTAAGCTCATAAATACGTTCTGTAAAAAAGTATCTACTTTGTTTTTGACATTTTATGTCTATACTTAACTACATAAACTCGAAAATGTAACGCGGACAGCGTCACGAAAATTTATCTGATGGTTTCCGCTTACAACCGATTCGTTGCTACGGATCATTATCTTCGACATTTGTGATTGTACAATACTCGTTCACCACTCATTTGAAAGCTGTTGATTATACTTAATTAAGTATAATGTTTATTATACTTAATCTTGTTACGTTACCCCTGGACATTCGGAATCTCAGTGACCACCCGATGGAACCATATTGTTTACTAACTGTGACAGTCCTGTGAGTGGTGATGATTATGTCTTTACAGTTTACCATTCGTTGCTTCGGAACCTCAGTGACCAAACGATTGAACCATTACATCGCAACCATCAACGAGCACAATCTAACGTAGTTATCATTGGTCCTACAAAACGGCACTCGTTGGAACTAGTGCGCGAATATCGTTTACGCAAAAAGCTGCTTATGAATACTACATTATCCACAAATGAAATTGAAATTGGCGAGGTACGTGATACATTTATCGAGACGCCTCATTCTCTCGCCGACGTTGAATTTGATAAGCGTTTTACATCAAAACTGTCCTCCAATTGGAAGTACGTGGTGTGTGTGCGGGAGGATGCGCAAAGACACAAAATGTCCCTCGTGGTTGCGTACTTGTACGAAAGCTGTTTTTTGGCCTTTTACTACGGACAGTCACTAACCCCATGGCATCAACTTACGGAATGTGTGACCGATCTGGAAAAAATTTCGGATTCGACCGATAACTCGAGTCTGCCAGACGAACGTCGGTGACAGACCTGAATCTGTCAGATTTCATCCCACGAACGAACAGATGACATCGGGCACTGGTCAGGTGACAGATCTCGGGCATGAAAGATTGGCCGATAAGTTTTTCCTGTTAAGGGGCAACGACCAATCTCATCGGTCACTCCAGATCGTTAGCGATATCTGTCAGATGGGATCGGGCGACCAAATCTGTCGCAGATATTTGCTCGTGTGTGACTACCTAATGTCAGCGAGCAGTCCTCACACTCCAAAGTACTACTTCATTTAAGATAGTAGCACACCTATTCGGATAAATTGATGATAAATCAACACGAAGGAGAGTTGTTCCTTGAATCCTGTTTCTTCATCTGATTTCGCCTCTGAGGTGCAATGTTGAACTTGCTTCCAAGAGTCCTTTGATTTTCGGAATGTCAGTCTCGTCCCAAGCTTCATATACTATTCACTATGTGTTCCCCAAAGCTGGATTGCGGAAATGAATTTCTCCAGCAAAGACATGTTGAGTTACTTTTCAACTACTGAGGCCCAGATGGGCCTATTGTGGCTGGAGCCAAGTACACTACATGCCCAGTGTACAGGGCGTAGTAGTCAGGGTGCAAGTGCTGCCAGCTTGGTAATTACTGGTTAGGCATTGACATCTCAGTCTGTTCTGACGACCTAATGTCGTCGACCCCAACCAAAGCTGGAAGGTCCACCCTCCCCGACCACGTTGTGGCGAATGAGAGGAGAGTCTTAACCTCTTCCATTTTAATAACCCGAGGATCGACGGAAGCCTGTCCCCAGGTTGGAAAACGCTGTTTCGCCAGCACAGGACAATGGCAGATCACATGACACGCAGTCTCATCCTCTGCCACACAGAACCGGCAATGGGTGGAGTCAGATTTGACCACTTTGCGGAGATGGTATCTAAGTGGGCAATGCCCCGTTAACACGTTGACTGGCAGTGAGTACCAATTTGGTACTCGGAGAAGGTTACCTCAAATATGATCAACTGATCAATCCAAATGGGTATTTTGGTTGAGAACCGATTTAAGTGCTCTATGCATATCTCCTGAAATTCTATAATCGCTCTATCACCTGTGAAACACACACACTCCAAAGCTTAGTAGAAATTCAAATCATGAATGCAAGCCAAATTAATGAATTTAATTATAACCCCAGTGAAAGAATTTGTAGCGTTTTTCATGCGGAATCGCACTCCAACACGCGCGTCCGTGTAGACCTGCTACCACTGAGCTTTTAAATTACCATAAAGTGATACATATAAGTCGGTGTATGGAAGCTTGGTATCTAAAACGTGTCCATTCCGCCGAGCTGAGTTAGACATGGAATCCGCCACCTCATTCCCAGTAACTCCAACGTGTGCTCTCGTCCAAACCAATTGCAACTGCCGACCCTCAATGTTCATTTGCCACACTGCTTCCAGCACTTCCAAGATGAAATGGTTTAGTTTCGTATTAACACGAAACTTCAATTAGTAAAGTAAATAATGCTCCTAATCATTTTTTCAGATTCGCCGGCGGCGGTGGCGGAGGTCGCGGCGCGGGGGTTGGTGCCGGCAAACCAGTTCCCTACAAGATCGACCATTTCCTCCTCACGCCTCCGGGCTACCCCATCGGCCTCAGCAGGGATCAATGCCCCAACTACCCTTTTTGCAAGTGAACTAAACTCAACTCTAAACCGCATACAATGCACAATAACGTACCGTTTTACGAACTTAGTACAAAATTTGTAAAAGCAAGTATTTTATTCATGATATTATCAAATTACGTGAGACCATGATACTGTCTACGTGACTTGTTTGATCGTCATGGGGAATATACCCTTGAAATACATGTGTTGTAACAATACTCTAAGAAGTAATCTCTCAAAGACGATAAATGTTGTTATCTTTTGTTGTTATTTAGTTTTAATAAACTTTTTGAGGTTGAACGAATTATATGTGTAATACCTTTAATGTTCCTTTCATTTGGTGTTGACTCATTACATTAGGTTTCGTGGAAGCACCCATACAGAATGGCGTTGGTACGACATTTTTTGTAACAGGTTGTGTCAAAAAGTAACAGGGGCGATGTTCAAAAAGGAGAACATTATAAATGTTCTCTTACAAATGTTAAACTTACAAATTTTGTAAGTTGGAGTGCCAGTTAGATATTGCATACCTACCACTGAAAACTCATCGACCTAAGCTCTGTTTGTCGTATCGAACTCATTAAAAGTGAGAAGATAAAGAGATATATTTTTATTACAATTTATTCGTTATTTAAATCCACCTACAATTCCCCTTGCAGGCCTTCTTGAAAACGATTCTATTGAAGGGCACGGTATCCCCTTTTGGGATAAAACATTTATTGTCAGTATAACTAAAGGCATTCAAATCTATAACGCCCCAATTCTTGAGCCAGCTCTCTCACTTAATTTAAAGTGCCCTTTAAGGGTTGTCAAAGTTTTGTAAAATCCCTAAAAACCTCAAAAAAAGCCAAGGCAGCCTAAATTTGGACTCTTTTTGAAGGACTTTTCGAATGAGCCCCTCCTCAGGTCCGTAGGTCAAACCATTCCCGATCTATGGCCCGATATATGGTGCCAACATTTGCGTTATTTTGGTTTATTATTTTTTTGTTTTGATATCAGTAACCTAGTGATGTACGTGATGTAGTAAGGTGGATACTGGAGTCAACTCCTAAAAGGCTTGTAGCCGATACACTGGTTGAACCATTCTGATATGCATGAAACGCTGCAAATTCTTTCACTGGGGTTTTGGTTTATAATTGTTTTTGTTTTGATAGCAGTAACCTAGTGACGTAGTGATGTAGTAAAGTGTGGAACTTGAGTGTTTATAGCCGAGACACGGGTTGAAGCATTCTGATAACCATAAAAAAAAACGCTGCAAATTCTTCCACTGGGGTTTATTATTCAATTGGCTTGCGTTCATGATTTGAATTTCTACTAAGCTTTGGAGTGTGCGTGTTTCACAGGTGATAGAGCGATTATTGAATTTCAGGAGGCACACAAATATGATCAACTGATCAATCCAAATAGGTATTTTGGTTGAGAACCGATTTACGTGCTCTATGCATATCTCCTGAAATTCAATAATCGCTCTATCACCTATGAGACATACACACCCCAAAGCTGTTTGAAACAATTGTTTTCTCAAGTTTGGTATTTGATACTAAATAAATACCAATAATAAAATGTGATACTTGTTCTAGCACAAACTCAGGAAAAACTGAAATCAGATGCCCGCCCACCTACTCTTTAGTGAACCCCTGATTATTTTGATACTTTTAATGTTGGGTGGTAATAGTAACTAACTGAATAAATCATCTTGCTCCAACCAGGAATTAAATTTTTTTTGGTATAAATATCTGTCTCATTTAACCTTACCTACACATCGTTTACATAATTCTATCGTTATTAGGTTGACAGAGCACTGGAAGCTAGACAAATGAAACTGAAGTTCTTGAAAAAATTGGTTTGTGTCAAATAAAGCATAAACGATCCTGTCAAGAATCTATGGATTTCATGTTCACCACCTTCACCTTGACCTTAATGGATACCGAAAATTTGCTGTTTTGTTGTTTGATTTAAATGGAATCTGTGTGGCTTTGATTCATGTAGAATGCATCCAAAATCTTTCGTTTTTTACAGTCAGGTTCTATGCCTAGAATTTCAATGATCATAAAATAACTAGAACAACTAATTAAAAAAATATAACTCTATACCATCTATAGTACCTGAATCCCTCTCCCCCCTTATCAATGCAAAACCCAAATAAAAATAACATCTATCTTTTAGACAGGTTCGATGGGTTTGGTGATATACGGAGCGTATCAGCAGATGGATTTTATGCAGTAAACAGCGTCTGTCATTTGGCCTATTAAATGATAGATAGTCGTGTGCCCCTTGCGTCAATCTCGGCCGAGCGATCCATTTATACCAAGCGTATCAAAGTTCTTGAAGGCAGTTGCCGCTGGTAAATTGGACAAGAACGTTCATCAGGTTTCCTGACATTTATGGCGTGATCAATATGTGTTCACCAGCTATTGTACTCTTCAGAATTGCGATTTTAACGAATTAACTTGAAAAATGAAGCTATTGCAATGGCTATTAAAATCTTGAGACAAAAAATTGAAAAAAAAACGCTGCAAATTCTTTCACTGGGGTTTATTATTCAATGATTCATGATTTGAATTTGTACTAAGCTTTGGAGTGTGCGTGTTTTACAGGTGATAGAGTGATTATTGAATTTCACGAGGCACACAAATATGATCAACTGATCAATCCAAATAGGTATTTTGGTTGAGAACAGATTTACGTGCCCTATGCATATCTCCTGAAATTCAATAATCGCTCTATCACCTGTGAAACACGCACACTCCAAAGCTTAAGTAGAAATTCAAATCATGAACGCAAGCCAATGGAATAATAAACCCCAGTGAAAGAATTTGCGGCGTTTTCCTGAAAATTTCAGATTTTCTGATTTTTCCTGAAAATTATCAGAATGCTTCAACCCGTGTATCGGCTATAAACCCTTTTAGGAGTTCACTCCAGTATCCAGTGAAAGAATTTGCAGCGTTTTGTAATTGTATTGGGCTTGTCCGTATTAAATAAATGATAAATTTGTATCACCAGCTTGAAATGTTCTTTAGGAGGGATAGCTGTTAAGATTTATTAGTCCCAACCTTTGGCAGCCTAGTTAGTTACGTTGAACGACAGCCCGAATTAAGGGGAGCGGTGAATCACTCCGTTTACGTCACCAACGATCCATTTCGACCGAGTTTATTAATGTTCCGAGGTGGCGATGCCGCTGTCAAAGGACTGTCGCTAGAAGGTCAGCCGTGTCTTCGTGTCACTCTATCTTGACTGTGCTCAAACGAGGTCGTCTTCGTAATTTGTCCTCACCCTGAAAAAGGCTCTCAAATTGGAAAAATTTGACCTTCAACCAATTCGTTTGATCAGACGCAACGAGCCCTCTAAGGTGTGCAAGGTTTTCCACCCCTGCTAAAATCGTTATTTAAGGGCAGAACATTTCGCTTGAGGATCTTGATCCCAACTCCCTGGCTGCTGAAGTGAGCTTACTCAATTTCTAAGATCGCAGACTCTTAGCAGATGTGGGGTTTCTGCTGAGATTGATTCTTGGATCGATGGATGCGCCAGCACTCCAGTCTGAGTTTATATTTCTCGTCTCTTGCTCGGGCTCTAGTTTTCATGGTCTCTTCTAGCCATCATTCTCCCCCAATCACTTATAATTCCTTAAATAATCACCAACTGTCCAGGATGCCTTGAGTGGTGAATCAAGCTCTCCACGAGTGGCTCCGATAGCTTGAACATATAACCCTCAACTCAGAATCCCCTGAACATTTCATCTATGTACTTCTTAGTTTTATCGTACATACGTATGCAATATACAAATATACAGGGTGTACAACGTATGATCCGAAAATCTTCGCACACGTATTCTACAACTAGTTTCCAACAAAAAGTGCCTCCTAGAGACTTTTTTTTAGAGGCTTCGTTTTTGAGTTATTTCACTTTCAAGATTTTTTTCGTGTTTTCAAACTTACGTCACTAAAACAGCCGTAACTCCGTATTTGCAAATCTAAGTATGCCGTTGGAAAGAACATAAAACTATCTATCGTCTCAGTCTTTAATACTAATTTTTTAAAAGGAACTAAAGGGTAAAAATGAGCCTGAAAAGTGAATTTTGTCAAATTTTGAAAAAACTTCTTTTTTTAATGGCTCATTAGTCCCCCTTAATTTTGATGATACGTTTGAGCCTGTAAGCTTAAAAAATGCGCAAAAATCTCAGCTTTCCAATGGTATATTTAATTTTTAGGTTTTAGAGGGAACTTTTTCGAGGAAATTGAGATTTTATGCAAAAAACGTGTATTTTCAAGCACATCTGATGTGATCGAACGGGTGTGTGGATCTACCGTGGATTTACGTGCTCTATGCATATCTCCTGAAATTCAATAATCGCTCTATCACCTGTGAAACACTCCAAAGCTTAGTAGAAATTCAAATCATGGACGCAAGCCAATTGAATAATAACCCCCAGTGAAAGAATTTGCATCAGAATGCTTCAACCCGTTATTATAAACCCTTTTAGGAGTAAGTATCCAGTGAAAGAATTTGCAGCGTTTTGTAATTGTATTGGGCTTGTGAGTATTAAATAAATGTTAAATTTGTATCACCAGTTGAAATGTTCTTTAGGAGGGATAGCTGTTAAGTTTTATTAGTCCCAACCTTTGGCAGCCTAGTTAGTTACGTTGAACGACAGTCCGAA
This sequence comes from Creontiades dilutus, assembly GCA_031894815.1. Taxonomy (NCBI): domain Eukaryota; kingdom Metazoa; phylum Arthropoda; class Insecta; order Hemiptera; family Miridae; genus Creontiades; species Creontiades dilutus. Next base: position 740,049 of record JAVIWC010009012.1, on the reverse strand, counting down.
TTAAGGGGAGCGGTGAATCACTCCGTTTACGTCACCAACGATCCATTTCGACCGAGTTTATTAATGTTCCGAGGTGGCGATGCCGCTGTCAAAGGACTGTCGCTAGAAGGTCAGCCGTGTCTTCGTGTCACTCTATCTTGACTGTGCTCAAACGAGGTCGTCTTCGTAATTTGCCCTCACCCGAAAAAGGCTCTCAAATTCCAATTTGCGAGGATCGTCTCGGCGGGAAATAGGTGAGAAGCGTGAAAATGCCGGGCCTTCCCCCGCCGTCTAATCGATGATGAGCGATCACCGGTGAGTTGTTTTGGCAGGTGGGTGCTAGGGGAGATCGCCGCAAACCGTTCAACCGATCCGCTGTCAGGACGTTAGTGGATGCGCTAGTGCGGGAACGTCCTCGCCAGGCGGTCCACGTCTCGTTCTCTCTAGAGTCGAGTGCGGCTGTTGTATTGATGAATCCAAACGCGGACTGTTCAAAGTTCTCCGATGTGCCAGCTTAGTTAAACTTGGTTTAGAAACATACTTCATTGATCAGGTAAACATTTCAGGGAAAATTAGGCACTAAATGACATTTAAAAAAACGTATTCTTCACCCTTAGAGCGGAAATAAAAAGTTTTTTTGGCCTCTCAAAATTTACGATTAAGACAATTTAGACTTAATTCAAGGGGCGGTCGTATTTATGAATTCAACCGCTGGCTGTTCAAAGTTTCCCACTGTACCAGCTTAATTAAACTTGGTTTAAGAACTTAGTTCATTGAACAGGCAAAAATTGGTGTCAAAATTAGTAACTCAATGACATTCGATTAAACGTTGTACTTTTCACACTGACAGCAGAAATATAAATCTGGAGAGGCCCCTTCAAATTTACAGATTCAGGCAATTTAGGCTGTAAACAGCTGAATCGAACCACGGACTGTTCAAATTTTTCCAATGTACGAGCTTAGTTAAACTTGGTTTACAAATATACTTCATTGAACAGTCCGAAATTGGAGGTTAAATTAGTAACCCAATCACATCCAATTAAACTGTCTACTTTTCTCACTGACAACGGAAATATAAATTTTGAGAGGCTCCTTCAAATTTACTGATTCAGACAATTTAGGCTGTAAACGGCTGAATCGAACCACGGACTGTTCAAATTTTTCCAATGTACGAGCTTAGTTAAACTTGGTTTACAAATGTACTTCATTGAACAGTCCGAAATTGGAGGTTAAATTAGTAACCCAATCACTGACAACGTATAAATTTTGAGAGTTCAAATTTACTGATGCTCAAATTTTTCTTAGTTAAACTTGGTTTATAAATATACTTCATTGAACAGGCAAAGTTTCAAGGTAAAATTAGGTACTCAATAAATCCAATAAATCATTTTCACATGACTACGGGAATACAGGTCTTGTGGGAATACAGGTCTTGTGTTCCTCAAAGTTCACAGATGTTTCAAACCCAACACTAGGTTCAGACAATTTAAGCCGAATGGATGGCTGAATTTAACCGCGGGGTGTTCAAAGTTTTCCATTGTACCAAATTAGTTAAACTTGATTTACAAATATACTTCATTGAGCAGGACAAATTTAGAGTTAAAATTGGTACCCCGATGACCTCTACTTAAACGATGTGCTTTTCACAATGACAACGGAAATACAAATCTTGTGATGTCCCTTAAAATATGCAAATTTAGACAATTTAGGCTGAATTAATGTCTGACTCGAACCATGGACTGTTCAAATTTTTCAACTGCTTAATTAAACTTGGTTTACAAATATACTTTATTGAACTGGTTAAAAATGGAAGATAAAATTAGGAAGTATACGGACATCCGATAAAACTTATTTTTGGTTCATTATTCAATTATGAATAAGCTCTTGAAAAAAAAAAAATAAATAAAAAAAAACCCCCCTGAAAATTTCACGTCTACGTTTCAAAGGGTGTAGAATCCGAAATCTGCAATAAAATTTTCCGTCCGTCCGCCGTACACGCACGTTTCTCCCAAACGACTGGCAAAAAATCTGAAATTTTCAGGAAAAATCCATATTGGTCCGACAACGCCCCAATTCTTCAGCCAGCTCTCTCACTTAATTTAAAGTGCCACTTAACGGTTGTCAAAGTTTTGTAAAATCCCTAAAAACCTCAACCAAGGCGGGCCTAAATATGGACTTTTTTGAAGAACTTTCCATGAGGAATCGAATGAGCCCCTCCCCAGGTCTGTAGCTCAAACCATTCCCGATGTATGGCATGATCTTATGCTGCAAATTCTTTCACTGGGGTTTATTATTCAATTTCATTCATTTGGCTTGCGTTCATGATTTGAATTTCTACTAAGCTTTGGAGTGTGCGTGTGTCACAGGTGGTAGAGCGATTATTGAATTTCAGGAGGCACACAAATATGATCAACTGATCAATCCAAATAGGTATTTTGGTTGAGAACAGATTTACGTGCTCCATGCATATCTCCTGAAATTCAATTATCGCTTTATCACCTGTGAAACACGCACACTCCAAGGCTCAGTAGAAATTCAAATCATGAACGCAAGCCAAATGAATGAAATTGAATAATAAACCCCAGTGAATGAATTTGCAGCGTTTTTTACAATGACAGTGGAAACAGAAATTTTGTGAGGCCTCTCCAAATATATAAATGTTCAAATCCAACTCACCGTTCAGACAATTTAGGCTGAATTTGACCTCGGGATGTTCAATGTTTTCCATTGTACCAGCTTAATCAAACTTAGCTAACAAACATACTCCATTGAACAGGTAAAAATTGGAGGCCAAATTTTCAACTCAATGACACCCAAATTAAACGGATGTACTGTGTACTTTTCACATTGGCAGTGGAAACACAAACCTCCTGAGGCCTGTCAAAATTTAAAGATATTACTGACCCAATGCATTATTGAAACAATTTTGACCTAAACTTAAACGTCCGAACATATCCTCAAAATTAGATGAAAATAGGCAACATTTCAAATAGGTACGTACAAACTTTGTGGATAACATACGGGATGAACTTAATGAATTTCTTTCCAGAATAATTATTCTTCACACAACCAACATCTAGATTGTTGGAATGGTTCATAATGTATGCCGAGGTAACTTGTGAAGAATTTCAATATCTTTCCAATCATATAATCAGTATTAATAGAAGGTAGACCTTGTAGAAGGTAGATTAATAGAAGGTACCCAAGTTTTTTTCTGTTCTTCTAGCAAAATAGCACAAAGAAATTTCCATTGTAATGTAGAATAGGTTCAAGTACTGGTGTCGTACAATGTTGGACAACCCCCCCCCCCTTCCCAAAAGGTTGGTAATTCATTTGAATTTCATCAAAATTGAATATTAAGAAGGCCAGGCCATAAACGAAAAATTATTGAATGGCAGATGTTTATTGTAGATTCCCCATGTACGCAAACTCAATCTTCGCCATCCATTGCAATTGTGAACCTACAATTTTTCAAGCCAACTGCATAATTCTAAAGAAAAGTGTCGTTCCCTTTGAATTTAAATTAAAACCGCTCCGTGTTGAAACGATCAGGTAAACCTTCAAGCTTGGTTAGGAGGTTAAGAGAAAAATGTAAGAAATATCGATTTTTAAAATTTTTATTTTTGTTGATAAACTACCTATAAAGACCTACGTAATGTAGTGGGCACAGAAACCGAATACATTTATTTCTATTTTGATGTTCTGAAATAATGGCTTAGGCACTCTTTTGCGAGTATGAAATCGGATATATTTGTTGCTGGGTTTTTATAGACTTGCAAATTCCTCAAAATGGTGTGTTTTGAACCTATTTTATTGTTTCCCTCCTCAGGAAAATAAATCAGCATAATTAGGTTTTACGGTCTTCCGGTCTTCATGACAGACGCGTCATAACATGTAGGAGCTCAAATGTGGTCGGTGTCATGGGATCATGTTCCAGCTCTGAGTCCTCGCAAGCAAAAGTAAGTGACTTGTACCATTTTTGAGATTATAAGCTGCATCCTCTTTGAAGAATAATTCACACAAACTTGCTTTTTATCCAACTAAGAGCGAACATAATGATTTGGCTGCATGTTGTCACATTCGATGCATCATGAATACCTATTAAACGTCTAAAATATTGAAAGTATTGTATAGGTACATACTCTGAGTATTAAAAAACGGCATCTCCCTGAGAAATTTCACGAAAATCTTGAAAATTTAATCAGGTTTCCAATGGTTTGGTCGATTGTACAATTTCGTATCGATTTCATGTAGAAATTTCAGTTTGAAGGCAATAGAACGTTGGGTACGTACTGAAACTGCTAACGAGGAACCCCAGAAATAAAAGTAGTGTAAGTTCGAACGGTATGAACTAGGTGGATTATAAAATCCGTGAAATTGTTACTGAAGTGTCGAATGGTTTACAAACGGTACAATACATCAACTCAACGATTCCAAATCAATTTCTTGGAGAAATTCTAGTTAGAAGGCGCAAAAACATTGGTCACATTCTAAGACAGCAAAGGAACAGCATAAATTGAGAAAATTATTGACTCTGATACCGTTTTTTCTAAAATGTGAGATGGTTTAAAAAAGTTTAGTTTAAAAAAACATTCGCAACGAACACTAATTTCGTGACAAAAGCAGCAACCGCTTTTGGTGCATAACGTTTTTCTCCATGAAAACGCAAACTGGAATATCCCCATGGAATCGATACGGAATCGCAAAATTGATCATACCACCATTGGGAAGCCGATTAAATTTAAGAGTTTCCCTGAAAATTTAAAGCTTACAGCACGGTTTTTAATGGAAATGGAATCAAATGTTGAACAACTTTTGAGGGGCTGAAAATTTTTTCTTGGTCAAACGAGGTAATTGATTAAAAATAAGCCCAGCCATTTTTGAAGGGTTTTTTTTCTTCAAGAAAAAGCCAGGTTTTTTGGCGTAAATTTTTCCACCCAAGACCAACTGTTTTTTTTTTACTTTTCACCACATTGTCGGATTCAGCGTTTAATGTTCTATACCTCTGGTGTACCACTAGTTGAATTTTTGAAATTCAAGTCCAACGGAGTTATTTATTGCAATTAGGTCCTTAGAAGTTAGTTTTTAATAGTTTGAAAACTAACTTCAAAGGTTCCAAGACAACTCCGTTGACAATTTCATAACTCCATTTCCAAACAGTGTGGAGGAATCAACTTTCCAGTGGTATGGTCAATTTTGGAATTCCGTATTTAGTTCATGGAGAAATTCCAGTTAGAAGAGGAATAAACTCAGTTTATTAAACTGTGACACGTTCTGAAACAGTTTTCCAAACAAAATTGGTTGAAGCCGAATGATACATCTCAATAATTGAGAATTATGTGCAATTCAAAATTTCATCAGATTGAAAGTGCTCTAATTTTTGGACTGAAATTGGCGCCCGTAGAATATTTTCCGGGGGGGAGGGAGGGGGGGTTGGGAAGGCCATCGGGGGTCTGGGGTATGAAACTTTGCGGTAAAAAAGTAAAAGTAAAAAATGTTTTAAAGTTTATCTATTCGCCCAAAATGAATCATGTACGATCGAATAAGTTTTACTTCAAGAAAACATCTGAATTTTTCAAAACACTAAACCTGACAAAAATTTATGCCTTCACCAAATTTTCGCAATTTTGCGTTGATTTATTGCTCCTGCGTATTTCTATTATGATTATATAGATGTAGTAAAAACTAACCATTCCCCGTTAGATATTGTAGTATAATGAATCACGTTTGCATGTGAGAATTAAAGATGATCATGTTTCATAGTAGTTTTTAGTGTCAGAATATACTGACTTTTGTATATACTCTCGATGGCGTCATCATTCCTCACTCCAACATCATTACTCGAAACACATCAATTGCTCGGACTAAACATCACAAACGCATAAAGTACCATTTATCATACTGATTACCACTTCCTAAACTATTCATTCAAATTGAACATCAAATTTCTTCATTTTTCATTAAAAAACCAGAAACATTATACCTAACACGTGGACGATTTCCACAATATAACGTCGCATGTTGGGTAAAAGTTCAGTCATAACAGTGTAAACTGGTTTCAAACGCTACCTGCACTTCGGAACTCAACACCACTTTGAAATTTGGTTACATAAATTTTGATATGAACAACTTTTACCCTACATTAAGTACGAACTTTATTTCTGAATCAAACTGAATTTCATAAAATTTAATTTAACGTTGAAGTAAGATAAACGTGAGAAACAGCACAAGTAAGTATTCGTGTGAATTGATGTCTTCGCAAAGTTAACTTTTCTGAGTGCTGCCTTGTACAGTACGGAGAGCCGGGGTCAAGTCTCTGGTATGAGACTGCAGATTGCCGGACAACTGGTACGGTCGCTCAATCCGCCCTTTGTTTGATGCTTGTCTCCGGACAACTGGTACGTTGGATCTAGCGCGCGAAATCGTTACGATATGTTTTTGAAACCCTTACTGGGAATGAAATTGAAATTGGCAATCCTGATACATTTATCGAAGCCTCATTCTTACGCCGACGTTGAATTTGATCACCCCTTTGATTAAAACTCGCCTGTAATTGGAATGCTAGTCTGTGTGTGCGGGAGCATCGAACGACATAAAACTGCTTTTACTACGATTAGCCTTTAAATCAACTTGAACTTCTGCAAACTCAATTGTGGCATCTGGTCTACTAAGTGCATTAAATACATACATTTTTAGTTTTGTTCTTACAATAGTGGTGTCCGAACATACAGACTTTTATATTTACTCTCGAGTATTGACAATTCAACAGCATGCTATAGACTTGTACGGGAAATGGTTATCACCATAAGACCATGGTTATCACCATCATCATGACACGAACCACACCCATTGCACGGACTAAACATCACAAACGCATAAAGTACCATTTAGCATAGTTATTACCACTTCTTAAACTATTCAATCAAATTGAACAACAAATTTCTTCATTTTTCATTAAAAACCAAAAACCCATTCCCACCACCTAAATCCTATAGTTTGGAACATGTTCTTTGGTTGATTTTATAGAAGTTATAGAAAACACCGGAATTCTAATGGTGACGTTTATATCCTTGAAAGAGACTGTTGCACATGATTACGAGTAGGTAGAGTTCAAATTGAAAAGAGGTGCCGATACGAAGTTGAACAATCATGAAGGACGATCAAAGCTTAAACAAAACCATGTTTGACGTTTGTATTTAGCAGTACAACTGTAAATTGTTCAACCGCTAGAAAGGCTTTTCAAATTTTTAATTGACTCGGTGGGTTTCAGAAAAAGCTGACGCCTGAGGAAGGTGCCGATCTACTCGACACGTATTTGAGGATCGAAAGGGACATATTCAGAGAAGAAAGAAGTCCGCCAGCTCCAGCGCTAGGTAGGTGGAAATACAAATTAACGTAATTTTACAATTAGGTCCATTGGCCCATGATTTGTAAATCGCTTGATTAGGTAGCGTCACGGTTGCCAACTTTTTTTCAGAAAACCCCCTGAGCGGGAAATAAAAATCCCTAAAAAAAACCCTAAATCCATTTTGAAAATCCCTAGAAAAACCCCGAAGGCATACGTACCTCTTTGTATCATCATAGCCTGGATTGAGGAGCAGTGCGAATTTGGCGGAATATCAGAACAGGAGAATTAATGCACTACATTACATCATGCTGAACGTATATTGTTTTAATGAGCAAAAACTACAGATAAAACCAGGTATCCACTCCATACTACAAACCTACTCTAATCTAAAATACTAGTACCTAATCTAAAATAGTAGTACAACGAGATCATTATTTGAAGAATGAGATCATGCGAAAGTATATGGTTTCAAGAGCAAAAACTACAGATATAACTAGGTGTCAACTCCATAGTACAACCTACCCACTTCAAATCTAATATACTATTACCCACACCTACCTTCTGCTAAAAAGTGAAATATATGTTTTAAACCAATCACAGTCCAGGTCCAATGCGTCCGCTATCGCGCTGTCCATTTCGCTATTGATGTGATCGTACAACTGTTCATTGAACAACGAGATCATCTCCTCCGTGGGTACAAAATTAACGCAAGAGATGCCCTCATTTCGGAGAAAATATCTCACCATCAGAATGCTCTGTATAACATCAACAGAGAGCCTGTTCCTTACTTTGTTTTTGATATTGTTATAAATGGAAAAACATCTCTCAACGAACGCATTGGAAATTGGTAAGGACATGAGGGAAAGTGCAAATGACAATGTATTGTCTGAATCGGGGGTTGTTGGCTGGAGTTGTTGGGATGCACTTTCAGCGACCATTGTCTTTGTATCATCGGCTGATGGCCAACTGAGACGAAAACATTGGTCAGATAAAATCCCTTAATTCTCCCTGACTAGCAAAAAAAAAAACCCCCTAAACATTTTTGACCCTAAAAAACCCTTTCAGGAAACAAAACCCTAAATTTAGGGGGAAAACCCCAACTTGGCAACCGTGGGTACTATATATATGTCAACTCCTATGGACAATTCACACAAATTGGTTGTAGGTGTACTGACCACGACAAGATTGTCTTTACACAATTTGAGGTAACTAGAAGAAAACTACATTACCGCTAAAAAAACCCAAGTGTATGCCTGAGTCACGAATTCTTACCTAAATTGAGGTCGTTACTAACCCAATCTAATAGAAACTTTGAGCAGATAAAAAAAATATGTAGCTAAATAAATTTTCAGTAGGATTTCTGCTGATGATGATGTAGGCAGTCCATCTTATCTTAGCAGCGTTGCCTTGAGTATACCATCATAAGTGAAGGGGCTTAACCTACCTTTTACTGCGAAACGGAATAACGTAATTGTTATGTTTATTCGACTTTTCTTCTCTAATGTAGATGCAAACTGCTTAGAAGAAAACGGATCATTCGTGCAAATTCTCCACATAAGTAAATAGTTCTTTTAATTCTAAGCTTTAAGCTTTTTATATAATTTATATTTTTCAAAATCAAAATGTTTAACCATTGAAGAATTTCAACAACTAAGTTCTCTCCAAATTTATTCGTCCATCCTCATTAATTTGAAAACCTTGCCCTTCTTGTGGTTGAATCGAAAACAAGGAATTCTTTAAACAAACTCCGATACCAACAAAAACACAAACCGTTTGGTGAATGGGGTTCTACTGGTTGTTTGATTTCATTAATCGATGATTGAATCGTCAATTGGTAAACTGAAAATAGCTGGTTCGCGGCTCTACTCTACGTTTTGGTTATATTATTCAATAATAAACCATTGTAATCGCTCTTGAAAAAAAAAAATTTAACCCCCCTCAAAATTTCATGGTTTACGTTTCAAACAGTGCAGAATCCAAATCTGCAATAAACATTTTTCCGTCTGTCCGCCGTACCTCCGTACGCACGATTTCTCCCAAACGGCTGGAGTAAAAAATCTGTAATTTCCAGGAAAAATCAATATTGGTCCGACAACGCCCCAAATCTTTAGCCAGCACTCTCACTTAATTTAAAGCGGCCTTTAAGGGTTGTCAAAGTTTTGTAAAATCCCTAAAAACCTCAAAAAAAGTCAAGGCGGCCTAAATTTGGACTTTTTTTAAGAACTTTCTTTGAGGAATCGAATGAGCCCTTCCCCAGGTCCGTAGCTCAAACCATTCCCGATGTATGGCCCGATTTGAGGTGCCAACATTTGCGTTATTTTGGTTTATTATTGTTTTTGTTTTGATTGCAGTAACCTAGTGATATAGTGATCGTGGATACTGGAGTGAACTCCTAAAAGGGTTTATAGCCGATACACGGGTTGAAGCATTTTGATAACCATGAAAAACGCTGCAAAATCTTTCACTGGGGTTTATTATTCAATGATTCATGATTTGAATTTCTACTAATCTTTGGAGTGTGCGTGTTTCACAGATGATAGAGCGATTATCGAATTTCAGGAGGCACACAAATATGATCAACTGATCAATCCAACTAGGTATTTTGGTTGAGAACCAAAAAACTTTGACAACCCTTAAAGGGCACTTTAAATTAAGAAAGAAAAGAATTGGGGATTTTTCAAAATTTCAGATTTTTTGCTTCAGTCGTTTGGGAGAAAACGTGCGTACGGCGGACGGACGGAAAATTTTTCATTGCAGATTTGGATTCTACACAATTTGAAACGTAAACCATGAAATTTTTCAATAGCGCATTTTCAAGAGCGATTGCAATGGTTTATTATTGAAAAATATACCAAAATCGATACTTCTGTGACGATTTTTCGGTAAATTGATCTTTTGGATTCGATTTTGAATCGATTCAAAAAAGCCATTTGTTTGTATCGATATCCCATCTTTAACCAGTGGGAGGGCTTGGTTTTTGATTTGGGCCCATGAAAGTTATCCATGAATGCAAATATAGCAATCCAACCTTTTCCAACTCATGACTTCGATGCCTCCCTTTTAGCGTTCGTGAACAGACTTGCTCCTGCTCGAAACATACCTTTCATTTCGATAAAACAGCGACCAATAATCATTAAGTAACTAATTAATTCAGCCAAGTGATTTTGGCATACTTCTGTCTCGAGCTAATAAAACGTTTGGTTCGATATTATGACAATGTCATGGGTAGTTATAAAAATGAGACGTAGATGTTGGTAGATATCGTCCACCTCGATCTCGCTCTATTTAAACACTAATCTGCGCGTTTCAGGGCACGCAATGGTCAAATTGGATCGATTGAGCGGCGAACTGGACTCAGCGATGGTGGACATGTCAGGCGAGCGGGAAGATCAAGTTCAGATACCCGGCACCGTCCCCGAAATGGACTCAATGTGAGTGGTTGTCGATTTAGAAGAATACGGCGCCCTTCAGTCGAACCTCGTTATCTTAAAACAAAAGAAATGTATATTTAGAGAGAAATTTTGCCACTGAGAGAGGATGGGCATATGTGTTTCTAGGAGTATGGTTGTACCTATGATTTCGTAATTATACGGTTACCTTCATGCAGGGTGTACCACGACATATAAACCTCCTAAAATCGTAATGTCTAGGGCAGGGGTGCTCAAACTTAAACTGCTGGCGATTTACCCCAATATTTTTAGACTTACGATCGACTCTGAGAGGCTGCAAGTATGTGTGATGCATGGATGTCGTACATACACGATACACCCTACCTACCTACGTAGGGTGTACCGTAGCATATATAGATATTAGCTTTCCGCACAATTTACATTATTTTAGTCAAGGTTTGGGTTAGGTTTACTCAAGTTCTTCTCTACAATATCAATGAAAAAACTCCTAGTTATTCAAAATTGCGAGTTTATTAGTTGTTACAAAACAAAAGAGTTACATATGGTGTTAAACCAAACCAAGGAAAGCAAAACTTCAATCTAATTAGTTTTGTATTTGCTTGGAGCTTAAATGGGAACTGCAGGACTACTGAAATTCAGTCTGCCAGACGCAGGGCATCTCATTGATTTCGATGTTCCTCTCAAACTTCAGTAGTTTGTAATAGTTCCAAATTTAAGTGCATCCTGCTGATCCCACGGAGCACTCCCTACACAGTGGTTCGCGCGGAGACTGGTGTGCTAACAATCAGTACCCTCGTACTAAGGGACGCCTTGAAATGGCTGGTAAAGACGCTACGCATGCCACTCGACCGTTTGGCAGCGCTACGCAAAGCGCCTGTTCGATCGCTCCACACCACCAGCTTGCGATCCTAGGTATAACTGGGTCAAACAGCTCAGGGGCGCCTTGGGTGCTTTTGGACGAAGTGATTAGAAATTATTTCTACAGAAAGCCGTACCACAGATCACAAATCTTCCATACCACATTCGGTCGATTACAACGTGATAGGTACATTTATCTGTTGCAACTGGAAAGTTTGTAAGGAAGTTACAATGAGTAAACACAGAGCTCACACTAATCCAGAATATTTTTAACAAATCAAGTGCATTTATAGCGATCCGAAATGTTCTTGAGAAGTCACTAAATAGAATGATATGCTTTCATTTATAATAGATAGACTGGATGGTTTACCCGGCATTGCCCGGGTGGGGGTAATCAAATGAATGATAGGTTCACACTGATCATTATCAACCAATAGTCCAACCGAAGTCTCATTTTATGTTATCAATTTCAAGGTAGTCCACCCGAGGTATGTTGTATGGAATCTTTATTTACATGGCTTTGAACACCTAATAAAAACGTCTTTACGAATTGGAAAAACTTGCGTGTTGGACTGATGTTCGCAGTTTGTGAGCGTTTGGTTGCCCAAGTGAGCACACATAATCTTGAACCGTACTGCTGATACACCATTTTGAAAAAAACATTTGTAGGGAGTGAGGTATATGCTACTATTTTTTCCCCTCTTGAGCCTACGACCTCCATGGGAATCGCCGCTCAAGTCTTTCAAATTAGGTGAGTGGAACAGCACAAATTAGCTTAATTTTAGCTACAGTAAATACTTTCGTTGCCAAAATCGCACTTTCTCAGATGTCATCCCTACTTCAAGGGGCCATTGGCTATTGTCAGGAAAAGCTCTTTACAGGGCACAAATCTTGAAACTGGTTGAAACAAAATTTATCGGAGACTCAATCACTGACGTCAATCGCTTTATCAAGGGGGCTTCTTCAGCATTATTTTCTTACATTGGCCGCGCGTTCCTTTGATCTGTTATTGCATGCTGAGCCGTACTTTTGGCAAGGTCAGCTTGAAATTCAAGTCGTAATTTTAAAGGAAACTTAGTTTAGAAACAACGTTGACGTTGGGAAAAAAGACGTTGTTATATCTACTCAAAACTCGTCTTTCTAGGGTAAAACATGATTTTTTTAGGGCAATCGATAAGGATCTCAAATTGCGTTCAAACTTTTTACGACCTCAAGGATCCTGAAACATTTCAAATGAAAAATTATCCAACCAACTCAAATAACAAAATGTTATCAACGAGCTTCCAACTACTACACTAATTGTCAACAAATGCGATCAAGTTTCACTTGCCACAGTCACCATTTTATTGGAGTAGGGAGTGAGAGTTAAAAAACCCACACTGCCTCCAAGGGGTGGTTTTCCCGGTAGAACTGACATGGAAGGTCTAGCCAAAATCCTACCACCAGCTTTGGGACCATCTTGAATAAGGGATATCATCAAAACAGAAGCAACTTCATAAAACACCCCTTCCAGTCAGTTGGGGGCTACTTTTCAAAACATTGTAGGGAGTGAGGAAAAACCGTGTGACACTGAAGTATTGGGCTGATAAGGCTAGTTGATTTGATCCAATTGTTTTTCCTGAAGCGGATATCCATTGTAGATGGTATGTTATTGCATAATGTAAGTGGATATAACAGCCCCAATAAATATTTCGCTGAGTAGTGACGATGTAAGTTGTATACCTCTGGTTAGAAATGTTGTATACCGAAATTTTGAAATGACCCATACAAGAACATTGTCAATCCTACAAAACCGACTGAAGAATTAGTTTGAAGTGTGATGCCTCTTGATGAACAACTTTTTTGGGGGCATCATCAGCCAACTAATGAATTTTGAGCCATTTGTGGGAAATAGTTTGAAAATCACAGTATCTGGGAATGCAGTCCAACAGAGCAGCGGAAGAAAAAATTTCTATATTGCCAAGAATAGTTGCTTGTTTGGATTGTTTCAAGATTGGTAATTGCTCTTGCACTGTACGAAGATTGTAGACCCAAAAACAAATGAATATAATTTTTCAGAAAATGCGAAAACAAAAAAATACTAACTGTAGAAATTACGAAGTTGTAGCAGTCTGATACTTTACAAATAATACACGCTGAACCTAAAATACGTTTATTTGTAGGAGGCTGGAGAACTACGATGAATCGATAAGGCGAGTTCTTCACGAATTGAGCGTAAACCGCATGCCCGATGTCGCTCAAGAACACGAAGAATTCGTCTCAAATTTAAATAGAAAAGTGAGTAATGCGGTATTAATGTATTTATGACATTTACAAGTCAAGCATTTTCCAAACCAAGTTGAACTTTTCCTTATAAAATTACACTTTTTCCAAATCAAATTTAATTTTTCATAATTATTGGCAAAATGTCTAAAAATGAACCGGAACATAAAAGTATGTAGCGATGATTGTTAGCAATTGTGAGTGAGATATTCAAAAAGCTTGTGTTAAAATTTTAGAATAATAAACGTTATTTTTATTTTAGATTGAAAAATCTATGATCTATAAAACAAATATAACGTTTCTTTTAGATAGATCTATAAATATCGGTATGAAAGGCATATTATTATATATATTAAGGTGGGTGGGCTTTGTACAAAGAACTAGTTCATTTTAAACAATAAGTCGCAGTTGTTAAACGAACGATTCATTAACCCACTGTGTTACCAGTCCTTGGATTGGTGTTAACAGTTTGAGTAGATTTTGTAGGTAGAATTTACATAAATTTCATTGAAAAAGGGTTAACACCACAGAAAAGAGGAAGTTGGTCTCTTTCCAAAACGCTGGCTTTCTCGGGAGGCGGAATATAGGGGATAGCAGCATAGCATATAGGGAACCCAAATCTGCCTATTTCGCTAACTCTGACTGCCTGTGGATAGGCCAGGATGCAACTAATCGTTCTGAAAATGTTTGAAATATTTAAGGTAAAACATAGGTACTTAAAATGGTGGATTTTTATTCTTCGAGTTCAATTGTGTTCAAAAAGTTACTATTTCAGGCGATGAAACAACATCGAATATATTGGTTGAATAAACGAAAAGAAGACGCTCAAGATGAAGTTACGAGGCTCTCCGAGCGGATACAACATTTACAATCATTGTATCAACACCACGATTCACTCGTCAGTAAGTTATTTATCAGTAAACAGCAAGGTTGTAAGATGTAATGCTTAGAATAATTTGTTAATCCTACAACTAGTTACATAGGTGTTTAAAACCATTTAAAAACCAGATCGGTACCATTTCTGGAACTTGTGTTGGACTGAAGTTTGTCTAACCAACGAAAAATTCCTAAACTAAAAAATATATTTGTCAATCACTATGAGAAAGAATAATTACAGGAAAATTGAGGGTCCCAATTCTCATCCCCCCAGGTTACCCCACCATATTCTTCCTATTATTTCACACGGTGTACGTGGTTTGTTTTATATTTTTAAATGAAATCATAATGTGTGTAATAAAACATAATATACTTTCATTTAAAAATGTAAAACGAACATCTGTCATTCGTAATATTCATACACTATGCAGGGGTATTTAATTTGTATTTAATACTCCCCCCCCCCCCCCTAACTTAAAACCAGCCCCCCCCCCCCCCCCCATGTAATTTATTACCCCCTCTCCAAAACCAAAACGTAACAAAATTTGTTACATTTAATACTCGTATTTAATTTGTATTTAATACTCGTAAGCACCCCTCATTTTATCTAAAACTAATCACGGACAATATTCGAGCACTGTCATTGTCATTTATACATTTTCAGATAGAAAAACAAACCATATTTAGATAAATTACTAGGTTCGTTAGATTTACTTTCTATCTAGTGATGTAATGTATTTTTGAATATCGTCACGTTAAACACTGTTTCAATCAACTTTAACCCCCCCCCCCCCCCCCCAATTTTTTTGGACCCAAGAATTTCAATGACGCAGTCTGCGTCAAACCCCCTCCCCCATGTGGGCACCTCTGCACTATGTGAAATGACAGGAAGAATAGGAACAATGTAATTCCAGATTATGGAATTCTAAGAACATAAAGACTAACATTACTATTTTACGATAATTAATTTTTCATTCTATGATTTTTAAATGTTTTTAATACCTGTGCGGGTACCCCTGGCCTTGTGTATTGCCTCATAATCTGAAAAATCATGAAAATCAAACCAAATATAGGTTGCAAGGAAATCATTGCATGCAATTCATTGACGTACATAGGGTTTGTGTTTAACTTTAACAGACCAGTCTTAGTCTATGCATCTTGTGTTTTGATTTGTTCAATAATTCTGTACAAATTATGACGATGGCATCTGGCGCAATCACCGTTATAAAATGATAAGGACACATTATAGTTCGTTGTTGTATAACACCATTGGAATCATAAAATTGACAATGGAAACTATATCAGACCAATGGGTAACAATCATTGTTCATGAGGAAAATGGTACCTGATTGATATGCTGTTTACCTCAAAACCAAGATCTTGCGGTAACCGGGTTTATCGACCTGTGAGGTGCGGGGTTCAATATGCTATCTAACATAGTCCTACAAAGTAGACAAGAATGCAAGGCTTATTAGCTGCATGAGCGTTTCTTTCTCGACACATGTGTTTCGACACATGTGTGCAATTTTTAAAAAGCAAGGAAGTGCTGCCAGATGAAATAGGATTGTGTGAGAAAGTGAAAGACGGTGAAGTGAACGGTGGCCAGTTGAAGGGAGTTATTAAGTTCAGTCGTAAACGAAATAGTGCGGGGGGAGTGCTAAAAACTAAATATTTGCGACGTACGAAAAAAGGTAGCGAAACTTTCAAGTCCATTTGGGAACCCGATAAATGTGTTACGTACCGAGACGTAACTCGTCCCTTTAATGTCACTTACCAATATGTTTCTATGTGCAGATGGAGTGGGAGCCCCTAAATCGGACTTGATGTCAGAATACGAAAGACTTCGGAGCTACAGGGACACTTTGTACAACGGCGAGCTGTCATGGAGAGACGCTCTGAGGCTCGTCCAAGCTTCGGCCACGCTCGCTCGCTCCGGCCTGGACAGCTATTCACAGCTTAAAGACACCTTGTGAGTGAAATATTGGATTTCTTCATTGCAAACATTCATTGTTCTACTACCGATATCACTCAATAGATGGTGTGCAACGTACAGTTTCTGATATGTCATCAGTATTTTCTCCCTTTGTTCACTTTTTTCCATCTTCTGATTTTGGTTTATTGTTTTCAATGATGAGCCTTCGCAATCTTATAGCAGAAATTCTGTATTACCGCCTCAAATTTTGTCATTTTAAATTTTGAGGTGCGCAGATTCAGAATCTGAAATGTACGACCGACGTACGCTGTCCGGGTCACAAAAGGCATTGATATTGATGTAAAAAAGCTGCAAATTGTTACACAGAGGTCTTATTAGATGTAGGCAGTCGTACACTATCTAAACTCGACACCTCATGCCTCCGTACCGGCATAATTATTTAGAGTGTACGACTGCCTACGTCTAATAAGACCTCTGTGTAACAATTTGCAGCTTTTTTACATCAATTATTGCATTGAATGCAATTATTGCATTCGCATTCGAGATTAATATACTTGAGCTTCTGCGAGCAGCGGGGTCTAGCTCGGACTCCCAGTTGAACAGGCACTCCAGCACGACCGCCTACCTGACCACAGACAACCGATTTTAATTTTCATCCTATTACCACGAAGATGAGGTTTTTCAAATGGTGAGCGAACGGATGATAGCAACCCGCGGTCTCATTCGATTCAGAGAACTAATTTCTATCTTGATTCAACACAAAACTACCCTCTTACATCAACATTTTTTGAGATTTTGACTCTTTAAAAGTGGAATCCTTAATTCCGGATTTCGGAGAAAAGTTTCAATTTGGCTACCGGAAGAATAAAATCACTCACACAGACAAATCAATTTGAATTTTTGGCATATTATCAAATTGAAAATTTTGGCAAATTAATTTGAACCTTTGGCCCAAATCAATTTCAATATTTTTGGCATCTCAATCTAAACTTTCGGCGACTCAATTTCGACTTCTGGCATACCACTTCGAGCTTTTGGCATATCAATTTATACTTTTCACAAACCCAACTAATCCAACATTCCACCCCATATAATTAGGGCCCTATTTGCTCTTTAAGAGTGCTTACAACTCATGTATATCGAAATCTAACGTGTACAGAAACATTGCTATCATATAAGGTTGCTCTTTATAAATTTTGTTTATTATGGATTGCTTGGCAAATACAATTTGAATAATTTAGAAATATACTATTTGATAGATAAAATGTTATTTTCTATCAGATATCTATTATGGTAAGTTACATTATTCACTTGTATTGACAGGAACAATGACAGCAGATGGAGACTAGCAAGTGACGCAAGGAACGGCCTCCACGAAGCAGTTCTTTGTGTGCAGGCCGCCATGGGCACCCTCCCCGGCGTTCAGTTTCCCTACTGCTCCTTGCGAGAGCTTCAAGCTCTCATGCAAGTAGGTAATCGATTTCTTTTCTTTCGTTAATTTCCATTCTCGAGGAAAAATGAAGTGAAGATAATCATAATTGGAAGGAAATAGCGTTTAGCTCAGCTTTGTCGAACAACTGAATAGCCGCTTTTCCCCTCTTTCTTCCTCTCTCTCCCGAGTCGAACGTTGCGGAAGCCCGATGATCACTTTCGAAGACAAAAAAACGCTGCAAATTCTTTCACTGGGGTTTATTATTCAATTGGCTTGCGTTCATGATTTGAATTTCTACTAAGCTTTGAAGTGTCGCTGTTTCACAGGTGATAGAGCGATTATTGAATTTTAGGAGATATGCATAGAGCATGTAAATCTGTTCAACCAAAATACCTATTTGGATTGATCAGTTGATCATATTTGTGTGCCTCCTGAAATTCAATAATCGCTCCTTCCTGTGAAACACGCACACTCCAAAGCTTAGTAGAAATTCAAATCATGAACGCAAGCCAATTGAATAATAAACCCCAGTGAAAGAATTTGCAGCGTTTTTATTGAACCTCAATACCCCCCCCCCCCCCACAATAAAAACATCTATAATTTATCAAGTTCCTTGAGCACTTGCGTTAAAACTTCCCCAAATCAAAATTTAAACGATGTAGCCAAAGGTAAACTGATGTAGAGGAGGCACAGAAATATCATCAACTGATCAATCCAAATAACATTTCGTCAATGTTATTGCTTTGTGTCTATTCGTTATAGTGGAATCGCCTCGTTTGAACTACCTTGTTACCCAACTAATGTAACAATGATGTTCAATTTAAACACAGAAAATAGATTTTACTCGTTTACTATATGTTCTGTGAATTTAATACTGACTGTTGTGAATTTAAGAGACATAAAATTTGAATGGATGAAAATTTGGAGATGAGTTGCGAAATTTTGAACATGTTGTTAAATTTCAAGCGCGTAAATTTTAAAATAGTAGGTCTAGGACAGAGTGACGGAATCAAGGGAGAGGATTTGAATGAACCCCCCGGGCTGGTCCGGGCTTATTTATACGGGTGTTCTGAAAACCGTGAGGGATTTCCCATCCGTTCCGCCCTGACCACGGAAAATCATCGACTCTTGGGTCGCCTTTCGTCGGTTTATTGATAACCACATGTTATATTACAATTCTTAGGGCTTCTCCTCACACTTACTGTATTCCAGATACTCACCGTACAACGCATAATTTAAATCTCTTTTACAGGTTTTGGAATACATTTACACGGACATGCAAATCCCTGAGAGATACAGACATGGAGCCGAAGTCTACGGTAGTTTTCAAAAAAGGACCGTCGCTCTGTACCACTGGATTAAAAAGGTTTGTGCGTAGCAAATCATAGTAAATTATAAACGTGAGTTAACTGTATTTAATAAATAAGGAACGAACTTGGGGAGATATCACATTAGTTTCCGTTCATATCTTTGGAAACATGCAACGCAGTTGAGTAGCATTTTTCAGCAGAGTATGACATTAATTCTTGAAACAATATGACCAAAGTTATGAAAAGTATGAATTATCGGTAACTGACTGTTTTGATTTTAAAAGGCATTCTTCCGGTTTCAATATTGAAGTATTTAACATGTTGTTTTCATAGTTGAAACTATATGACCAAAGTTATGAATAGTATGATTTCGACGGCTAAGAACCAGCATGACATAACTCAATTTTTCCGATTTTGAGGTTTTTGCACTTTCTTATTCAAATTTTCGCGCCCGATTCGATGGAACCATTAATTTTTTGATAAAACCACACGGAGCGCCGCTATCGTCGATTTAGTCAGCATAGCATAACTGGAATTGAGCAGCAGCATGACATAACTCACCTATTTACCATGGAGTCGTCACCAGTCGCTACATCTGATGTAAGCTGCCATCCATTTTTGTTGAAATTAATTCCTCAAACTCATGAAATTTAGCTTGGTATTGTTGCTGAAGGATTCATCTTCAAAATAAACCACTAATCTTCCATCCCTATTTTTTAGTTACCTTGGAATCAGTGCAAGAAGAACACGGGCTTAGTTATGCTATGCTGAAATACTCGTATTTCTTGAGTTATGCTATGCTGATCTCCTAGTTTCCTTGATTCTCTATGGCAAACATTCAACTATGACTACGGTATTTTGGAACGCTATGCTGTAGAACCAGGATAATTTTAGTTTCAACGAACGGTTCTTTTACCAGTAAATTAGAAGAGAAGCAAACGTCTTTGTTGCCAGAGAATAATAAACAAAAAATGAGAAAAAACGGTCGAAAGTGAACTGTAGAGGTCGAGAGCGAACGTTCAGTAAAATATTATATTAAGTCAATTAAGTAATGATACGAACTTGGAGAACTTTTGACTCCATGCTTTGGGTACACTGAAGTTAAAAGCCAGAGAACTGCTAAACGCACGCCTCAACATTCAAGCACCTATCGTTCTCACTGAAATTCCCTTTAGAATGTTGCAAATGGTGACCAATGATGAGCTACCGTTATTAGAGGGCTCCAAAGGAACTACCCACACCTCAGCTCAGAGTATTCTCTCTCAAAATTATCAACGATGAATACGGCGACCACTATGAAATATTCACAGATGCCTCTAAAGGAGCCAATTGAGTTGGTGTGGGGGCGTACGACCTGCAGACTAAGCTATTGCATTCGAAAACATTATCGGTAGATTCCAAATATGAAATTATGTCATTCTGCTGGGAATGGAAGTTGCAATAAATAAAAGCAGCTCTAGAGTACTGATCTTCACAGAATCAAAAGCTGTATGCCAGGATCTCCAATGAATCCATTGTGGCGCAAACCAATAACTACCTGGTATACAAAATCGCAGCTACCAACCTGGAGTGTCCCAATAAAATCATTACCTTTCAGTGGATTCCAGGGCTCACAAATGTCATGGAAATGATATCGCCGACTGTGCGTAAGTACGGAGCAACACTAACGACAACACTACGCCAACAATGTAATTCAACACCAACTTTCAACGTACGAGTAGCAAACAAATTTTATTCGAAGATGGCTATTGTTTTTCAACAAGGAACGATGAGACTCACCCATTCGTCCAGCCTAATCCATGTAGCTGAACTATTATAGTGTTCTGAATATTTGACATGACAAGGAATTCCGATACTAACGGGGAGCATTTGCTAGAAAATGTAGATGAAGCTGTTATTGGAGCTGATGAAATTGTTATCACCACAAGTTTTTGGTTGATTTGACGAAAACCCTCTTGATTAATCTGCTACCAAGTTTGAGTCATATAATGTTCCTTAGCTAATATTTTACGAAGTTCCCCTCTCTTTCATAGTGAACATTTTGTGGTTAATATGTAGTTCAAGTTTCGATAGTAAAATTGGTTGATAAGTTTTGATAGTGATGGAGGTGAAATTTAGAAGATTAATACCTAGTACTTTTAGTCAAGAGACCAAATTGAAAACCTTATGATACTGCTCCTTCAATAATTTTGGTTCAAAATGTTCACATAGTTTTACCTAGATAGCTACTTAGCATAAGCAAATGTACTTAGGAAGATAATAAACAACAGTGAACATTTCATCATTGTTTGGTTCGTGATAATCGTATCCATGATAGTACCTACCTGGTTTTGCCTGATTTCTTTCTTGTTAATAACGAAAATGAAAAATCAATGCACACTTACTTTTTGTTGGCTTTTGTTCTATACTTGGTTTACAGCATTAACTGCTATAATATTATGTCAAGTATTTTTCTCTAACATGTTGTGCTGAAAGGTCATCAGTAAGTATATAAAAGCTAAATTTTTCGTTAGACCGGGTAATCAGTTTTGAATAGTATATTGAATTATTTTCTTATTTTATTCATTGGCAGTTGACTAGGTATTTTGCTTTTAAAATGCATTCAACCGGTTTCGATAAATTTAAGGTATTTAACATGTTGTTTTCATAGTAGAAACTATATGACCAGAGTTATGAAAAGTATTAACTAGGTAATTTACTTTTAAAAGGCATCATGTTATTCAACTGACGTTCGTAGTAGAAAAAATATGACCAAAGTTATGGAATGTATGAATTATTGGCCATTGACTATTTTACGTTCAAGTGTTTTTATGGTATTTCACACGTTCTTCTCATATGACCATTTACTATTTTACTTCTATTTAAAAGGTATTCATCCGGTTTCAATAAAATATGGTATTTCACATGTTGATCTCATAGTTGAAACTATTTGACCAAAGTTATGAAATGTGTCAATTATTGAACATTGAATATTTTACTCATAAAAGGCATTCATCCGGTTTCAGTAACATCACGTTGTTTCACAAGACGTTCTTAGTTGAAACAATATGACCAAAGTTATGGAATGTATGAATTATTGGCCATTGACAATTTTACTTCTAAAAGGTAAAATAAAATCCGGTTTCAATAAAATATGGTATTTCACATGTTGATCATAGTTGAAACTATTTGACCAAACTTATGAAATGTGTGAATACCAACTGTGGAACACGCACACTCCAAAGCTTAGTAGAAATTCAAATCATGAACGCAAGCCAATTGAATAATAAACCCCAGTGAAAGAATTTGCAGGGTTTTTAGATAATTACTGATACCTGTCAATTTTTCAACAATTGATTCATTTCAACTCTTTTCCCACTGACCCGTTTTTGGTAATTTAGCACATCAAGAGAGTGCGGGGTGGATAAACCTTTGCTAGTTATTAACTATTTTTGCGGTCGTTTTGTTTTAGACGATGGAAGAGACGATTCATAAAGATGTCGTTGACGTTGACCAGAAATTGGCCCAGCTCACCACCAACGTGACCAATCAAACTGCGAACAACATTCGACAAATGGTACGTATCTTCAAAAAACTTCAATACGAACCACGCAAACCGACAGAAATAACGAATTTCTACGTGTTTTACACATATGTACACGGTGTGCCACGAAAACGTGCCACTTGCGCGATCATGTGCAATCGAGAGCAACTTTGTCTTTCCAATTAGAAACCCCTTTTGGTCTATTATTCAATGATAAACCATTGTAATCGCTCTTGAAAAACGTCTGCCAAGTGGGTGTGGCACATAGCTTCCTCGTATCCATAACACGACTGTATAGATCATTGAAAATTATTATTGACTAAAGAACTTCGTTCAATTAGGCGAAGTAAATGTTGAATTAGGGTAAATTTATTGTTATGCAGGAGCATGGAAGAAAATAAAGGTAGGCATGTTCAACTATTGAACAAACTATAAAATATACCTAATAAGTCCGAACAATCCCTGAAAATTTCATCGAAATCGGTCAAAAACTCCCGGTGTTATGCTTGTGGCAAAGATTTCACGTTTGCGCATGAGCAGAGGCTACTATTGATCCGGGGGTCATGAAACTCATAGGGGACCATCTGCACATCAAACCGAACAATCCCTGAAAATGTCATCGAAATTGGTCGAGAACTCCCAGAATTATGCGCGTAACAAAGATTTCACGTTCGCGCATGCGCAGAGGCTACCATTGATCCGGGGGTCATGAAACCTATAGGGGACCATTTACACCCCAACCCGAACAATCCCTGAAAATTTCATCGAAATCGGTCAAGAACCTCCGGAGTTATACCCGTAACAAGGATTTCACGTTTGCGCATGCGCAGAGGCTACTATTGATCCGGGGTCATGAAACTCATAGGGAACCATCCACACATCAAACCAAACAATCCCTGAAAATTTCATCGAAATTAGTCAAGAACTCCCGGAGTTATGCGCGTAACAAGGATTTCACGTTTGCGAATGAGTAGAGACTACTATTGATCCGGGGGTCATGAAACCTATAGGGGACCATCTACACCCCAACCCGCACAATCCCTGAAAATTTCATCAAAATCGGACAATAACTTCGTGTAGTTTTGCCCGTAACAAGGATTTGCTGACAGACAGACAGCCACACAGACACACGGACACACAGACACACAGACAGACACGGAACCAAAATCGTTCAGAAAGGTCTAAAACGCAAAATGCGAGTGGAATTTTTGATTTTGGAGACAAAAAATTTTTCACATTCCGAAAGTGAAAACAATGCTTCCGCTACTTTAGTAGACTCGGAAGCAAAAAGTGCTAACCCTCCCTGAAAATTTCATGGTTCACGTTTCAAAGGGTGTAGAATCCGAATCTGCAATACAAATTTTTCCGTCCGCCCGCCGTATGCACGATGCAATTTTGATATTAGTGGAGAAATTGAAGATTGAATACAATGAAGTGGGTTTTCACAAAATTCACGTTTTTCGTCCGAAATCGATTTGTCAAAAAACACGAGTTTGGCATCGGATTTTATGCATCTTTCTTCCTTGAATCGAATGATGACCTTCTTGGACCTCCCCTAGCTAAGCAAATACCGTAAAAACCCAAGTTTTTCCGCACTTAAACGTCAGTTTCTCAGAATGAGTAATTATTCTGTCTCTGACGATGACCTGACATCGATTCAAATCTTTCAATTTATGTGGGAATAGACAAAGTTTCTTCCACAAACTCTGCTGGTCATGTAAATTTCTCAAAAAATTTCACGCGTAAAATAACTCTTGATTTTACCGTTGAGAAGCTGATATTCTGGCGCATATTTTAAGGACTACAGGCTGAAATCCAGCTCTGAATTTCAGGGACTTATGACTTATACCGTTTAAAAGAAAAGATTTTCAAGATTTGACAATTTTCCCTATTCAAGTTCATATTTTATCAGTTTAGCTTATTTGAAAAACTTCAGGTTTTCATTGAGGAATAGAAAATTTACCGTACTTTTCAACGGTATAATTAAATGTGAAAGTACTCCTTTAATTAAGGGAGTTTCGATAATTTTAGTGAGTTGAGGTGGAAAATAATAAATAATCTTATAACTGACACCACTCGACAACAAAGCCAGATTTTGGTTTATTATTCAATAATAAACCATTGTAATCGCTCTTGAAACAAAAATTCTAACCCCCCCCCTGAAAATTTCATGGTTTACTTTTCAAAGGGTGTAGAATCCAAATCTGCAATAAAAAATTCTCCGTCCGTCCGCCGTACGCCACTATTTCTCCCAAACGGCTGGAGCAAAAGATCTGAAATTTTCAGGAAAAATCCATGTTGGTCCGACAACGCCCCAATTCTTGAGCCAGCTTCTCTCACTTAATTTAAAGTGCCCTTTAAGGGTTGTCAAAGTTTTGTAAAATCCCTAAAAACCTCAAAAAAAGTCAAGGCAGCCTAAATTTGGACTGTTTTTGAAGAACTTTCCACGAGGAATCGAATGAGCCCCTCCCCAGGTCCGTAGATCAAACCATTTCCGATGAATGGCCCGATTTATGGTGCCAACATTTGCGTTATTTTGGTTTATTATTGTTTTTGTTTTGATATCAGTAACCTAGTGATATAGTAATGTAGTGATGTAGTAATGTGGATACTGGAGTGAACTCCTAAAAGGCTTCGCAGCCGATACACGAGTTGAAGCATTCTGATATGCATGAAACGCTGCAAATTCTTTCACTGGGGTTTATTATTCAATTGGCTTGCGTTCATGATTTGAATTTCTACTGAGCTTTGGAGTGTGTGTGTTTCACAGGATGGAGCGATTATTGAATTTCAGGAGATATGCATGGAGCACGTAAATCTGTTCTCAACCGAAATACCTATTTGGATTGTTCAGTTGATCATATTTGTGTGCCTCCTGAAATTCAATAATCACTCTATCACCTGTGAAACACGCACACTACAAAGCTCAGCAGGAATTCAAATCATGAACGCAAGCCAATTGAATAATAAACCCCAGTGAAAGAATTTGGAGCGTTTTTTATTGGAGATTCGGACTCTACAAAAAAATGTATGAACACTTTTTTGGCAAATCATATTTACCAACCAATCAACCGATTTTTTTTTTTTTTTTTTTTTTTTTTTTTTTTTTTTTTGGCAAATCATTTTATTAAAGTTAATATTGAAATCATCGACATTTTATCGAAATGTATTCAAAGTCATTCAATAGCTCACAACTGCTCGTGAATTATTTTCCTAAAAAAATTGAGAAATCCCTAAAAATGGCAATTTTAAACGGCAAACGCTGCAAATTCTTTCGCTAGGGTTTATTATTCAATTGGCTTGCGTTCATGATTTGAATTTCTACTAAGCTTTGGAGTGTGCGTGTGCGTGCAAAATACCGATTTGGATTGATCAGTTGATCATATTTGTGTGCCTCCTGAAATTCAATATTCGCTCTATCACCTGCGAAACACGCACACTCCAAAGCTTAGTAGAAATTCTAATCATGAACGCAAGCCAATTGAATAATAAACCCCAGCGAAAGAATTTGCAGCGTTTTTTATTGAACCTCAATACCCCCTAACAATAAAAACGTCTATAATTTATCAAGTCCTTTAGCACTCGTATAGCGTTAAAACTTCCCCAAATCCAAATTTAAACGATGTAGCAAAAGGTAGACTGATGTAGAGGAGGCACACAAATATCATCAACTGATCAATCCAAATAGGAGTTTTGGTTGAGAACCGATTTAAGTGCTCTATGCTTATCTCCTGAAATTAAATAATCGCTATATCACCTGTAAAAGACGCACATTCCGTAGCTTAGTAAGATTCAAATCATGAACGCAAGCCAATTGAATAATAAACCCCAGTGAAAGAATACTTATTTACCCCAGTAATAAAATTGAATAATAAACCCCAGTAATAATATTGAATAATATTTACCTATATATTATCAGAATACTTCAACCCGTGTATCGGCTACTAACTACACTACAAGTATTCACATCGGCTATCACTCCAGTATCCACATTCACAACACCTCGACGCTATCGGCCGGACATCACTAGGTTACAAACGAACAATAAACGAAAAAACGCAAATGTTGGCACCATAAATCGGGCCATACATCGGGAATGGTTTGACCTACGGACGTGGCGAAGGGTCTCATTCGATTCCTCATGGTATGTTCTTAAAAATAAGTACACATTTAGGCCGCTCCGACTTGTTTTGAGGTTTTTAGGGATTTTACAAAACTTTGACAGCCCTTAAAGGACACTTTAAATTGAGTGAGAGAGCTGGCTCAAGAATTGGGGCGTCGTCGGAACAAGATGATTTTTCCTGAAAATTTTTATTGTAGATTCGGATTCTACACCCTTTGAAACGTAAACCATTAAATTTTCAGGGGGGGTTAGATTTTTTTTTTTTTTTTTTTTTTTTTTTCAGAGCGATTACAATGGTTTATTATTGAATAATAAACCAAAATGACCATAATTTATCGTTAAAGTCGGATTTTATCAAGTGAAACCATAAAACCGACATCACCAAGAGATTCAAGAGTGAAAAAGGACTTCCCTGGCCTTTTTGTTGTTCTTGTAAATCCTAAGTAAAGCCTTGTTGTATTGTATTAATTGTAGTGTTGTTTGTAGGCCGGGCTGGGAGCTATGAAAGGCTACGACGCTGAAAGCTTGGCAGCAAGAATACGGGACGACTACGACCGCAAGTTGCTCACGAATTCTGTGTTAAATAACAACTCGCTGGTAATGACGAGAGATCCAATTAGACCATTATTGAAGTAAAAGTGGAGTTTTGTGTTCTTCTGTCCTCGAACTTTTCTCAAAGTTTGGATATATAGCTTTTCCAAGTCAGATTCAGAAATTTCCAAACCAATTCCAGAAATTTCTAAATCAATTTCAGAATTTTCCGTTTCAATTTCAGAATTTTCCATTTCAATTTCAGAAACCGCTCTCACCC
This sequence comes from Creontiades dilutus, assembly GCA_031894815.1. Lineage (NCBI taxonomy): Eukaryota > Metazoa > Arthropoda > Insecta > Hemiptera > Miridae > Creontiades > Creontiades dilutus. Next base: position 712,184 of record JAVIWC010009012.1, on the reverse strand, counting down.
GGATAATCTCTCTCACTCAGAAATTGAAATGGAAAAGTCTGAAATTGAAATAGAAAATTCTGAAATTGAGGGGTTCCCCGCAAAAACCGAATAAGTCCAAAACTGGCAAACGCCAGAAACAAGCATTTTGTAAAATGCTCTTCTCAGACGGAAAGCTGCACGGGCTCCAAAATGTGACTTGTTTTGTTCTTACTGGAATTTCTTTGAAGTTTAAGTGCCTGCATGAATTTTCCATTGAAGCTCAATTTTACATGTTTGTATATTTATTGCATTATTATTAGGTATAGGTTTATTCTGTATAGTGAGGTATATTGTTATGTCTTGGTTTATTAGGTACAATAGGAATGAAGTTAACGTTTGACTTTTATTTTAACTTCCGTTTTTATGTTATCGGGTAAGGTAAACTCGTTTTGATTCTTTATAACCACTTCCGAACAAAAACAGTCGATAAATTGCAGCACGGAAAAATATTGATAATAATAACAGGTGGACTGCACGAGATAAACGCCTTGCTGTTCGTCCTCAGCGTTGCCTCAGACTTGATTTGTTCTTGTAGGAATCGAATTGACATGTAATTTTCTTGCTAAACCTAACCGCTATTGAAGCCTTCCGTGTAGTAATAACAACAAAAAATCGATTTTTACTGTTTAAAAAATCGATTTTTTAAGATCGATTTTTTAAAGGCGATTTTTATTTAAAATCGATTTTTTTAACCGAAAAAATCGATTTTTACCTGTTTAAAATGCGTTTTTGTTATATTACAATGAAAATAATACATTAAAATATTATCCAGTGTGGAGAATCTAAAATAACGATCCGTATTTACTCCGGTGGTCAGTATTCAGTAACGATGTGAGTTCTACTGATTCTACACAGTCACCATTTTACCACAGATCGAAATAGACGGCACTACCTTCACAACAACTCGATCTCGTTCGAATCGAATCGTCGAGGTCTCTCCACTCTCTACCTCCTTCCCTTCCTCCGGCTTCAGAGAATCGAGAAGAGAGATACAGAGAAGTGGAAGTCATCGCCCTGCCTAGACAGTATTCCTTTGTTAAACAACAACAACAACAAAATTAAAAAATTATAAACTACTATTTTAGACAAATTATACTGATCATACCACTCAGCAGAAGAACAAAAACAATCATCAGTTCAAATCAGCTGATTAACCATGTCAGTCAACACTAGTTACAAAATTGTAACTCTACTCTACTCAGTACCAGTACTAGTACCCTTGCAGAATTGTAAAATTGTAGATGTAGATTGTAAATTACAATTTTACCGGATTAGTCCGTATTTGTAAACTTGAACTTTTAAGTTACAGGCCCCATATATTGTTTTATACCGTGTTATACGGGTATATCTCATAGATTTAAAAAAATCGATTTTTTGGTCTCGATTTTTATTTGAAATCGATTTTATTCTTTCGATACATCGATTTTTTGAAAGATCGATTTTTTGATAAGTGTTGCCATCACTACTTCCGTGGGCGGGACCTTTTCGGTTTTTACCAAGACAAGCTTTCCACCACTTCAACAATATCATACTGGGCAAAATGACGCCTTCACCGGGTTTTTTAAAATTTTGGACTTAATCGGTTCTTGTGGGAAATCAATTATTGATTTGGAAATTTCTGAATCTGGCTTGGAAAAGCTATATAGCAGTAATGAATGACGTTAGTGAATGTCGTGAATAGGTTGATATGAACTACTAACATGAAAGTAATGGTATTATTCCGAAAGTTTTTTTTACATTTTATACTTTACTTTGCTACATAAACTCGAAAATGTAACGTGGAAAGCGTCACGAAAATTTTCTGAAGGTTTTCGCTTACAACTTATTCGTTGCTACATTTGTGATCGTACAAAACTCGTTCACCACTCATTTGAAAGCTGTTGATTTACTTAATCTTGTCACGTTAACCCCTGGACATTCGGAACCTCAGTGACCCCCTGATGGAACCACATTGCTTACTAACTGTGACAGTCTGTGAGTGGTGATGATTATGTCTTTACAGTTTACCCACAATTGAAATTGAAATTGGCGAGGTACGTGATACATTTATCGAGACGCCTCATTCTCTCGCCGACGTTGAATTTGATAAGCGTTTTACATCAAAACTGGGGCGCAAAGACATAAAATGTCGCTCGTGGTTGCGGACTTATACGAAAGTTTTTGTCGAAGAGGATAATGAGGATTGCTAAACCCTTGATTTTTCTCTTTAGGTTGGTGTCTTAAGAAGATCAACTGGTCTTCTCTTGATTCTTCTTCCAGTACGTCGAGCTAATAGACGATCGGTAAATCCATGGAAATAGGGTTTTTACGACTTAAACCACTAATAGAAGATAGAAATTTGATCCCAAATCACCAATTCGGATTCAGACAACGGCACTCTACAATAGATCAAGTCCATCGAATCACTAATATGATTGAAAAGGCCCTAGAAGGTAAAAAAATATGTGCCAGTATCTTCTTGGATGTGGCTCAAGCCTTTGACAAGGTTTGGCACGAGGGACTAGAGTACAAACTGCACAGGGATCTCCCAAGTCAGTACTACTTACTACTGAAGTCCAACCTTGAAAATAGTCATTTCAGGGTGAAGCAGGATGACCAATACTCCGGCTTGAAGCCCATAAAAGCAGGGGTCCCGCAGGGGTGTGTTTTAGGGCCAGTAGGGTCTGTTGGAGATGATATAGAAGCTGCAACGCGCAAACTACAGACGTCTACTACTGAGGTTTCTAAGTGGACCAAGATGTGGAGAATGAAGCTGAACGAACCAAAATCAGCCCACATCAACTTCACTAACCGAAAAGTCCCAATCTTGGATATTGAGATCAATTCGAATAAAATACCGCATACAGAAGCAGTTAAATACTTGGGTTTGACACTTGACTCCAAATGAAACTGGAATAAACACATACAAAAGAAGAAAGAAGAACTTAAAATCAAGTACAGAAGGATGTATTGGTTAATGGGAAGGAATTCCCATCTCTCTCTTCACAACAAACTGCTTATTTATGAGCAGATCCTTCGCCCTATTTGGACCTATGGGATACAGATCTGGGGCTGTGCCAAGAAATCAAATATTAAGAAAATCCAAACCTTTCAGAATAAAATACTGAGAAGTATAGTTGGAGCCCCTTGGTACACGCGAAACGATGATATTCATCGAGATTTGAGGGTGGAGACAGTCTATGAAATTATTGCAAAATACGCAAGGAAGCATGAACATCGCCTCCACAAACACGAGAACCCGGAGATGCTCTACGTTTTGGACAACGAAGGTGAAACCCGACGTCTCAAGCGAAACAAACCACTGGATTTAGTTGTGCTGCGTGAATAGAAGTGCAATCGAATTCAGTGCTATTTAATTGAGCTATATAATAAAGGGCTAGGTTTTGCTGTAAACCTACCCTCTTGGAGTGTACCTATATTGATATGTAAAATTGCTAGATGAAGTGTATTTGATTTTTCAGTTGCAATTAATAAATCACGAGAAAAAAAAATGGATAGCTTCGCTAATCATATGGTAATTGTAACGCCTAACTTGCATCGCCCATTAAATGGATAAAGAGGTTTATATATATTAATTCAGATTAAAACGGTTACGTATTGCAATCCGCACCTATACGTTCGTTTTCTCGTCGATAAAAAGTCAGATCCCGTTCCTGAAACGCGGAAGTCAGTCAGGTGCGAGCGGAGAAGAGAGAATATCGCCGCCGATCCTATCCACGTCTAATTGAGAGGAATCAGGAAAGGAGAGGAACACAGGATGCAAGTAACAGGAACAAAAAACTGTACATTATTACACAACGGTCTTCTGTAGTAGTAGGGAATGAATTGAGTTCAATTTGAACAAAAATGGATTACCTGAGTTATAATTTACGACTCGTTCCATGTAGTTTTCTTGATGTTCTTATTTCACGAATTACCCATCGACACTTCAGTTCTTCATACTGCACCATTTCCACACTAGATTTCACCATATTAAACACGGCAACAGGTTTCTGCAGTTTACCTTTCCCGACGCCGCACTATGTATTATTTTGCCAATCTGGGAGGTCAAAAATGAGAATTATGAAGTTCGTATTTAGGGTTACAAAATATTTAAACCAACGGTGTTGAAAACGATGCGGAACAAATTTTAAACCTCGACCCGTGAACTGAAGACCAGCTCAAACATGAGTGTTTTATTGACCCCGGTAAGTAACTCGCAAAGGCGTGAAAAGCAGTCGTCTTCAAGTTGTTCCTGCGAGTGGATGTGGATCGCAGTATCGACCCCGATATTTTTCGTCACCTCCATACCTCTCAGGTAAGTGAAAAAATACGTTGTTATTTTTTTTAAATGGATTTTTAGCTTGTAATCAATATTCTTTTTTTAGTTAAAAATAGCGGTTTTTTGTTGTTAATCCTTCCACGTTTTGGAGAATAACTTTTGGATTCCAAGAGATGCCTTCGAAAATCAAATATTCCTAGACTTTTGGGGACCTATAGAAGACAAAACAACAAAAAAATTTTGCGTATCGTTGCGTCTCCGGTAGAAATCGTCGAAAATGTAATGTAAACTCGTTTTTTTCAGGATGCTTTCACACGAGAATTGTCACTATTGTGATTTACTACCTATTGTGATTCCGCCTTATATGATAATATTGAGACTGGTTTGCATAATATCTATTATGAAACTACCTATTGTGATTATGTAAGACTATTGTGATTCATAAAAAAGTGACTGTTGAGGCAATGTGAGACTACTATGTTATTGTGATTTCTTATAAAGACGTTTATACAATTCAGTAACTTTAATTTTTTGTTGTACTACACATTTCCAATCGGATTACCAACCCGGAACTACTGGGATCAAGTATTGTCCTGCAACCTCGAGTATTAAAGTAATTTAGTTAATTAAGTTAATTAGAAAATGGACGACACCCCACATGCTCATATTGAACAAAAAGGAAATTTTTGAGTTTTTGGGACTCCCAAATTTGGATTTTGGAACACAGGGTGCCGGATGATTAGGTTCAGATCTATTCAGAACAAACAAAAAAAAAAAAAAAAAAAAAAATGATTAACAACAACCCAAAAGTCTACTTTGACCAAAAATGATGTTTTCGAGTTTCTGGACAACCTGAATTTGGATTTTGGAATCCTGGAGGCCAGAAAATCGGCTTGAGACGTGTTCAAATCGATTCAGCACCCAAAAAAACATGAAAAATGATACCCCACATGCCCATAAAGACCAAAAACGGTGTTTTCGAGTTTTTGGACCACCCAAATTTGGATTTTGGGCCGAAAAACGCTGTTTTTGCAATGCGCACGTGCTTAGGGAGGCCAAATTTGAATTCTACGCGTCTCAAAACATAAAACTCCAAGATTTCAGAAGAATACCACACTTTTTCGATTTTTGACCTCCCAGATCGGGAAAATAATTCACTGTGCGCCGGCCATTTCTACTATCAATTCGTGATAAGAGTAATGCCAACTCCCCGCTAAATATACCTGTCATACCGTCATTTGCACGTGCGAAATCAGCTGTTGATGTTGATAATCATTTATTGCACCCCGGAGGGATCAATTTTGCAAGTAATGTTCAAAGTAATGTTTTTACACATGTATTTTCAACCTATTGTACATTGTAGGACAATTCTGCAATCATAAGTAGAGGATGCAATCTTTATAAAACCCGATGATTTTCTCAACGTCCAAATTAGACTGCTTGGCGCCATTCTCTCACCTGGTGACGTGATTGATGATCCTCCGACGTCACAATCACCTCGTCTATGGCTCGACTCCACCTTCTTCTCCGTTACCATTACATCCAGGTCTGCTAACCCAGCAATTCTGCAAAAATCTTGGCGTTTTTCCCGGTGGTATTCACGATCCGCGGCGTGGAGGCAGTGAATCACCATTAATGTCCCAACTTACGCCTAGTGAAGTACCTGCTTACAAAAATTACTCGATCTTTTAAAGTTCTGCTCTTTAACTGCTTTCTCTTTATCAGATTTCCAGTTTGTTTGCCTTTCTGCGTCTGTTAGGCGGAGTTAGTGCGGTTTGTGCGCCTTTTGTGGCAGATTTGGTGGCTTGATTACCTGGCTACCCCCCAGGCGGGAGTGTCTCGAGGTGCCTGGAGTTTGGAGGCGGCTATATTCCAGGGATCGAGCTTCGTCTTCACAGGAATCTGTTTTACAGATACATCTGCACCTGAGAAGTGAGAGATCTGTTCCCAGGCTGCTCTCAACACAACTGAGTGGTATTTCTTCCGTGCCACCCCCCTCCCGCCTGTGCCTCGCGGTGCCTGGAAGCTGCTGGAGTCCTGGGTACACCACCTTACAAACCAGAAGGTCCTCATCTCAGCAGAATCACGGTAGAAATAATTTTACGTACTGTACCAAATTTCCTCCTATGGCCATAAGGTGCTAATTAGGTAGGACCTAGAACACGTGTTTTTTTCGTTCATTACACGTACATTTGTCTTTATATAGCCTTCTTTCTTTTAATTTCCTCAATCTTACATACATATTTCTTCAGCCAATTGGGCTGTGGTCCTTCGGGTTTCATTTGTCACTTTGTAGAGGACTATTTAAGGTTGGTTAGCTCTCCATGCCGCCACTTATCATTCGGTTTGGTATTTCTACAATTTCGACAAACACTACATTTATTTATTGCTTTCTTTAATAATTTAATTGAAATAGGTATATTTGGTTAGCGCACATAGCGTGCCGCCCCGTATCCTTTCACAATTTGAGGGGTGAAATATACGTTTCTGATCTTCTCGATCAATTTCGGTCCAATTCTTGTAATTCCGAATAATTTATGTGTATCCACCGATATTAGACTGAGGCATAACTGTCATCAATCAATAATGGACCAATTTCCAAGGGTTACGTGGGTCAAGTCCCGGAAAAATGTAGCTTTCAATTGTCAACATAATACAGGCGGTTTGTCTGTTTGAAACTTTAAATTGCCAAGTCAGCTCCTTCCATGATTAAATTTAAAAGTTCTGAAATTTGTTTTAAAACTAGACCGAAATTCTTAATCAAACAAAATACTAATAATTCCTATTGAGACCATTTCGTAGTATTGTATATGTTGAGGTGAACCCAAGGAAGATATAAACGGTTGAGCAGTTATCTGATGGAGGCTGCATTTCAAATGAATGCGTACATGCTCAATGAACGAGTTTGAAAATATATCATTCAATTCGTATTCGTCGATATAGTGAATCAATCAAATAAATAAAGGTGTTGTTGAATAAAACCTTAGGGCGCTTCTGTCAAAGTTGAGGTTTCGCGGGTAGCCAACAATGTCACAAAATACGCTGCTTTGCCACTACTTAGTTAGAAAAGTGAAGTCACTTTGATAACTATGATTTGAAGTCAGTCAAGTTAAGAAGGGTGTAAGAGCAAGCTAAAAACGAAGGAGAGAACTGACTCCAGACTCAGTTAACAAAAAACGGGAAAATTTTGTTTGGAGGGGAGGTGAAGAAAATTTAGAGTGGGGAATCGCGGGGAGCAGAGAGAGGGGGATAGTAGAAACCAATCAGGGACGGGGTTACAACTACCCCAGGGAACCCCAGAGTGCTAGGGGGGGAGACTACAGGTGACTGACCGTTTGCCAGAAAAAAGGATGGCTTGGGAAAAACCAACGGTACAAAGCAGCTTGGGGAATTTGGAGTCCATGAAAGGCTTTAAATAGTTTCACATAGGAACGGGTTTCACCGACAAAGAGGTATCAACAATGGCGAGTATGGTCCCGTTAGCTGCGGGCGTTGAATACGAGTCAAGTGTGGTTTTCAAGAGGTAATGAACCAAACACCGAAAAACTCTTCATGATCCAAAACCATTTCAGAAACATCTGAACAGTACACAATTTCGCAAAAACAACCCAAGTGCTAGGTGTGCTTTTGTAGTTCTTTGAAAACAATATCACAACAAAAAACATGTTTTTCCTTTTCAAATTTCGCCCATGAATTTCTAGCTATTGCAGTGCGGGGAGTAAGGCGGAAAGGCAGATTTGTCAAGGAACGTTGAGACGTGGTAGAAAATGTGGTTTTCTCGGAAAATTGCCAAGAAGTTAATCAACATTAAATCAACTTCTGATATAGAGCTCAACAATGAGTACTGAACGATCGAATCAGAGTTATTGTGAATAAATATCCGAAATTTCACCAATTGAGTGAATGAAGAATATACAAAGTTGAGACGAAAATCCTACTTCTTTCAAAAAGGTTTCACATTTGATGTACTTAAAAAAAGCATTATGCAAGAAATAAATAAATACATAATGTTAAGAACAAAATGAAAAACACACCCCTAAACAACGTAGACAAATGAATGGATCCTGTTCTTCCATGATGTGGACAAATGCTTGCATACAAGTCCGCAACACAATGGGACATTTTCATATATGTTTTCTTATTTCTGATCGTTTTGAAGTGGAAGAAGTACGGAAATGGTTGAAACTAATAAACCAAAACAAAATTTCTTATTATTGGTATCGCTACCCCAAAATTGTCAAATAGTAGATGATGGTGAACTGTAAAGTGTGGCACATGAATTTTCATTGTTTTTTAACCCTGATTCACGTGATGCTATCCGTTTCTTAATTCGTCTCAATTTTTATTGAGTAATGACCAAAATTTGTTTATTTCGCGTCCGTTGTTTATTTAGGCGCCTGTTTTCAGATTGTTACGGAAATTAATTTTCGAGGTCTGGTTGAAAAATGTAAAAATAAGAGATTGAAACCTTCTTCAGTGATCAACTGAAAAATCATCTTAATCTGAGAGCCAAAAGCCGACAAAAATGATGACTTTTCACGCAAAATAAACAAATTCTGGTCATTATTCCGCGAAAATTGAGTCGAATCAAGGAACAGATAGCATCACGTGAATCAGGGTTAAAAAACAATGAAAATTCATGTGCCACACTTTACGGTTCACCATCATCTACTACGAGTATTTGACAATTTTGGGGTAGCGCAACTTTGCGTGTTCGCTGAATCGGTTACGCGCAATAAAAAAAATTGGTTAAGGGGTCAAATTTTCATTAAATCTTGAGTAGAGTCAGAATGTGCAATAAAAAAATGGGGTTCTCATTTAAAATAAGAAAGTTAGTGTAGAGATCCTTGGAAAAAAATATGAAGATTCAGAAAAAAACGTCTGCCAATTGGGTGTGGCACAAAAAATTATTATTGACTAAAGAACTTCGTTCAATTAGGCGAAGTAAATATTGAATTAGGGTACATTTTTTGTTATGCAGGAGCATAACTTGAGAAAATAAAGGTAGGCATGTTCAACTATTGAACAAACTATATTTATTTATATATTTTTACATAAATAAAATGAAATATATGCATAGTTCTATGATGGTTCAATATGGTTCGATCCAAGCTCGAGGCTAAAACTTTATTTTCTCTTTATTACTCACGAGGACCATCTTTACATCAGTCCGAACAATCCCTGAAAATTTCATCGAAATCAGTCATGAACTCCCGGAGTTATGCGTGTAACGGATTTCACGTTTGCGGATGCGCAGACTATTGATCCGGGGGTCATGAAACCTATAGGGGACCATCTACACATCAAACCGAACAATCCCTGAAAATTTCATCAAAATCGGACTAATAACTTCGTGTAGTTTTGCCCGTAACAAGGATTTGCTGACAGACAGACACACAGACACGGAACCAAAATTGTTCAGAAAGGTCTAAAACGCAAAATGCGAGTGGAATTTTTGATTTTGGAGACAAAAAATTTTCACATTCCGAAAGTGAAAACAATGCTTCCGCTACCTTGGTAGACTCGTATTTGTTTACTCTCATTTTGACGATTTTAGGAGGGGGGAGGGGGGGGGGGACAACTCGTGGGACATCCTGTATTACATTATACCACTGTAGGTATTAGTATATCAGCTATTGTTACAGTTTCATACGAAGCGTTGTTTCCAGTTGTACAGTCCAGTTCTGGTGGTTGTCCGGTGATCCTCGTAGGAGGATTTTCTAAAACAGAGATCATGAACCTGTGTGTAATTATTTGTAGCGTCTTTGTGTCTAGTTTTTGTTTTGGGTAAAATTCAGGTAAAGTGCTATAGAGGGTGGAGGACTGCGAAGCTAGCTGGGGGTTGTTAAAGGAAGTCGGTGCTGCATCGGTGGTGGGGGCCTCTCTACTTTCTCTGGATTACTTTCACTAGGAACACGGCGAGGTTGACCTTCCTACTACTTCTCCCGACGACCACGTAACTTCCCTCTCTCCCGTTTGTAGCAACCAGCTCTGACATGAATACGATTATAGGGGCTCTGCCCCGATAAAACGCGTTACGTCTTCGGTTGACATTGTAAATCAGGGTTGCTACATCCAAAAGCGCCCAGGCCTTACTTTCTCATAGGAGAGTAACTACGATTTCTTGGACCAGGTGTCGCATTTCCATCTTGCAATCCAAAGGGCCCTGGAGCTATCGGTAAATCGGTTCTCAGCCAAAATACCTATTTGGATTGATCAGTTGATCATATTTGTGTGCCCCCTAAAATTCAATAATCGCTCTATCCCCGTGAAACACGCACACTCCAAAGCTTAGTGGAAATTCAAATTATGAATGCAAGCCAAATGAATGAAATTGAATAATAAACCCCAGTGAAAGAATTTGCAGCATTTTTTTAAATGATTTTATGGCACTTGTCACACGTACATACGGCGTTTTGTTTTGTCTTGGGCCTAGGTGTGTCTGCGGAGCAAAACGTAACTGAAAATAATAAAATTGAATAATAAAGCCCAGTGAGAGAATTAGCAGCTTTTAGGAGTTCACTCCAGTACATTACATCATTACATCACTAGGTTACTGCAATAAAAAAAAAAATAAAATAAAATAGAAAAAATTTTTAAAAAAAAGTTGTTTTTGTTTTGGTCGCAGTAACTTAGTGATGTAGTGATGCAAATGTTGGCAGCATAAGATCATGCCATTCATCAGGAATGGTTTGAGCTACAGACGGGGAGGGGCTCATTCGATTCCTCATTGAAAGTTCTTCAAAAAAAGTCCATATTTAGGCCGCCTTGATTTTGTTTGAGGTTTTTAGGGATTTTACAAAACTTTGACAGCCCTTAAAGGGCACTTTAAATTAAGTGAGAGAGCTGGCTAAAGAATTGGGGCGTTGTCGGACCAACATGGATTTTTCCTGAAAATTTCAGATTTTTCGCACCAGCCGTTTGGGAGAAAACGTGTGTACGGCGTTGTAATCCTAAGGGATTGGACAGCTATTGATGAAAAGGGTGTATCGGAAGAAACGTGAAGGTCCTGAAAACGACGTTACAAAAAACCAAACTAAATCTAGGGCACAAGGAAAATTCAGCAACACCAAGGGGTTTACAAGGGTTGAGCGAAATCTCCGGCTGTCCTTGAACGTTTTAAACAACCGACCACAATTACGCCTTTACTTTTGACTCCGCTGGAAGTTCGTCTGGTTGGATCATTGCAACTGAATCGTATTTCGCTTCCCAGCTCTGAAATTACCATCGGTAAACATGGGAGCGGCGTCCGTCAATTTTCTCACCGGAACTGAATTGCGTAGTGTCCTCTCAAAAGTGAGAAAGCTTTCACTTTTAACTTGCACGCCCTCTCAGCTTTTCTTATCTGGTGGATAGTTACTTCGAGACCAAGCAGCTCTAGTTAGTATAATGTAGATATAATGTTGTTGATAACGATGATTACAAAGTATGATGGGGTTCTTCATGAATACAACTATGTTTAGATGAGGTGAAAGACTTTTCTTTTAGGCCGACATCCATTTATGAATATGGGTGGAGAAACATTGTAATTTCTGCAGATACAATGCAAATGGGAAGAAAATCATATGAAATATCTAGGGAAAAAGTCAGTAAACAACTATTACTTAGTTGCTCAAGACATACATAATCACTAAGACCAATGTCTGATCAAATAGGTCTGTGTCTTTTAAATCGTTCAACAGGTAATTCACGCCTGGGTTGAGGAAGATGATTAAAAAAACGAATACCAGATTGGATAGGGTTGGTCTACAGTGAAGCTGATTGACGCTCTTCACAAATTGAAGCGGATTCTAGTTAAACAACCATGGTTATCGCTACCCTTCAGGGGGACATCCTTACTGCTCATAATATTTGTCAAGAATGTATGTAGTAGGTGAGGTGAGGATTCCCATCTGTTTAAAGTGCCCACGACAACTGTCACCACAGCTCTGTCCTGTCATTTTTATTATTCAATAATAAACCATTGTAATCGCTCTTGAAAAAACAATTTCTAAACCCCTCTGAAAATTTCATGGTTTACGTGTAGAATCCAAATCTGCAATACAAATTTTTCCGTCCGTCCGCAGTACGCCGTACGTACGATTTCTCCCAAACGGCTGAAGCGAAAAAGTTTAAATTTTCAGGAAAAATCCACGTTGGTCCGACAATGCCCCAATTCTTTAGCCAGCTCTCTAACTTAATTCAAAGTGCCCTTTAAGGGTTGTCAAAATTTTGTAAAATCCCTAAAAACCTCAAAGAAAGTCAAGGCGGCCTAAATTTGTACTTTTTTTGAAGAACTTTCCATGAGGAATCGAATGAGCCCCTCCCCCTCCATTCCCGATGTATGGCCCGATTTATGGTGCCCACATTTGCAGTATTTTGGTTTATTATTGTTTTTGTTTTGATTGCAGTAACCTAGTGATGTAGTGAACGTGGATACAGGAGTGAACTCCTAAAAGGGTTTATAGCAGATACACGGGTTGAAGTATTCTGATAACCATTAAAAAAGCGCTACAAATTCTTTCACTGGGGTTTATTATTCAATGATTCATGATTTGAATTTCTTATAAGCTTTTTAGTGTGCGTGTTTCACAGATGATAGAGCGGTTATTGAATTTCAGGAGGCACACAAATGTGATCAACTGATCTTCAACCAATTTCTGTATGTCTGTGGTCCTGGACATGATTGTCAACTTCCAATCCTCACAATTCAACTGAATGAGACAAGAGGTCATTAAGATGAATGTTCAAACATTGAGTATTAACTGCGTTCAGCAATAGGATGTTATCCGAACACCAGACTGTCTACACTCCGAGATAAACAACCAATAAAATTAGCCCGTGGGTTATCGCTGACGTAGAAGCTAAACGAGTGGCACTTCTCTCAGAACCGTATACATGCCAAATATATCTACATTTGGATTTAAGACGCTCAGCCGATAAAAGGGTCCTGGAAAATGGAAAGAGGCGTTAGAGGCACACCCAGTCGTTTGTCTATCTTTACCGTTCCCAAAAAAATAACCTGGTTTGATGCTGCAACAGATGTCAAGTCCCAATACTTCTACAGATCAACAATAAGGCTGCGACCTAGGCATTGTCAAACTAATTACCACAAAATAAATCCAGACATTTCCCCACTTTGCCGCAAATGTATGATGTAATAAGAGACATCTGGTACTGGAGTGTCCAATGCTTGAAGAACACGAAAGCACCTTCTGACATCAGTCTACAGTACGTTCAAAATTGTCACGATGCTAAGGACCAATGACATTATTGTTTATGAGCATACTTACAAGTTAATGTGCGAAGTAGATCTGTTAATATGAATTACTAAGTTTGTATATGGAATATGAATTACCTGTCTGTTTTTTCTCTAAACGAGTGGCAATTCTCCCAGAACCGTTGCCATGCCAAATATATCTACATTCGGATTTAAGACGCTCAGCCGATAAAAGGGTCCTGGAAATAATGGAAAGAGGCGTTTGAAGCGCACCCAGCCGTTAGTCGATGCAAATCTCTCTTTCCAGTTCCCAAAAAAATAACCTGGTTTGACGCTGCAACAGATGTCAAGTCCCGATCCTTCTACTGATCAATTATAAGGCAATGTAAAACCAATTACCTCCTACACAAAATCGATCATTAACTGTGTTCAACAGAAGGGCATGATCCAAACACGAGTTTGTCTTTTTTTAATTTTTTTTTTTATTTAATCTGCTCTACGGTCCTTTGAGAACCAGGGCCTTCTCAACAACGGATTTCCATTCCTTCCTGTCCAGAGCTTGGGTCCTCCATCTACGCACTCCAAGCTGGATCAGGTCCTCCTCTACGTCTTCCAGCCAACGCAGACGTGGCGTTCCTCTCATTCTTTTTCCACCTGGCATCCCATACAAGGCTTTTCGCTTCAGGCATTTTGCTTCCGAGTCTACTAAGGTAGCGGAAGCATTGTTTTCACTTTCGGTGTTTTTTTGCCTCCAAAATCAAAAATTCCACTCGCATTTTGCGTTTTAGACCTTTTTGAACAATTTTGGTTCCGTGTCTGTCTGTCTGTCAGCAAATCCTTGTTACGGGCAAAACTACACGAAGTTATAGTCCGATTTTGATGAAATTTTCAGGGATTGTTAATGGTTTGATGTGTAGATGGTCCCCTATAGGTTTCATGACCCCCGGATCAATAGTAGCCTCTGCGCATGCGCAAACGTGAAATCCTTGTTAATTTCGATGAAATTTCGATTTTCAGGGATTGTTCGGTTTGATGTGTAGATGGTCCCCTATGAGTTTCATGACCCCCGGATCAATAGTAGCCTCTGCACATGCGCAAACATGAAATCCTTGTTACGCGCATAACTCTGGGAGTTCTTGACCGATTTCGATGAAATTTTCAGGGATTGTTCGGACTTATTAGGTATATTTTATGGTTTGTTCAATAGTTGAACATGCCTACCTTTATTTTCTCAACTTATGCTCCTGCATAACAATAAATTTACTCTAATTCAATATTTACTTCGCCTAATTGAACGAAGTTCTTTAGTCGATAATAATTTTCAATGATCTATACAGTCATGTTATGGATACGAGGAAGCTATGTGCCACACCCACTTGGCAGACGTTTTTTCTACGTGCCCTAACCACCTGAAGCGGCCTCGCCTGATGAATGCCACCAAATCGGGCTCTCCATACAGTTGCCTCAGCTCATCATTCCTTCGGATTCGCCATTCTCCATTCTCGTGAATGGGGCCAAAGATTTTTCGTAAAATCTTGCGCTCCCAGCAGTTAAGGAGTTTTTCACTTGCGGAAGTCAGAACCCATGTCTCGCAGCCGTAAGTGACAAAACTTTGACAGCCCTGGGATTCGCATTTTTCCTGAAAATTTCAGATCATATGCTCCAGCCGTTTGGGAGACGGGAAAATTTTTATTGTAGATTTGGATTCCACACCCTTTGAAACGTAAACCATGAAATTTTCAGGGGGGGGGTTAGAATTTTTTTTTCCAGGGCGATTACAATGGTTTATTATTGAATAATAAACCAAAAACCAACCACCAAAGCTATGTTGGCTAGTTAGAATGGAGTCTGTTATGGGAAAATCATTTCAACCTGGTTTTGCGATAAAAAAAATGTTTATCCATCTATCTTGGACTCATGTGACCCCAATTGTCGAGGTGCTGAACTCAAATCCTGACGCAAAACTCTGTCCTTAATTGCGGTGCCGCCATCACCATGTCCAGTAAAGTACCAATTGCTGAAATTGAATATTTCACGCTCACGTGCCTCAGTTGACAAAGTCATTAAGGCGCCCGGCTCTTACAGGGCTATAGGCAATAAAGCGGTGAGCGGTTCATTATTTCGCCAGAGGTCCGAGTTGCATAAGGGGGCCTTGAAATCCCATTATTTCAGTAACATTAAACAACGAGAAAGCCGGGAGATGAAGATAGTTCGTTCACCCGGTCTTGATAGATGATAGAGTACCTACCCCTGGAGAAGCACCTCTTACACGTTGGTACCTAACCTCGATCATGATAGTCTATATGCCCATAAATGACGGCTGTTTCAGGACCCCCTACTTCAAAATCAATGAAGTATTTGGTACCACATTGTGTGATAATGTTTTGGGTGCATTACAGAAGGGGTTTAGGAAGTTTGTACGAAATCGGTCCAGCCGTTCATGAGATACGCATTTCGTGTAAATGCGGTGTTGTGGTCAGCACCTAGAATTGATCTTGCCTACTTAAAATTCTCTCCACCCTAGGAAGTTGAAGTCTGACAGGGAACCTCGCTGGAATATGAAGGAAGATTGGAATGATGGTATCTTCCATCATCAGCTTAGTGAATTTAAATTTCGTCCTGTCTATGTAAGGAAGTTGACATTTGATAGGGTGACAATGTGCGACATTAGAAGGAGAATGAAATACCAAACTCCATTGTAACCAGCCAACCCACAGCATTTTTGGTTTATTATTCAATAATAAACCATTGTAATCGCTCTTGAAAAAAAAAATTTCAAAAAAAAAAAAAATTTCATGGTTTACGTTTCAAAGGGTCCAAATCTGCAATAAAAATGTTTCCGTCCGTCCGCGCCGTACGCACGATTTCTCCCAAACGGCTGGATCAAAAAATCTGAAATTTTCAGGAAAAATCAATATTGGTCTGACAACGCCCCAATTCTTTAGCCAGCACTCTCACTTAATTCAAAGTGCCCTTTAAGGGTAGTCAAAGTTTTGTAAAATCCCTAAAAACCTCAAAAAAACCAAGGCGGCCTAAATATGGACTTTTTTTTAAGAACTTTCCATGAGGAATCGAATGAGCTCCTCCCCAGGTCTGTAGCTCAAACCATTCCCGATGTATGGCATGATCTTATGCTGCAAATTCTTTCACTGGGGTTTATTATTCAATTTTATAAATAAACTAAGTAAAACAAAGCCGTAGCGCAAGTGTTTCGTGCGGGACTCACAACCACAGGTTCTCGGATTCGTTTCCCGCGTTCGGCAGGAAAATGTTTGCCCCATATGAATATGGTATACACATTTGGACACAAGAGAAACGTTTTACCCCGCAGACACACTTAGGCCCAAGACAAAACAAAACGCTGTATGTGTGTGACACAAGTCCCATAAAACCATAAAAAACGCTGCAAATTCTTTCACTGGGGTTTATTATTCAATTTTATTCATTTGGCTGCAATGATTTGACTAAGCTTTGGAGTGTCCGTGTTTCAACGATAGAGCGATTATTGAATTTCAGGAGGCACACAAATATGATCAACTGATCAATCCAAATAGGTATTTTGGTTGAGAACTGATTTACGAGTGCTCTATGCATATCTCCTGAAATTCAATAATCGCTCTATCACCTGTGAAACACGCACACTCCAAAGCTTAGTAGAAATTCAAATCATGAATGCAAGCGAAATGAATGAAATTGAATAATAAACCCCAGGGAAAGAATTTGCAGCATTTTGGTTTATTATTCCAGGGCGACCGTAACGCACAGCTGAGAACATTATCTTGGACAACTTTTGTGAACAATTTTCGTGACGATTTTATGTGCCACTGTAAAGACATGAAAATGTCAAAACCTTTCAATAGATAAACTATTCAAGAGCACAATGGTAGTAGGTAACTGTGGGACACATTTATTTGGGAAGCCGAAGAAATACCTACCGATTCAAAAGATTAGAAACGTAAAATTCACCAAACTGTTGCGATAGTTAAATACATTACAATTACACAGGTCTGCAAAAAAAAAAAAAAAAAAAAAAAATTTTGATCAGCTGCATGGAATATTTTAGCTAAATTTCATGTTTTTTAGTGTGCTGAATCCAAAAATGACCGCTATTTTCCTCCATCACGTACAGTTCTCTTGCAAATTAGGTGAGAGGAGGACATAAAAAACACCATAATTTGTATTGTCTATAAACTCAAAATAAAAGAAAGTGTTTTTTTACTATTCAGTACAAAAAGCTCAAAAACTTCATTCAGTTTGCTTGTGGATCCTTTTTTTTTTTTTTTTTTTTTTTGATACTTCGTCGCACACGTTTTCGTGCTCCAGCATTGTCCGTATCCCTCTTGAGCATCCAACAATAGTCAGCTAGCATATCCCCTCTCTTTCATTTCGTATCAATTTAGCCCACATGACTAAATATGAGAGTGAAAAAATTCATGCAATTCATAAAATTGACGACTTGGAAGCAACTACCAAATTGAGGATTAACGCTGAATAAGACCGTATGTGGTATTCAAAAAACCAGTTTTGCGAGAAAACTAGACGTGATGGAATTTTTTGATTAGGTACTTTTTTCGGTTTTAGCATGCAAAAACCCATGGGAAACAGTAAACAAATCGTATGCAGTTTTTTGGTTGCAGACCTATGTTATTGTAATAATGATTAAACTAATTTATATAACTAATATTATATTTAAAATTATCTTGTGATCTGACGTTCGGGCCTAAGACACATCCTGCCTATGTCCAAAAAACCGTTTTGTGACATTTTGAATATTGATTCGAACGACTTGGCGTTTAATTTCCGCAGGCCTGTCTTTATTATCATTTCAGTTCTTGAGCGAGCAAAAAGAGAACTGTCTGCGGTTTTGGTTTTGGGTGATTTGGTGCTCATCTTTTGACGCGTTCCCGCGTCGTCCCGCAGTGTAAATTTACACGACGCGACGGCTGGAAGCGGAACCGAAATAGACCTTGTCCGCACGCACCACTGATTCAACCAACCAACAACGAAACCCAGCTAACGATATCCGAGAGAAATTGTTTGTCAGAAAGCGTAGACGAAGGGGGTTACGCAATGGCATAGAGGGATCCGCCAAATCCATCACGAGCGAAATGTCAACGAATATCGCGTAAGTGTGTACCTGGGTTCGGTATTCCCGTCTCATCCGTCCCAAAGGAACGGGGAACCGATCCAAAGTCATTACACGGCAAAACGAAGAGAGCTCTCGCTGTTGGTGGAGGAGGGAACACAAGATGGATAGCGAAGATTCATCATAAATCAACCTCCGTAATTCGAAACAATTAAGAGCTAGTACAAGATTATCAGTAATCCTGTAAAATAGGGCAAAAAAACGAGAAACCGGGTCAAATTACAAAAAATTTGTTTTGGCTCTTATTCTCAATTATGAATCTTTGCAATCGAGAACCGTTGATTTCGAGAAAATGTCATTGTCAACAAAAGTTGCACTTGTCGCGTGTTTGCATTGTTTACTACAATTTCAAAAACGAACTGTGGCCAAACCTGCCCGAACCTGGGTCCGAAATTCTCAGGGTACCTACCTTTTGTTCATTACAAAATTTCGGTCACATTCAAGTATCGACTTTTCTGAAAACAAAAAATTTTTTTTTGAAAATTGATTAATTTTCTTGTTTCTAATCAATCACTGCGGTTCTCTCGGCATATTACCCAAGTGAGCACACATAATCTTGAACCGTACTGCTGATACGGCATTTTGAAAAAAAAACTTTTGTAGGGAGTGAGGTATATACGACTATTTTTTCCTTTTCTGATCCTCCCAACCTCCATGGGAATCCTTTCAATTTAGGTGAGTGGAACAGCATAAATTAACTTAATTTTAGCTACAGTAAATACTAAGGTTTCCTTGCCAAAATCTCACTTGCTACTAGCAGATCTCACTCCCTACCATTCAAGGGGCTATTGGCTGGATATTGTTATAGCCTTTCACCGCCTTTACAGGCCACAAATCACTTGAAACTGGTTGAAACAAAATGTTGTCAACGAACTTCCAACAACCACACTCCCTACAGTTTAAGGGGCTATTGGCTGGATATTATACGGAGTGAGGTTATAGCCTTTCACCGCCTTTACAGGCCACAAATCAATTGAAACTGGTTGAAACAAAATGTTGTCAACGAACTTCCAACAACTACACTAATTGTCAACAAGTGCGATCAAGTTTCATTTGCCACAGTCAGAATGTTATTGGAGTAGGGAGTGAGAGTTAAAAAACCCACGCTGTTGCCTCCAGAGATGGTTTTCCCGATAGAACTGACTGGGAAGGTCTAGGCAAAATCCAACTACCAGCGTTGGTACCATCTTGAATAAGGGATGTCAACAAAACAGAAGCAACTTCATAAACACCCTTTCCTGCTTGTTGGGGGCTACTTTTCAAAACATTGTAGGGAGTGAGGAAAACCCGTATAACACTGAAATATTGGGCTGATAAGGCTACTTGATTTGATCTAATTTGTTTTCCTTAGGCGGATATCCACTGTAAATGGTATGTTCTTTCATAGTGTAAAGGGATATAACAGGCCCAATAAATATTTCGTTAAGTAGTGACGATGGAAGTTGTATACCTCTGGTAAGTGACAGCTGTATGGAAAGAGAAATACGGACTTTGGTATTTTCTCCTGAACGGCACAACGTTTACATAATTTTCCATGGAACATGTACATTCACATAGGAGAAAAATTTAAAACACTTACAAAACAGTATTTATTTGAGATTTGACGGCAATAATGATCAGTGACATAAATGAGACCGCAATTTTAAAATGACCCATATGTAGGTTACTTTGCTCCCTGAAAGAGGGGTTAGGTGAAGTTAGATGATACTGAAAACATTTGAAACGGAAAAATGTCTTGATACTTCAAATTACGATGCGAGAACGTGATTTGCACCTTTCAAAATTCATTAATTCATAGAACTGAATGTTTGTCCCTCACTTCAACATACATAGTCAAATAAAGAGCAAAATTGGTACGGTTAGCACCTTTGGAATTCGCCAGGACCTCTACCAAAATTAGAGACAAATTTATGATTTCAGAATTATTGAAATAAGTAGGGAGAACATGCTAAGAAATTGAGATTTGAACAACTTTGATTTGAGAGGTTTCTTCCTTGACACACATTTAAAATGCAAAAATCTCTTGATATTTCGGGTTTCCGTTCAATAACGTAATTTTTCACCCCTTATAATTGATCAATTTATAGAACTGAAAGTTTGTCCCTCACCTCGAGATACTAGAAAAAACGCCTGGAGAACAATTGATACGGTTAGCAACTTTGGATTTCGCCAGGACCTCTACAACAATTGGGGCAAAATTGATTATTTCAGTATTATTGCGATAAGGTCACTCATCCAGGTCCTAATAAAAATTCTCATAAAACAGTCGCTCTGTGGAGTCCATGAGTGTTCGGGAATGTCAAAAACGCTGCAAATTCTCTCACTGGGGTTTACTATTCAATTTCATTCATTTGGCTTGCATTCATGACTTGAATTTCTACTTAGCTTTGGAGTGTGCGTGTTTCACAGGTGATAGAGCGATTATTGAATTTCAGGAGATATGCATAGAGCACTTCTGCATAGAGTATAGAGTAATTCTGTTCTCAACCAAAATACCTATTTGGATTGATCAGTTGATCATATTTGTGTGCCTCCTGAAATTCAATAATCGCTCTATCACCTGTGAAACATGCACACTCCAAAGCTTAGTATAAATTCGAGTCATGAACAATAATCAATAATAAACCCCAGTGAAAGAATTTGCAGCGTTTTTTATTGTTATCAGAATGCTTCAACCCGTGTATCGGCTACAAAGCCCTTTAGGAGTTCACTCCAGTATCCACATTACTACATCACTAGGTTACTGATATCAACACAAAAACAATAATAAACCAAAATAACGCGAATGTTGGCACCATAAATCGGGCCATAGATCGGGAATGGTTTGAGCTACGGACCTGGGGAGGGGCTCATTCGATCCCTCATGGAAAGTTCTTAAAAAAAGTCCACATTTAGGCCGCCTTGGTTTTTTTTGGAGGTTTTTAGGGATTTTACAAAACTTTGACAACCATTAAAGGGCACTTTAAATTAAGTTTCGGGTTTACCCATTAGGGAAACTATATTTCTAATTTCTTGTATTCTATATTCATGTTACTTATCAGAAATAAACTATCATTCATTTCATTTCAAGTGAGATAGCTGGCTAAAGAATTGGGGCGTTGTCGGACCAATATTGATTTCTCCTGAAAATGTCAGATTTTTTGTTCCAGTCGTTTGGGAGAAATCGTGCGTACGGCGGGCGGACGGAAAATTGTTTATTGCAGATCTGGATTCTACACCCTTTGAAACGTAAACTATGAAATTTTCAGGAGGGGTTAGCAATTTTTTTTTTTTTTCAAGAGCGATAACAATGGTTTATTATTGAATAATAATCCAAAATCAAGATTTGAACGACTTAGATTTTGGAGGTTTTCTCTGAAACACCTTGAAACGTAAAGTGACAAAGGGGGGTTATCAATCATGTTTGCTGTACAGTTACAAAGAAGCCTTACGATATTTATAATAAAAAAATTAATCAAATTTCAGTAGCGAATACCGCATTGAACCAGGAAGAAGAGCCTTTCGCAGAAACTTCCTTATGAATGACGCAGGTAATAAGCACTTTTGATGGAATCGTTTTCGATCAGTTTTTCCTGTAGGTATTAGCATCATCGGAGCGAGTCCTATAACAGATAGCACCAGGCCCTCGGAGTCGGTATCGGACGCATTCGTCACGGGCGGCTGGTGTCCGCCCAACTGCAACGCTTGACCATCTCAACCATCCGCTTCTGGGTGAGATTAGCATCTCAGTTCTTTAAGACGCGGAAGAGAATTTTCGGCAGTGGCGTAACAACAGCTTGTCGAGATGTAAAACGGGAAAGGAAGGTGTTCTGCGTTAGTAAAAAAAAGTCTGCTAATCGGGTGTGGCTCACACCTTACTCAAAACCATATAATTGTACGAGTTACTGTAAAATTGTGAGGTGAATGTTAGGATTTACCAGAAAATCCTAGCATGTCCCAATATTGTTGTTGACAGCAGGAAATCTATATTGAAAACGGGCATTTAAACAGTCATTTTTAATGAATTTCTACGGTGTCAAATGAAAGGGCTTGCTGAGAGTGACTCGAAAAGTAAAGCGGTGTCATTCTAAATCCAATATGGCGGACAATCCAAGATTTTATGAATTGTGTATATAGGCTATAAGTAGACAGTTAAAATTTGTAAGTAAAAATTTATTTCCTTCTTTTTAGGGCATTTAAATAAAAGCTTTTTGTTTAATTTTTTTTTTAGGATTGACCGATCAATCTGGTAAGTGAGTGATTCTCAAACTACGGGCAAATTCGTGTAAATGGGACGCTGTGCTGTTTAAAGTCTTCTGATATTCAACTTTTTCCCCTTGATTACATACGTTTATTGAGTACTGCACTGACCAATAGCAAAACCTCGGAGCTAATATAATTTCAATGTTTTTCAGGGTTGAGAAACCCTGATTTGTCATTGCCATGACCTATAACTGTATCGAGGTTCCCGATTTCGAGTTGGTTTTTCGAACCTGAGATTTAAAATTACATGAAAATTGTTTCGTCTTTAGTTACATCTGAAGAGCAAGCAGCTGTCAATGGTTTTTCAACCCCTGCTTCAAGTTTTTAACGTCCTAACGTTGCACTTTAGTTTAGGGTCAGTGTCATGGTACCAAAACGGGGATTTTCGGGGAAGTTCTTGTTACAGTACCGGTCTCACTTCTAAGTAAACAGCATTGAGTATTCAAAAATACTCAAAAAATAGCTACTGTAACTGCGGAAAACTGTGTAGGGAATGAGAGAAGTCCTATTGTGTGAGTGACTTTGCTTTTCTGTTTCACTCACACAATAAGACTTCTCTCATTCCCTACACAGTTTCCGGAAGTTACAGTACTTATTTTTTTATGTATTAAGTGTTGTAGTAACGTTTACAATTATCATATTGCTTTCTCACCGTAACTCTCATATTAATTCATGACAATAAAATTACTAATTTCAAGTGTATTTGTTATTATAAACTAGGTATCGTCAGTAAAAGTAACGGAAGGCTGTTATTTCTGTAACAACTAGTCTCTCGTTTATTAGGAAAGTGCTATACTACTGTTGAAGTATTTGTACATTATTTTTCTTCATTATTCCTATTTGAAGAATTTACTGAGACTGAATGCTTTCCGAGACCATTTGGAAGTACCTGTAATAAAAAGTTTCTAACTATTGGTGTTCTTCATTTTAGCCACATTTTGCCTGCAACATTGACGATTTTGGGGTACCCGTAATTTTTGCGGTGGTCTACTCTTTACCACTGGATTTTTAGGTCTACCGAACTAGGGTTAAAGGAGTTAGGGTGTGTAGCGCCTCACTATGCATAAATGTGATAGAAAAAACGCTGCAAATTCTCTCACTGGGGTTTATTATTCAATTGGCTTGCGTTCATGTTTTGGATTTATACTAAGCTTTGGAGTGTGCGTGTTTCACAGGTGATAGTGCGATTATTGAATTTCAGGAGATATGCATAGAGCACGTAAATCTGTTCTCAACCAAAATACCTATTTGGATTGATCAGTTGATCATATTCGTGTGCCTCCTGAAATTCAATAATCGCTCTATCACCTGTGAAACACGCACACTCCAAAGCTTAGTATAAATTCAAATCATGAACGCAAGCCAATTGAATAATAAACCCCAGTGAAAGAATTTGCAGCGTTTTTTATGGTTATCAGAATGCTTCAACCCGTGTATCGGCTACAAAGCCTTTTAGGAGTTTACTCCAGTATCCACATTACTACATCACTACGTCACAAGGTTACTGATTTTACAAAACTTTGACAACCCTTAAAGGGCACTTTAAATCAAGTGAGAGAGCTGGCTTACGAATTAAGGCGTCCCCGGACCAACATGGATTTTTCCTGAAATTTCAGCTTTTTTGCTTCAGCCGTTTGGGAGAAATCCTGCGTACGGACCGAAACATTTTTATTGCAGATTCGGATTCTACACCCTTTAAAACGTAAACCATGAAATTTTCAGGGAGGTTTAGAATTTTTTTTTTCAAGAGCGATTACAATGGTTTATTATTGAATAATAAACCAAAACGGTATAATCACAGAGTAGGTGACGCACCTCTTATCAGTGATAAGTTATCACGCCGTCGCCCGCCAATCGATGGTCTATCGATATATAAATCGTTGATTAAACATCTGATTAATACCTCAGCTGTTGTCTCAGTCATTAAAAGAAACATTACGAATGAAGATTTCGGGTTTGAAAGCAAAGGTCTCCTATCGTCTAGTTTCGTGGTCTGGATGCTTCTACGCTCGCATTTCAAAAACAAAAATGTCCTATATCAATCCTTCTAGTGAAGTATAGATCAGTACAGATCGTTTAAAGATGGCACTGGTATCGATAATGTGATACCATATATATTGACGTAAGTACACATCGATACATCCTGATAAGATTGTGATAAGAGGTGTGCGATACCTATTCTGTGATTCAGCCGAAAAAACCACTGTGATGATCTAGGGTTAAAGTAAGGTTGAAGACCACTGCATAATACCATTTGACGCGGTCGGGCTTTAGCCGGAGGAGACGGCAGGTGCTAAGAAGAGGGAGGAGGACGCACTTTCTTCGAACGGCAGCACGAGCTCGAGCTCAACCTCAACCCTTCCCACGACGCTCCGCGGCACGCACCACATAACGCTCACGCTAACCTCAGGGTAACCTCAGTGTAACCTACCTCGTCATTCCCTCTCGCTCTCACCCGACTTGCCTCTCTCTTTCACTCGAATTAATCGACGGTCAAGTCTGGCGGCGGCGACCTTGAGAAGCTGGACGTGGTGATGACCGGGAGGCGATGTGAACGCTACACATGTGGGAGCTGGTTGTGAGCATCTGAATCGCTTTGTTTACAGTATTTTCCCGTCTTCTATCTCCGTAACAATGGCTAAAGTAGATCATTGTCTTGCGGAACCAGAGATTTGAACGTTGATTTAAAACAAACGGGTTTCACCATTGTAATCAATGGTTACATCGTCATCAGCAAACATCGATTCAAAGTTTAAACGTTTATTTATACGTAATCGAGGAGGCATATGCACCCAAAATGTGTGGTAAGGAGATAACAGAGATAATGTAACCAACAACCGTTTCTATTTCCCCTCTACACCAGTTTATGGTCGATTCCTGCCTGATTTCCATTACTAAAAGTGAAGTATAGGTACGGTGACCATAGGTACCCCTTTTGGGAGTACTGGTCCTACTTTTCGTGTTTGTGTCACCCCATATTTTTGAACTCATGAAAACGAAGGTAAGGTCCTCCTTTTTTGAAATGGTACTCCCAAGGTCCTACTTTAATAGGTTGTGGGTTAGAATTTTTTTTTCAAGAGCGATTACAATGGTTTATTATTGAATAATAAACCAATACATAACTAACGAAAAACAATAACACAAACAATCAGAAATACCACAATGAATTTGTCAAATAAACCATTTCATGAATGAAAGCTGCTAACTTGTTGTCAACTTTTTCTGACATCTTTGCCCGATGTTCTGCTAAAAAAACATGTTTGACATGCAACATTCCTCCCGATGTTAGAAATGTCATTGACAGCAACGATTTTTCGAAAATTGATGAATCCTATGTTGATGGCTGTAGGATTTTGATATTTGCAACTGTATATTGAACATATTGACATGGGATCCACGCACGTTGACACGAAAGTTGTCCCGACTATTTTTGCCTTACTTCCGGACATAAAACACAAGTACTCGTACGTGCGATCGCTTTTTCAGGTTAATTCTTCACTGAGCGCCAAAGTGGTATCCCTCCATTGTGAAATGTGATCTTGAGTTAGCCGCCATCAATTCCTCATGTACGCATCCTGTATGACCGGCAATCGATCTTCTCACCACTACAGTTTGTCCGCAAATCGCACGTCTGCAACTTGGCGCGTCCGCAACCCGCACGCTGCCATTGAATCATTGAATCAACTTTTTTCTTCTTCAGTAACAATTTCACAGTGAATTTCAATGAAAGAGCTTGTACTGAATGTGGACAATTTTGGGACTAAGGGTATTGCACAAACTTAACCAGCGGGGACTTTTTTTCGTAGATTCCTGCGAACCCCCAGTGTTACATGCTCATTTCATCGACTCTCATCCGACGTGTTTTGTGGAGTCACAGGGATTCTGCCAGAGTTTGTATTTGAATTGGTTGGCTATGGGGTGGGCTTCGGAAAGGAACGGAGGTTCTTTTGGTGTTATCACTTACTAATCCTCTTTGAACCTCATGTAATGAACGGATTGGAAAGTCTTTTAAAGCTAACTCAGTGAGGCAACCATAGCCACAAGAATATACGTAGGTAATCATCACAGGTCTGAGATATCTAGTATCAGTTTTTGACCAGGTAAGTACACTGTAATGGACTCGAGTGTTATCATTGAATTTTAGAACACTTGTTCTCGTTCACATTGATGTTGCCGTTCTTTTTTTCTTACTAAGGGATGAAGATATGGGGGGCCGAGTTGGTTTTTAACACAAAAATTGTCACAAAATGAATTAATTTTAAAAAACCATCTGGGTTGGGGTTTTTAATTGAAGGTAATGCAGAGACGTCTATAATATAGTTTCGTTATCTAAGGGGATTCAAATCATATACCGTTACTTCACAACACTGCCGTAATGTTTCAACACTAGTCCTTTCTACACCCGTAAGGATGTGAAGTCTACAAGTACCACTAGGTACTCGCTAGTGAAGAGGAGCGGGAAATACTTTTTATGAACTGATTCTTGGGTTGAACTGCTCTGAGTGGAAACTGCTAAGAAAGTACCATCGCTCACTATAGTTCAAATGTTGTATGGCTATTGGCAGGAACAGGGAATGTGCCCATGAAGAGGAGATTTCGAACAAGCACTGTGAGGGAGCAGTTCTTCTCGAACCAATAAAAAACGGCCATTTAGACCTATGACGTAGCTTGAGGAAGGTAATTCTCATTGAGAACTGGGTCATTAACTCCTTCACATTTGGGTATCGACATTTCTAAAAAATAAAAGTTGAAACTTGATCAATTTTCTTGTTCCTAATCAATAACTGCGGTTCTCTCGGCATATTACCCAAGTGCATTTTGGGAGTGAGGTATATGCTAATATTTTTTTCCATTTTTGATCCTCCAACCTCCATGGGAATCGCCGCTCAAGTCTTTCAAATTAGGCGAGTGGAACAGCACAAATTAGCTTAATTTTAGCTACAGTAAATACTAAGGTTTCCTTGCCAAAATCTCACTTGGAGATCTCACGCCCTACAATTTAAAGGCCTATTGGCTGGATATTGTAGGGAGTAAGAAAGTAGGGAGTGAGGTTATAGCCTTTCACCGCCTTTACAGGCCACAAATCATTTGAAACTGGTTTAACCAAAATGTTGTCACCGAACTTCCAACTAATTGTCAACAAGTGCGATCAAGTTTCACTTGCCGCAGTCAGAATGTTATTGGAGTAGGGAGTGAGAGTTAAAAAACCCACACTGCTGCCTCCAGGGATGGTTTTCCCGGTAGAACTGACTGGGAAGGTCTAGGTAAAATCCAACCACCAGCGTTGAGACCATCTTGAAAAAGGGATGTCAACAAAACAAAAGCAACTTCATAAACACCCTTTCCTGCCTGTTGGGGGCTACTTTTCAAAACATTGTAGGGAGTGAGGAAAAACCGTGTGACACTGGCATAATGGGCTGATAAGGCTACTTGATTTGATCCTTTTTTCCTGAGGCGGATATCCATTGTAGATGATGTGTTCTCTCATAGTGTAAGTGGATATAACAGCCCCAATAAATATTTCACCAAGTAGTGACGATGGAAGTTGTATACCTCTGGTTAGTGACAGCTGTAGGGAGTGA
Source organism: Creontiades dilutus (assembly GCA_031894815.1). NCBI lineage: Eukaryota > Metazoa > Arthropoda > Insecta > Hemiptera > Miridae > Creontiades > Creontiades dilutus. The sequence goes on along the minus strand of JAVIWC010009012.1, from coordinate 683,733 downwards.
GAAATACGGACTTTGGTATTTTCTGCTGGGTCCTGTAGGTACAACTTTTACATACTTTTCCAAGGAACATGTACATCGCAATAGGAGAAAATTTTAAAACACTTACAAAACTGTATTTAGTTGACATTTGACGGCGGAAATCTTGAAATGACCCAACTATAGATGGTTGAACGAGCTTTTCCCCAGTCTTTTAATTGAACTGAACTTCTTGATGTTCAGGTTATCCTGACATAAATGTATCAACCGTTGAGGGTCACTTCTCTAGCTCATTTCCAATAAAAAAATAAAGTAAAATATATAAATACAAATAAAAAATGCCTACTACTTTTTTTTTCTAGAGGCTTCGTTTCAAGTTGCACTTGAATGATTCTTTGAGTTTTTACGATCTTAGGTCACTAAAATGGCCATAAATCCCTTGAACTACTCTCTTAAATTGTAATTACACAGTTGGGTAGGTATAATAAAAGACAAATTTCAACGTGATTTAGAATGTGACAAATTACTACAATTTTCTATTTCCTGCTTCTCTTGAAGAATCGCTTGTATCGATTATACCCCAACCTGAGTGTTCATTGAATGCGTCCAGGAAGAGGTTGTACATCCACAACGCTCGACGCTCTATTCAACCGTCGGGTTGTTGGGAGAGTGGAGCCGGAAGGTAGTGCCCGGTCAGGATGTAGACGACAGCGGCTCCTACCCGCGCGCCCTGTTACGAGAGAGAAGCGACGAAAGGGGTAAAGCGAAGGTGGGAAGGAGAGGGTAGGAGGACGCCCGAGGAAGGGATCACCGCAGTCTGGATCTCTGGACTCGGCTCAACTCTTCCTAACATCCTACTTACACACAGTCAGCCCTCCACCTGAGGAGCCCCCCAGTGTTTTTTTATTTTTATTTTTCCAACTTTTTTCCCTCCGTTTTGTTTTCAACCCCTTAACATTCTTACAAGTCTGTCCCGAGTCCCAACTTGGGGTCACATCCTAACTTCAAGTACTCGATACTTGAAACTCCAATCGTCTTTTTGACACCTCCGGTTCCTTCATATTCTCCCTTCAGTGCCATCCACTCGAGCGTCCTTTGACGAGGTCAGTTAAATTCAGTTGTGTCGGTTCCGGGATATAAGTGCTCTCCAGCTTCAAGTCAACGATCGACCGCTAAGTAAGTTTTCCTCACAAAATATGATTTAACATATACTTAATTACTCAATAATAATAAAATTACCTTATGACATGAGTGGAAGATACGAAGTGGGAGCGACATTTAGGTTTTGACAGTTTTGAGGGTTTTAGAAATTGAATCGTTCTTTCACAAAGTGGTGTTCCCGAATCTCTCAAATCTAAGGTTTCGAAGATAGTTCGTGGAAGGTGCTTTGTGATAACTCTTTGAAATTCAAGGATGGAAGAAGGCATCTGTAACTAATATTTGAAATTTCTATATGGTAGGAGTAGCCTCGTCCACTTTTGTCATATTCATCTTAGTGATAGCCAGGATGTACTTCAAAATCTGGATTATTTGCCAGCACCTTACAGAAGGAAAAGTTAACAAATTTTGACCAGACAGAAATTCCAATGAATTCCTCCTTGGAATACCAAATTTTCTCAGAATTGTAGTTTTTGAGACCCTCTTCCGCTTGTGTCTTCAAGTAATTGCAACAGTTATATTTTCAATTAATTAAATGTATCAGAAACGAAGTCATTTTCACAGGCACACTCATTCAGCTTCATAACTGTTATTGTTCCAAATTTTTTGGAAACGCTTTGAAATTCAAGGATGGAAGAAGGCATCTGTAACTAATATTTGAAATTTCTGTATGATAGAAGTAGCCTTGCCCACTTTTGTCATCTTCATCGTAGCAATAGCCAGGATGTACTTCAAAATCTTGATTATTTGCCAGCACCTTACAGAAGGAAAAGTTAACAAATTTTGACCAGACAGAAGTTCTAATGAATTCCTCCTTGGAATACCAAATTTTCTCAGAATTTTAGTTTTCGCAACCATATTCCGCTTGTGTCTTCCGCTAGTTATATTTTGAACTAATTAAATGTATCAGAAACGAAGTCATTTTCACAGGCACACATATTCAGCTTCATAACTGTTATTGTTCAAATTTTTCGGAAACGCTTTGAAATTCAAGGATGGAAGAAGGCATCTGTAACTAATATTTGAAATTTCTATATGGTAGGAGTAGCCTCGTCCACTTTTGTCATCTTCATCGTAGTGACAGCCAGGATGCACTTCAAAATCTGGATTATTTGCCAGCACCTTACAGAAGGAAAAGTTAACAAATTTTGACCAGACAGAAATTCCAATGAATTCCTTCTTGGAATACCAAATTTTCTCAGAATTGGTTGGCATGAATCCCTGATTTATTGCCATATGATTTTTTTGTATATTGTTTACATTGAAAAATCTTGTTGTTACTTGAATTATCGTGTGTGTGAAATAAATCGATCGCGTTAACAAAAAGGACTAACAAGGGTTATCGGCCCAGATTACGCGAGAAAAAAAAAAAAAAAAGAAGAAGAAAGTTAACGAAATGGGTGATGAAGACAGTGGAAGCAGTAAAACGAAAATAAGTGGTATAGTAAAGTTGAACAGGAAAAATTATAAAACATGGGCGTTCAATATTGGACTTGAATTAGAAGACCAGAACTTACTTAACATAGTCACAACAGAGAATGATGTTGAATTCGCTACATTTGATGCTGAAAAGAAGAGGAAAGCCTATAGACTGATAGCGAGGACGATAACGGAAGAAATCCAGAATGACATATTAGACATCAGTTGTCCCCGGGATTTGTGGAGAAAATTGGTTTCCAGATTTCAACCCAAAACAAGATTACGGCGTCTTCAAGCATCAAAAAGTTTATATACAGCCAAAATGTCATCCGAAGAAGATATGGAAAGTTATGTAAATCGTGTTCTGGGGTATGCATCAGAAGTTGTGAAATCAGGAAGTGCAAAAATCTGTGATGAGCAAGTGTGTAATGTCTTGATCAATGGCTTACCCGAGGACTATGAGACTATGGTTAGTATGGTTTGTACCTTTAAAGACGACGAGTACACACCTGAAAAATTAGAGAGTTTACTGTGTGGTGAATACAAAAGAAAATTACTCAAGAAATCAGAAATGGAAAACACTGAAGATTCGAATGCGCTATTGGTAAAAAGAGATTTCAGAAAAAAGAGTTTTACTTGTTATAATTGTGGAGTAGATGGACACATTGCGAAGTTCTGCCGGAAGAAAAATCAAAGAGTTAGTAATGGAAATGTCGGTAAGAATAATGAAAACGTAAATCAGTCATCCCTGGTGTGCTTGAATGCCGCGTCCTGTCCCATTAGTAGTAGTGTTTGGTTAATCGATAGTGGAGCAAGTAGCCACTTTACTCACGAAAGAGCTGATTTTTCCACTTACGAAGAGTTAAAATATCCGCAAGTTGTAACTTTAGCGTCTAATGTGAACAGTCAAATAGTTGGAGTGGGCACAGTAAGATTAGTCTCAAGAACCATTCATGGTGACACTATACTCAGCCTGAAAAATGTATACCATGTTCCCGATTTCCACTTTAAACTATTATCAATTGCAAGGATTGAAATGAACGGTCATAGAGTGGTTATCCAAAATGGATTTTGTCAAGTACTTGATGGAAATAGAATCGTAATAGAGGCTAAGAGAAACAATGCTAATATGTATGCTTTTCAGGAATTTGATTTGGTTCAGACAGCACACCTATCAAATGTTAAAACGAACAACTGGCATGAGAGACTCGGACACATCAGCAAAGATACTATCAACATTATGTTCAAGAAACAATCAGTACGAGGTTTGGACTCTACTCTTCCTAATGATGAGGAATCTAAAGTATGTGAAGCTTGTCTCAAAGGTAAAAGTACTCGACATCCATTTCCAAAAGCTAGTAGGTTAGTGACTCATCAATTATTAGAAGTTATTCATTCTGACGTATGTTATTTACCAATTCAGTCATACTCAAAGTATAAATATTTTGTGAGTTTTATAGACGATTTTTCAAGGAGGGCTACAGTGTATTTTCTTAGAAGAAAAAATGAAGTTATGAATTGTTTCTTGCGTTTTAAGCAAATGGCTGAGAAACAAACGGGCAAGGTGATAAGGTGTCTGAGAAGTGATAACGGTCGAGAGTACTTGAATAAAGTTTTTGAGAATGAGTTGGATAAACATGGCATTATGCGCCAACTATCATGTCCATACAGTCCACAGCAAAATGGTGTTTCTGAGCGATACAATAGGACAATTCTTGATTTGGCGAGATCAATGATGATTGCAGCAAATGTTCCTAAGCATTTCTGGGCAGAAGCAGTAAACACTGCCTGTTACATCCGAAATAGATGCCCAAGGGATAATGGAAAAACGCCAGAAGAGATTTGGAGTAATGTAAAGCCAAGTGTGAGACACATGAGACCCTTTGGATGCAAAGCGTATGCCCATGTGCCGAAAGAAATCAGAAAGAAACTTGATGATCGTGCTGATGAATGCATCATGTTAGGTTATGGTGGAGCTTCTAAAGGATATAGGTTATGGAATTTGAACAAACAGACACTCATTATAAGCAGAGATGTGGTATTCATTGAGGATGAATTCCCATTTAATGAAGGAAAGACAATTGACGAAAGAAATAATTATTCTGATCTTGAAATAGATGGCATCGTAAGTATTAGCACAATGAAAGAAGTTGAAAATGAGAGTAATGGAAATGAAAATGAATATAGAACCGAGGAAGAAATTGTTATTTCAGGCAGTGGGGAAGAATACCTAGATGCCATTCAAGATGACTTGATTGAGGAGGACAGAATCTTCAGTGAAGAAGAAAAACATGAATCTGAAATGGAACCACCCGAGAAAATGATTTTAAGAGATAGAACTCTAATAAGAAAACCCGACTATTTTTGTTGCACAACGTCATCAAGAGAGAGTGAACCAAAAACATACAAACAAGCAATGGCACGGAAGGATCGTGACCTTTGGGCTGCAGCGATTCAAGAAGAGTTAACGTCATTGAACATGATGCAGGTTTGGGAATTGACAGATCTGCCTGTTGGCAAAACCGCAATTGGATGCAAATGGGTTTTTAAAATCAAGTATCTGGCCGACGGAACGATAGAAAAATATAAAGCTCGTTTGGTAGCACAAGGATTTAGTCAACACGAAGGAGTGGATTATACTGAGACGTACAGCCCAGTAATTAGTTTGCCAGCCATGAGATTAATTTTGAAATTGGCAGTCATGAATAAATGGCATGTTCATCAGATGGACGTCAAGACCGCATACTTGAACGGAGATTTGAAAGAGGAGCTTTATATGAAATTGCCCGAAGGTGTCTCCTATGCTGGTTCAGAGGGTAAAGTATGCAGGCTTTTGAAAAGTCTTTATGGTCTCCGACAATCAGGCAGAGCGTGGTACGAAACATTGGATAGAAAGCTGCAGGAGGGAGGTATGGTTAAAAGTAGAGCTGATCCGTGCATATACTACCAGAAAAGAGGGCCATCGATGAGTATAATACTGGTGTATGTAGATGATTTAATTCTGATTACATCCAAATCTGAAGAAATGAAAAATTTGAAAGCCATGATTTGTGGAAAATTTGAAATGAAGGATATGGGAGAATTGTCTTATGTACTGGGAATTGAAGTGCAGAGGCAAAAGAATGGATCTGTGACGTTAAACCAGAAGAAATATATTAAGGAGATATTGATGGATTTTAATATGTGGGAATGTAGACCGGTTCGGACTCCAATGGATCCCAGTCAGCAGTTGAGCAAGTTGAACTGTCCAAAAACTACTGAAGAAGCCCGTGAAATGGAATCAGTCCCATATCGAAAATTGGTAGGGAAGTTGATGTACCTAGAACAGGCAACGAGACCAGATTTGGGATTTGCAGTATCAAAGTTGGGTCAATTCGCATCGAATCCCGGAAAGACCCATTGGGAGGCGGGAAAACGTGTTTTACGATACCTTAAAGGGACAATTGACCACGAGTTCACTATTGATGGTGAAGGAGAAGGGGGCATACTTGGGTTTTCGGATTCAGATTGGGCTGGATGCAAAGACGATAGAAAGTCGACGAGTGGATTTGTAATAAAATATGGGACAACTCCAATTCTATGGAGGTCAAATAAGCAAACTGGTGTCGCCCTTTCAACAATGGAAGCAGAGTTCATAGCATTGGCTACCTGTTGTATGGAAACAAAATGGATAACGAAAATTTTAGATGACATTAACGTAAAAATGAACAGAATTCCAAAAGTAATGTGCGACAACCAAGCTGCCTTGAGTTTTGCAAAGGGTAATCGTGTCAGCTCTCATTCAAGGCACATTGACATCCGATACCACTTTGTGAAAGAAATGGCAAAGAATAACCAAATACAACTCGATTATATCTCGACGAAAGAAAACCTGGCAGACATCTTGACCAAACCATTGTCGAAATTCAAGAACGACGAAATAAGTTCATCTTTGGGGTTGAAGACGATGGAAGAGAAGAAGAGGGAATATGTTGGCATGAATCCCTGATTTATTGCCATATGATTTTTTTGTATATTGTTTACATTGAAAAATCTTGTTGTTACTTGAATTATCGTGTGTGTGAAATAAATCGATCGCGTTAACAAAAAGGAAATTGAAAAATGTTAACCAGACAGAAGTTGAAATTTTCAAAAACCTCTTGGAATACTAAATTTTCTCAGAATTTTAGTTTTTACAACCCTCTTCCATTTGTGTCTTTAAGTATATTGCTACGTTTGAATTAAATAAATGTACCAGAAACGAAGTCATTTTTCCAGGTACATCTCCTCAGCTTCATAACTATTATTGTTCCACATTTTACGAACACCCGTTTTTAAGAATTGCTATCCTACAAGGGATCGAATAATATGGTCTAATTTACTATAACAGTTCAATTTTAAACAAAAAAAGATGATTTCATGTTGGGAATAATTGAGAAACACAGTAATTACCGAGAAAATGGGTGTATATTTCTAACTATTTAAGGAAAATGAAGAACACTAAGAACTTTCGAACAGACAAAGAATTCTACATAACTTCAATTTCAGAGGAGTAGAGAGGAGTGGGGAAGGCGTAAAGTATCTTAGGTGATATTCTAGAACGTATACATGTACCATTGTACTATTTTTTAACAATTTTTTACAACGATCTATACTTGTCTCTCTTATAGTTATCAAGATATTGATTTTTGTACCTTGAAATTCTATTATCATGATGCTTGCTTTAAATCTGAGGAATTGTCATTAGAACCAGAAACCCCCTTCAATTCCCCTACCCTTTCAATTTTCTCTACATTGTAATTAGGAAAATGAAAGTATCCAACCGAATAAGTAAGCAAGGAAGTATCCAATATTACCGAAACCGTCTTATATTAATTAATGGAGTTTTACACTTTCAAACCAACCAAAGGTAGTGCGAAGGGCCGGGATTAAGTTTTGTAACGGGCATAATTTTGAAAATGTCAATCCGATTCCGCCCAAATTCGAAATATCGACGGGACAAAGACCAAAACTACCAACTTATTTGCATTTAATTTATTCAGTTCGCCGAAAAGTTGTATTCCTAACTGTATTTTGAAAACCATTTAGTTTTCAAAGTCACAGTTTTTTGTCGGCCTTTGTATCTTCTATAATTTTTCTAAAAAACTGTCATGTGGAACTATATAAAGAGTCTTTTAAAATCGAAAAAAAGAAGAAATCAAAATTTCGTTCGTAAAGATTAGCTGGGAAACGTTTTGGACTAAGATAATTTACATTAGATTCTCTGAAGCATACTTCAGTACATGACAAGAAGGTCAAATTTAAATCGATTTAAATTAAAGACACTAAAAATAATATCTAAATTAATCCAAGTAATCAAATTCCCAAATCATAGTATGATGGACACTATCCGATGGAATAATTTTGGAGGACACAAATTATGCTGTCTTCCAAAGCGTTGAACCTTTATTTTTATTTCAGACTAAATTAATATATGGATGTAATACAACATAATAACCAAAAATATTTTTACACAAGAACTGGTTTACATATTTCAACACTGAAATTTTAGTAAACTTCTCTCTCGCATATTGACGAGTTTCAGTATTTACTAATTTGAAGAATCGATAAAATGGTGAATATTTTACATCGAAAATGGTTGTGATTGAAAGATACAAAACTGTGGAGCCTCAACGGAATTTTTAAAATCGCTCGGCCTGGGGCTGGCCTATGATTTTAAACACGTTACAGGAACTCAGGGTGGGTTTCCTGGGAAGGCTCGATAGTTGAAAGTTTTGAAAATAAGGGACACTTTTCAAACCATATACGATTTTTGATAATTGAAACTTGCAAGCAATACAAATGGAAAGAAGTGGTTTCCCTTTCGAAGTGTGAACTGGGTTCAATGAAAAGGTAGAATGCCACACGACGCGTTTGTAAATCATGAAATCAATAACCAAAGTCATCATTGCTCTATATCTATAATAATAGATTAATTAATGGACTATCTGAGGGTAATCTTGTTGGTTGAAGAGCCGAATATCTTCTTCATTCCTTGTTTGAACTTGTTTTATCCAGTTGACTGAATTGGTCTAGAGGGAAACTTGCTGACAATGTCCCTCGCCCCTTCGTCCTCAAAATTTTGCACTGCTTTGTGAGTTCCATATAAGATATGGACTTCTTCTATGTGGTAATTCCTTTGAAACGTAAAGAGTTCTCAGGAAACCGATAGCTGCTCCTATAATTAACTTTGGAGCTGACTCCTCGGCGACCTGGAGGCCGTTGTTTCGTCGGAGTGAGATGTTGGAGTTTACTCAATAGATGCGATACAATTCATAAGCTTCGTAAAGGATGCTAACCAATCTAACCAACACCCCATTCCTACAACACTCAACATCACTGTGAGCCAGTAGCAAAGAAGCTCAGACGTAGCACGTGCCATAGGTACAGTACTATTTGGAAGTTAGGGGTTCAATGCCTTGCCGGGTACGATGAAGGGATTGCTCTTAAGGACGCTTAAGCGGGATTTAAAGAGCTCTCTGAATCCCCCTGCCTATTGAATACAAGAAATCCTTGAGATGTTCCGTAGTTGGAGTAATTGAACACTTTCTTGGTACGCGTACCACCGGTTGAGAACCGCTGCTCTATATTATCTGTTTTATCCCAGTACCTATTCATCCACGTGATTGGATTTTCACATCGACACAAATATACCTCTTGCTTTATTACTTAAATTTGGATGGTTAAATGCAATAACTTTCAATTCCGACAAGTCGTGAATACACCCCATTTAACAAGGAACTTCTTTTGCCTTGATCCTCAGCGTCTTAGAATTTGTCCAACCTTTAACAGCCATCAGCTACCATAAACGTCCACTTCCTTAATCAGACTTGCTGTTTTAATCTTATGACGCAGCATTCTGTACAAGGTGAGTCTATCGGAATTCACATACTGCTGTCATTCATCCAGCGACCAACCTGAAAATGTTGTTAACCATAGACGGTAGGTACTTTGGAACGCGGAAACATTCGGCAAGTGGTTTCATTGTTATACGCACATCAGAATCTTCCCAACCAGAAGACCAGCACCCTCGTCAGTGTTTTAGGGAGTCTCAATGCTGATGTGCGACTGCTTTTGGTGTGATTCCATTGATCAAGCTGATTTTAGGCGCCGTTCTATCAAGAAGCAGAATGTTGTTCAGTGCAGTTTAGCAAACGGAATAGGAATTTTTAAAAGTATCATTTTAATAATTCGATATATCGTAAAAAAATATCGATGTAGTTCGAAATGGCCTAAATTGGGTAACCCTATCCTTTCAATTTTCAGCCTTGGACCAAGTTTCATCAAATTTCGTTCAGTAGTTTCGGAGAAAAGCTCAGAATGGCGTACGGATTTCTAAAAATCGTGAAAAGTGTATTCTTTGATTCTACAATTCCGATAACGTGAATATTGATATATCGTAAAACAAAAAATTTTGAGGAGGGTCCAAACAAATTGTTTTTCTTGGTCGATCACAAAGGTCCATTTTTGAAAATAATAAACCAAAAACATCGATTCCGATAACGACAAATTAATATTGATATATCGAGCAAAAAATATCGATATTTCTATATAATGATATTTTTTCAACGTCCCTAATTTGGATACTCTGTGATGTATATTTTTATTTCCCCATTCGCGGTGGTTGAAACCACTGCCTCCGGGCCTTGGTTCTCCTCTGTATTGCGGGCATTACTCGCCTCATCCCTTTTAAGGGGCTAGTAAAACATTCCATCACCACTTAACAATGTACCATGTTACAACTCTCCACAGCTGTACAATCGTGAAATCCCCCCTAAAATGAACTGGTATTGATTTCCAATTGTGGTCAAATTAGTATCAAGCCGACAGACTACGTGTCGCTACGATAACAAGGTACCTTAATTTCAACGACAGTGCGGTCGGAAACACAACACATTCTCCAAGTTGATCCGAGTTTTCCTCGTCGCTAACGATCTGCCCGCCGGCTGTGTTGAAACAATCGAGTCACAGTTATATTGTGACCAAGTCGGGCGCATGGACTTTCCTTTCCCATCGCCACCGGCTGTAGAACGCGGAATGGACGGCGCTTTCAGGCACAAACCGATATCATGTCGAAAGCAACCTTGTCACCGGTGGGACTAGATCGGAGCGACGAGGGAATTCCTCTGAGCTCATTGCCCAGTCATTGTATTGGAACGCACAAGGGCCACACGGTCACCTAATATGGTGATTTTAAGGTAATTTGTGTATCATGTTACACTAATGATTGACAGGACTTTTTAATTTTTTCCCATCACGTCACGACAATTCGAATGCTCGAATCTTACACAGAGTTGGTTTTCTATGCTATTTACCCAACAAAACTATCATTTGAAATTATGATAATAAAATGTAAGATCCGGGTTGGCTGAGTTGCTACAACCTAATCAATTGAGAGAGCTGTCCTCTCCTATTCCCCATTGAAAACTGAAATTCTATAGGCAGCCTTCCTAACACAGTAAAATATGAACGAGATGAATTGGGTATAGAGTGAGTAGAGTAATGACTTGGTTATATCTGATCAGCATAGGGAGGTGAGTTAAATTCTCCCCGGTTCACCACAGCAGTGGCGGCTACTGCCCTGAAACCCCGGGGGTGCACTGCGACCTTAATGGACAACCACGAAGGGAATGAGACGAAAATGCGCTATTCTTAGCCAAATACAAATTTCAACTACCAACATGCCAAGGAGATCATTACTTGTCCATTTTCTCGGCTTTAAATCGTGAAACAAACGACTCAATCCTAACTTTAAAAGAAGTTCACTAGTAAATACCTACCAAAATGAACATTTTGAAATGATGGTCGAATTCAGAAAACCGTGTTTTGCAGCAGTTGATCTGCCCAGCAAGAACAATCGTGGAGGTGAAAGCCCAATTCCATCTTTAACCCAAGCTTCATTAATATCATATCATCAAAGAAGACAAGGGAAGCAGAAAAGTTGATTACTTACCTCATATCTGCAGAACCAATCTACCTTTTCGTAGTACTGAGGATTGAACTTGCGAATCGTGGAACGATTTCTGCTTGCCTTCGAGGTTTGTTGCAGTCCTGTCTATAGTGGCATTGGGGGCCCTGCATCGCGAATAGTCACTCATTGCTCCACCAATAATTTAGCGAACTCACGTTTTATAGCACTTACTGTATTCATCGCGTATTTTCCCCACACGGGTTGGGGACAATCAACTGATAAGAATGTGTTTTGGTGATAAGATGCACGCACGCATTCTACCGGGTGAGCAGACGACTAGGTGTGCTCCCTTAAACTTATTTCAGGGTGCAGTCATTGGTTCATTCTTTGGACCTGGATAGAATCAAACAACTGTTCTCCATGCAAGCTTCTCCCATTTAGTGCTCTTCCACAGCGACCTTTTAACCCCCTCCCTGTCACCAAACTCAAGACTCCACCATCCTCTCACCCATCCTGAGGCTCTGTTTGGCGGGTGAATTTGAAATTCTTCTGCTCTTCAATGAGGATTCATGAGGAAGAGTATGATAATCCTGTTAAGACTTGAAATATTATTATTATCAGGTAAATTTTTCATTCTTGCCACGGGGTGCAGATGCCCCTGTGCGGCTGTCATTAGCCGCCCCTGCACCATAGAAGACTAAAATCGGATAGGTAGGCTTCCTGAGACAGTGCCAGACGAATGGCATGATGGTCTCCAACTATATCATTTGTCCCACTTTGCGCCAGCAATATTCCCATAAACTTGCCGATAATATTTAATATAAAAAAAAACGCTTAAAAAAAAGATTGATTAGCAAACAAGAAATTTTGCTGAATTGGAAAAAACAGTAATATCCCCAGGACACTCTTGGGGAGTGCTACTTTTACTCCAAAATGTCTTAATTGGTTTTTCTGCTGGAAAGTTAGTTAATTTCATATGAGCTAAGCATAAGAAACGAAGTAGTATTTCCAATAGTTCGAAAGCACTCATTTCTCTCTCTCTCTAATGTCCATTACTGCAAACTAATGAGCCGTAAACTATTAACTGCCACAACTCAATACACAGGGCTGAAGCGTTGACGAAAAGGTCGACAAGCTAGCACTTGCCCAAACACGAATGGATGTCACTCGTACGATGAAAGTTACCTCAATCAAATGGATCTTTAGGAGGTAAATATTTGTGTTTTGAGGACTGCGAACAAATTAACAATGACTATAATAAAAATGCGAGATTTCTAGGATTTTTTCCCATCTAAATTGGCCCGTTATGATTAGTTAACGGATGTTATTCACGAAGGCTGCAGATTGAGTTAGGTTCACAGAGGTGCACTGCACTAACCACTCCAGATGAGCTGCTCTTCAAGTTTCGGAACTGTTCAAGAACCCAAAAATCTCTTTGGCCAGGGCAGGATTGGACGGTGGGAACTTATTTCTTCATCAGCTATCCGAGTTGTTGGAAAAGTAAATGTAAAATTCATGTTTGTACCAGAAGATATTGTGAAATAAAACTGCTTCTGCAACTGATGGAGTTGGAGAATGTAGTAGGTGTTATAAGATTACGATGTACATGTAGATACATGCCAGCGTTCAGAAGAGAAATTGGTATCCATTTTGAGAAATTATTAATCGTCGTTATTTAAAAACGCTGCAAATTCTTTCACTGGGGTTTATTATTCATTTGGCTTGCATTCATGATTTGAATTTCTACTAAGCTTTGGAGTGTGCGTGTTTCACAGGTGGTAGAGCGATTATTGAATTTCAGGAGGCACACAAATATGACCAACTGATCAATAAAAATAGGTATTTTGGTTGGGAACGATTTACTACTCAAATTCAATAATCGCTCTATCACCTGTGAAACACACACACTCCAAAGCTTAGTAGAAATTCATATCATGAATGCAAGCCAAATGAATAATAAACCCCAGTGAAAGAATTTGCAGCGTTTTTTCATTGAAATTCAATACCCCGCCACAATAAAAACATCTATAATTTATCAAGTCACTTTAGCACTCGAATTGCGTCAAAACTTCCCCAAATCCAAATTTAAACGAAACGTTAGATGTAGAGGCACACAAATATGATCAATTGATCAATCAATTAGTAGAAATTCAAATCATGAATGCAAGCCAAATGAATGAAATTGAATAATAAACCCCAGTGAAAGAATTTGCAGCGTTTCATGCATATCAGAATGCTTCAACCCGTGTATCGGCTATAAACCCTTTTAGGAGTTCACTCCAGTATCCACATTCACTACATCACTAAGTTACTGCAATCAAAACAAAAACAACAGGGTTTTTTTTCTGTTTTGATCGCAGTGACATTAAAAAAACCCTGTTGTTTTTGTTTTGATCGCACTAACCTAGTGATGTAGTGAATGTGGATGCAAAAGTGTTTCACCATAAATCGGGAATAGTTTGAGCTACGGACCTGGGGAGGGGCTCATTCGATTCCTCATGGAAAGTTCCCAAAAAAAAAAAAAAAAGTCCAAATTTAGGCCGCCTTGACTTTTTTTAGGTTTTTAGGGATTTTACAAAACTTTGGGAACCCTAAAAGGGCACTTTAAATTAAATTTTTAAATTAAGAGCTGGCTAAAGAACTGGGGCGTTGTCGGACCAACATGGATTTTTAATGAAAATTTCAGATTTTTTGCTCCAGCCGTTTGGGAGAAAACGTGCGTACGGCGTACGGCGGACGGACGGAAAAATGTTTATTGCAGATTTGGATTCTACACCCTTTGAAACGTAAACCATGAAATTTTCAGGGGGGGGGGGGGGGGGGCTTAGAATTTTTTTTCAAGAGAGATTACAATGGTTTATTATTGAAAAATAAACCAAAACTTTGATGACAGTCACCATGATACATCCGAAATGGATTAGAATAAATATACTCTTTTAATGGAAATTTCTGTAACAATGATTCGTGTGTCTACAGCATCATACTTGAAACCTGCCGTCAGCAAATCTAAGCTGTCAGTTTCATCACAGCTTTGAAGAACGTCGAGGCAGTTGACTGAGCAAAACAGTGCACTGAACGGGATTGCCTAATTTTCCAGTTTATCACAAATCAACCGAGACTGAATTGGAAAAGTCTGTGAAATCTGAATCAAGGTGTACGAACCGTGTTCCGGGACGCGTGGGTTGTGGCGTTTTGATTTTCTCGTGATTTGTTTATTCGGCGAACTGCCATTGCACGTCATTGGCTTCAAATTCTGATTGAGAGTTTGAGCGTTCGAAATGACGATTTTCAGTTTGTTATTTTTCGTTAATGAAACTTATTGCTAGTGTAAGAAGACGAAAGTACCTCCTCACAACCGTTTGTTGAAACATTCACAATTATTTTTATGTGTTTTGGTTCATTATTTTACACAATTAGCCTTTCTAATACTGCAGCAAACATTTTTTAGAACCCCATTAAATTTAGTCGTTTCAAGTTGCTTAGATTTCAAATCTGCAATGTCCGTCCGCTGTACGGGCCATTCAGGTGGTCACAACTTCTGGCAAGCCAGATAGCTTCACAGGTGCAGATGCTATGGGCAAACCGTGGTTTTGTTTTTTGAAACGCAAGTGATATGTGATTTTCTAGTAATTTTGAACGAAAACTCGTCTGAGGTAGGTTTCAAATCCGTAGAAATTCACCCATAGCAAATGATAGCTATTTCCGAACCTAAAACTGAACCCCCGAACCTCACAATAACACGAGCATCATTTCTAAGTAATTTAGGACAATTGAAATGGGTCCCAGCATAATCCGACCTCATATGACTCAGAAAATTTCATTTTAAGGGTGAAAATGTTGAAAACGGGTGTACGTTTCAATTTTTTAAATCTCAATTTTGTTTAATTTGGTTTGGACGACTCGAAAATTTTTTTGACAACTGGAAGGGGTTGGGGGTTTATGGAGAGGGTAAAAATAATTAATCTCTGAATAATAATTTGCAGCTTCTTTTTGGGTGATTATTTACCTATTTTTGCTGATTCACAATATAAAATGGTGGCCTGATGTTGGCTCTAGGGCCTTGTTAAAGAAAAGTCATTCCCAAGACGTGAAGAAGCAGAATACCTACCTATATTGTGTCGTATTGACACATTAAGTTAAACGTTAGACCAATATATTCAAACTTTCAACACGTAATAAATTGATGAGTTTTAAATAACTTTCGACGGACTTTTGACAAGAAGATTACAGATTTGGATGAAATTAATTTTAACTTCAAAAGAATTGTAGAGAGATGTAAAATTTAAGGATTTCACAAAATTAACGAGTTATGAGAATGAATTGTAATGAAGTGGTCGTGCTAAAGATGGCCACGATAAACATTTTGGCAAATGCCATGCCGTTGAACGGGCTCTGCAGTCAGGCTCTCCAGATCGACCGACTATCTGGGAACAGACGAGCAATTTCCACTATCCGAAGATTTTTTTGAGATTGAGGTTGTTGCAAACGGATGAACGCACAGTAAACCCAGTGGTTTCATTCGATTCAGGGAACTGATTTCCATCTTAAGCCAACAAAAAACGACACTCTCACACTGAAAGTTTTTGATGTTTTGATAGATTAATCCTCAAATATAATCCCTTAGGGTTGATTGATCAAGATGCCGTTTGTTATTTGTCGATCGCAAAGGTTCATTATTTTATTTTATTTTAATACACGGGAAATGCCCAATTACAAAATTATAACAAGAAGATAAAGGTGTTAGCACGTACGGTCATTCATATGATAATGTTCATTGAAAAGATGAACCAAAATTTTAAAATCTTCACTTCCAGAGGTGTCTCAAAGGAGGTCCTCTAGTCTCAAAATATGCTCAAGAATCCTGGCTTTCCACCGGTATAATAAAAAAATATTCAATTTTGATATTAGTGGAGAAATTGAAGATTGAACACAATAACGTGGGTTTTTACAAAATTCACGTTTTTCGTCCGAAATCGATTTGTCAAAAAACACGAGTTTGGCATCGGATTATATGTATCTTTCTTCCTTGAATTGAATGATGACCTTCTTGGACCTACCCTAACCAAGCGAATACCGTAAAAACCCAAGTTTCTCCACAGTTAACGGTCAGTTTCTCAGAATGAGTAATTGTTCTGTTTCTGACGATGACCTGACATCGATTCAAATCTTTCAATTTATGTGGGAATAGACAAAGTTTCTTCCACAAACGCTGTTGGTCATGTAAATTTCTCAAAAACTTTCATGCGTAAAATAATTCTTGATTTTACCGTTGGAAAGCTGATACTCTGGCGCATATTCAAGGACTACAGACTCAAATCCACCTTTGAATTTCAGGGACTTAAGACTATACCGTTTAAAGAAAAGATTTTCAAGATTTGACAATTTTCCCTCTTCAAGTTCATATTTTGTCAGTTTAGCTTATTTGAAAAACTTCAGGTTTTCATTGAAGAAATAGAAAATGTACCGTACTTGTCAACGGTATAATTAAATTTGAAAGTACTCCTTTAATTAAAGGAGTTTTGATAATTTTAGTGAGTTAAGGTGGAAAATAAGGAACAATCTTATAACTGACACAACTCGACAACAAAGCCAGATTTTGGTTTATTATTCAATAATAAACCATTGTAATCGCTCTGGAAACAAAAATTCTAACCCCCCCTGAAAATTTCATGGTTTACGTTTCAAAGGGTGTAGAATCCAAATCTGCAATAAAAAATTTTCCGTCCGTCCGCCGTACGCACGATTTCTCCCAAACGGCTGGAGCAAAAGATCTGAAATTTTCAGGAAAAATCCATGTTGGTCCGACAACGCCCCAATTCTTGAGCCAGCTCTCTCACTTAATTTAAAGTGCCCTTTAAGGGTTGTCAAAGTTTTGTAAAATCCCTAAAAACCTCAAGAAAACTAATCAACTGATCAATCCAAATAGGTATTTAGGTTGAGAACCGATTTACGTGCTCTATGCATATCCCCTGAAACTCAATAATCGCTCTATCACCTGTGAAATACGCACACTCCAAGCTTAGTAGAAATTCAAATCATGAACGCAAGCCAATTGAATAATAAACCCCAGTGAAAGAATTTGCAGCGTTTTTTAAAATGTTAGGGGGCAATTTTAGTTACAGATTAGTTGAACAATCGATATTCGGACTGTGCCAGGAATCATAGGTTAACACCCTGCATATAGGGTGATAAATCACGGTATCTGACGAACAATTGAACGTCAGTGCCACAATCATGTTTGATTCGACGCTGCCACCTTGGGTGGATGTTAGTGAGACCCATTTCACAAATCGCAAATTAGCGTATTTCCGACCTTATACCACACTCTACCACAAAAGGCCGGAGTTAAAGGCTGTACTTTCATACGTTGGGAAATATCACTTTTGCCTGGCGAGGATTAGCCGGTAGGTGGCAGCGGCCCTGGAGAGCCTTTTTCCACACGTTTCCGATACAATCGTCAAGCGCAAGATGTCGGCATCGGCCGGCCCGACACAAGGACTCGGAAGTCGATAATTTCACACAGACCGGCTCTGGAACAGGCGGCCACAATAGTTGTATTCAGTTCGGAAAGAAAAAGCCTTGAGGAGAAGAGAAATGGAAAGTCGCCGGCGGGGAACGCCGAAAGGAAATGTTGACGCAATGCTTCAAGTTTTCTTCAAACCTCAAGTAAACATAAACATCGTGGTCGTTCCCAGTTGATGCAGTTATGCCAGGTCCGAGTTTATACTTTCTTGACCGTCAAAACAGTGAAAAGAGATCGGTTATATTCGGCAAGACCATAAGTGACTGTTGCATGATGGCCGGTCACCAGATAAGGCCAACAGGTTTTACGAGTATTTTCGGATGAATCTGACGACATTCGTCTAATTGCTGGACAAAGTACAGTTCATTTTGCTTGAAACCCAACTGGGTTCGAAATGCAATTTGACCACCTCTTCAGCAATTTGAGCTGTTTTTTATCCAGCAAGTATTCGAATGTCGTCAGATTCATCCGAAAATACTCGTAAAACCTGTTGTAATCTTCTCAGAGTTCATTGTACAAACGATGAAATTCCCCGTGAATGTGTCTCGATTGATTACTTGCGTGAATCCCCTCTACTTTTCGCCCCCCGAAGTAAATACCAGATTCTCAATGACGGGTTTTCCGCAAAGAAATAGTCATCGTCGAGAGGGATCTGAACCGCACTGACTCGAGCCTGAAATGGGCAACTCTCTACTCTCTTCGCTCTTCTCTTTGCTCTCTTCCCTCGCTCTTATCGCAGCTCCAGTCTGTAAGCGCCCTAAGTCCGTGTCTGTGATGCATTATCCAACCTCTTAATCGCATTATAGGCCTCATAACAAGTAAAACTATTAACGAACCTAATTAGCCACAAGGTTCCTTCAGCTGATCATTGTGTCTTCGTACCTTGTAGTTGACTTCTAGATGTCTCAAAGACATTTGGATGACTTTGTCTTTAACATAACCCCGGGAACAATATTCTAGTCCTCAACAGTCATTCTACTAGTCCTAATATGAAACAAAAGCTGATATCAAAATTCCGACAATCGTTGAATAAATTGTCTAAAAATCGTATTAAACCATGAATAAAGCGGCAGAAATTAATGAGATATAATAAAACAACTACTTAAGCTTCGTTTGCAAATATATCGCGTAGATCGCAAAAAACTGGATTCCAAAGGAACCGTGAACACCAAAATTCCATTGCAATTATTTCAGCTGTTTCTATCTATCCATTGACGATCGACTAGACGATTTTTACTAAGTCCAAGTACATTCGCGTTAATTATTTTTTTTAGCACTCAGGAAGAGTGGAAGGATGGCATAAAATAGTCAGAATGGGAAAATTTGATTCATTGATGGGATTTCCATAAAAAATGCACATAAAAAACAATAGTGTTACCTACATCAAAAGTCAAAAGTTTTCGATATTCTGATTTTTAAATATTTCGGCCCTTGATTTCATTGTTTATAATTGGCTGCAGGATGTGTGGGAAACGCAGATGTGATTTTTGGAACAAGTTTCATTATTTTTGCTCTAGTAGTTTCAGAAAAGAGCTCTGGTTTTGGGGACGGACGGATTTCTTAAAAATCGATTTTCGGATTCTAGAGTGTCTTAAAACATAGGATACTAAATTTTGAGATTGGTTACCATTTATTTTCTTCTTGGTCGATTACGGAGATTCATTATCGAAAATAATTGACCAAAATTAGTAGAGTAGAATGTCCCATTAAATAATTGATTTCCTCACGGAAGGATCAAGGTTTGCAATGGGTTTTAACAAATTTCGGAACTCTACCGGGATATTGGTTTTGTAACCTTCTTAACTAACATCGTAGAAAAGTACATGGGTGTAACTGGATGTGCGGATGTGTAAGCGAACGGTTCTCAGTCACCCGGGTTGACGGTGTTTTGCCTGAGGTTGGCACTCGGATCGAAAAGCTGCGAACTGACAAGTAACGAATTTGCGAGAAAGCCGTTCGTCTGAAATCGTGCCTATGTTGATCATACAATTCCATTCGGAACGATTTTCTGACGATTATAAGTGACGAATGTTTAACGATGGCATTACCAGTTTTGATTTGTTATATTTGAAGAAGACTCATAAACACAGCAAATATCACAATTTCATAAAAAGAAAAGAGTTTAGAGGATTTTCTCATTTGTGGCACGAATTTTAAAACGTTGTTATCACCATTTCTCCTATTTTCGAATGAAAAAGGACAATTTGCAGCACCCATATTTTGAAGAGAATTGTTTTTTTGCACATTTTGCATATAAAAGTTATTTCTCCATTACTCCCATAGATATTTCCTTTCTTTCACAAGCAAAATCACCTTTACCCAGTTCATGCCTTCGCGTTGGTTCCCCCGAAAAATTCGGATAGAATGGGATCGCATTGTAGCTGTTCAGACGAAAGATGACGAACGATTCGGGCTGAGCGCACGGGGTCTCC
The DNA here is from genome assembly GCA_031894815.1 of Creontiades dilutus. Taxonomy (NCBI): domain Eukaryota; kingdom Metazoa; phylum Arthropoda; class Insecta; order Hemiptera; family Miridae; genus Creontiades; species Creontiades dilutus. The sequence goes on along the minus strand of JAVIWC010009012.1, from coordinate 663,296 downwards.
CACAGAGTCACGTGTTACGATAGTTCGTGCGTTTTCGGGCGAATTCTGACGAACTGATTTCGCAACTTCTCGCAGCTTTCTTCTCCCAGTGGCCCAGAAGCTAAAAGCTAAGGCTGGACGTCCACTGGACGCGATTTCGAGCGAAGGGAGAACAAGCGAAAAGGCGATATTTGGCGCGAACAGTTCGCCTGTTTTCAAACAGCGGGGTTTAAATGGGATCCCGTCCACTGCGAGCGTTAGTTTCGCGCGAGTTTGGGCGAACTAACGCGAAGGCGAAAATTTTCAATCTAGTTTGAATTCAGACGGGCGTGATCGGCGATATTCGGCATGGATGTTGAAAAATAATTGTTCTGGTGCAGGAGAGACCCGCAATATGGGACCAAAAGCTGCCCCAATACCATATGCCCATTCTCCACACTGTCCCCTCTGCAAAAAAAAAGGTCTTTCACCCACTCTTCTCTTACGCCAATTCTTCTTCCTCGTCTTTTTCTCACCATATTCGGAGACTCCAATGCATACAGTTGCATTAAACGCTCTGCAAGCGGCATTGTTCACCTCAGCAACACAATAAACATCCAAAACAAGAAAATCCCGAAAACTGAAGCGTTTTTAGCCAGAGTTCGCGTATAGTGGATGGGCTTCCTTCGCGCGAAGCTGGGAACTGACGAACGAGTGCGTATTCGCGCGAACGGCTTTTCGCGCGAAATCGCGTTCAGTGGACGTCCAGCCTAAGACTTTAGAGGTACCGTAGCCGAGAGAGTCACCATGCAAAAGGGCCTGATCATTTCTTCTGTACCCGTATCAATTCCGTGGAATTCTCTAATCCAAACCCTACATTTCCAGTTACTGTACAATCCAAAAAACAAACGGGGAATGAGCCTGCACGCCCCTCCGTTTCAATGTATTACTGAAACGTACGTGGGCTAAACACGAACTTTCTACACTTCGTCATGAATGGCCTCATCCTTCTTTACTCCGAATCATGCTTAACGCTAGATGATTCATCCTAATCATTCTCACCCCAGTCCCATGTTAACGGACCAGCTATCTCATCTAATAACAACCCCAGTTGTCTCAATCAATCCGACAGAGAAATTCCCCACGTCAAAGTCCTTGCAAAGCATCGCCGGAATCTAATAAATCTCCTCCTCAAAAGCTGTGACCAAATTACACCGAAAAATGTCTGCTGAGAACCTTCAGGACCGTAGCTTCAATAACCTTGACAAACTAGGCAACTTTGCAGCGTCGTATCCGGACATGAATCTATAGATCGTTGAAATGTTTCCAATAAACTATGTAGACTCCATAGTGGGTTTTTACGAATGAAGGATATGATAATTAATCAGGTTAAATCATACCATTAACCACAAGGCCAGGCAGTTTCAAGTAAAGTTTCATACAAATTTTACCTGAATTTTTTAAGTGAAAGGGCATCCCTAAGCATCCCTTATTGTTGAAGCTCTCCAAGTTCTTGAAGAGAAGCCCTACACATCGCTTAGTTTGTATGACTTGTCCAAAGCATTTGACTAGGTCTCTCAAAACCCTTCCATCCAGTAGCTGTCCCACAATGGTTTATTTGACTTTCCATCATCTTTCTTTAGCCGTCTTCCCAAAGGTTGGACCCAGACTGTGGTGTATAATGGGAACCCACATCCAGGGAGAACATATGAGGAGTGAAGATGGATTCAATGTCGGGTCCATGTTGTTTCCCGATATTTGACAATGACCTACACCACAAATCCCAAGATGTTCGTCGCCTGTTCCTGTTTTCAGGTGACATGACGGCCGTGGTCCATGGTTAATCCGCTGATAGTGGCCCTAATCCATGGTAAATCAATCGATGATCTGAAGAGAACCTTCGCTGCTTGGGAGAGAATTGTGGAAGGGTGGTGTTCTTCCAACTCCTTTAACCTAAACAAAGAGAAGATGCAGGTGCTTGATTCGAACTTAGGCCGTCAGTTGGATCAGCAAGCCATTTCCTTAGGATGATCACAGATGTTCGTGTATCCTGGGATGACCATAGCGATATTCTCCTACCCTAGCTTGCATCCTGCAACTTTCTGCTTTGCCGGCTGGCCAGTTCAGTCTGTCCTGACGTTCTTCGGACTATTTACTTTGCATGCTTTGGGAACTTACAGAATGCTGCTCAGAGGAAATCCCTGCCACGAAAGTGGGGAGTCCGTTCAGCAAAAAAAAAAGGATCCCTGAATGTATATGTGCTCCGTCCGGTCGAAAGTTGCAGGGGACACTTGAAAAAATGAGAGAATCCTGACCATACCCAGTATGTTCATGTACGAATGCTCTAAGTATGTCAGAGACTGTAAGGGCACCCTTCTCACTGGTATGTACCGACGTGGATTCAATACGAGTAACAGGCTTAACTTGTTAATACCGTTTGTGGGCCTTACGACATCAATGAAGAATAACCCTCTGGTTGTAGGTGTTCGGCTGGTTAAATAATTTACCCACCTCTATTCAAAATTTACAAACCAGGTGTTTTAAAATGACAATCAAAAAGTTGTTGCTGGAGGCGGAGCTTCTTCAATTAGGTGATTTGATTTATATGTTTTTTAAAAATAATTTGTCAATGGACTTTTTTAATTTGTATATTATGACTTTTGTGATGCCATACTTGGCCCCTAAAAGTAAAACCTGATTGACTGATTGATGAACGGTGCTTGTAAATTTGTGTAAGATATAGCTTTTCCAAGTCAATTACAGAATTTTCCTAACCAATTCCAGCGTTTTCCAAACCAAAGTTCCAGTCATGCAGCATGACTGTACGAGCAAATTTTCGTAAATTCTCATATTACGAGTGAATTTTAAGTTAAATTGTGTTGAAAGTTGACCTCTTTATGGAACAAAATAGGTTAATTAAAAATTTGCAGCAAATGAAGTATCTCTAAAAAATAAACATGTGGATTTTTGCAACGTGTTTCTGCACTTTTTGATTTTTAGTTTCTTTTAATAAAATTTAACTACATTTTTCACTACAATTTTGTGGTCAAGTTTTTAAATTTCCAGGTTATAGTTCGATTAACTTTTTAGGAGCGGTGTCCTTGAAAAAATATCAATTAGCGGTTAGCACCGTTGAGAAGTATTCTGAAATTGAAAAGGACAATTCTGGATTTCATTTGGAAATTTCTGAAATTGGTTTGGAAAAGTCCGAATATGGTTTGGAAACTTCTGAATTTAACTTGGAAAAGCTATTCCCAGAGAAACTGGTTTGGTACACATCTCCCTCAATCCTCTCTTCATTGATTGCTGCCTCAGTTGGAATGAGTGCAACAAAAATTTGCGATATGCCGCCAATGAACTCCGCACAGTCTGTGAGTGAGATAAGTTCCCTCAAGGTTGTATTCTATCTCTCAAGTCCCCCCATCGCTGTATTTCACCCTGTGTGTCTAACACTCGTACGTCTATTGCTCCAAAGCCAACAACCAGTGGACCAATAACTACAAAACAACTTCGCGGCTTCAGACCGACAAACCGTCTCTCCCTTTCTCTTTCTCTTTTCTTTTTTTTTTTCTTGCCCCTCTTTCAAACTAGTAAAAACTTTTGCAAGTCGAAACCGTCCATTGAAAATAAACAGCATAACCAAGAAGGGAGTCTATGGGGGTCGCTAATGGAAAAAAAAGAAGGTTTTTGCAGGAGGTTGCGATTGCTCAACCCTCCCAGCTGAGGGGATTGTTGTGTTGTGAGGTGTAAAAGGTCCCGTTAACACTGTGGCCACAATGGTCACAATGACCGAACGTGATTCGCTTAGAGATTTAAGCTCAGTTTGCCTGAACCACGACCAATTACCGACAATCAAACAACAAACGAAAATTGAAATACGATTACACTTCAAAAATTGTATCTCATGAGTTACAATACGAACTTGCAAGACCTGGACTCCTCAATTCCATATTTGTCATTCTAATCGTCATGGATTTTTAATCCATTTAAAAATTCATGATTTTAGAATGACTAGTACTGGAGTTGAGTTAAGAATTAGATCGTTGAGGCGACGATTTCTAATACATTTTCTCCAGGATTATAGTGTGTTGTTGATTTGTTCGTTGGAGCTCAAGCCAGCAGTTAATTAGATCATGAAATACAAATATATAATATTTTTAAATGTCATGATTCAACAGTTTTCGACACCAAGTATACGGAAATGAAGTGGAACTTTCTAAGACTGAATGAAAAAAATTGTATCTCATGAGTCACAATTGGAATTTCCAAGACCTGGACTCCTCAATTCCAGTACTAAAAAGTACTGGATACTGTTAATAAGTATTAAATGGATAAAAATCCATGATGTTCAGAATGATATGGGCCTGTCTCACATTAATACACCTATCCTTTTAAATGTCGGTAGCTATCACCCAAATTTTAGTCTAGTTGTGCAACAAACGTCAAACATTTTGAATTTCATATTGGAATAGGGGATGGAGGGGGTAACCCATCGAATCGCTGCTCTTACAGCTTTACTTTGCTTATTCTGCTGATTTTCTTGTTGCTGTTTTTGTTCGATTAAGAATTCGGTCTAGCTTTTAAAAATATCTATAATTGTTTATAATTTTCTTTTTCAAGTGTGATCACATAAAAACCAGAAATAGGGACTACTAGTATTTCTACGGACTTCGCAAATTTCAGCAGTTGGAAGTAAAGCTTCGGCCTGTGCTATCGCAGGTAAGTTGTACGATCGGATTCATAACTTTTCAGCCTTCCTATTAAACGTTAAGGTCAATCTGCGAGTGACAAATGAAGACGTTTAACAAATGAATATGGTAAACAATCTGACTGGGTTAAAGAGATCCATTCGATTCCTTTTGAACTCTCTAATGGGCCTCCTCATAAGGGAAATCCAAGTCATTTTTAGCAACTGTTGTAATTTTTAGCAAATTGTTGCTTACAGCCATCCAGTCTACATTTTCGTCCTCAAACACTTACTGATTGCAAGCTTTCCTCAGTTCTGAGTACGTTGGTTGACATTAATACATACATTTTTACCATAGATTCCTGAAATATAGTCAAAAATACAGGGATCAATTCCAGGGCCTATTTCCAACAAAAATGCCTGTTAGACTACAGTTTTTGGATTCATCGTGTCCATGTTATTTCACTTCATGATTTTTCCGTGATTCCGATCTGAAGTCACTAAAATATCCATAACTCCCTAAACTTCTCTCTGAAATTAATTTTGAACTGTTTAACTGTTGGAAAGAGCGTTAAATGTTCTATACCCTTCGAGCAAAAGTTCAACATGACTTAGGGCTTGAAGAATCCAGGGCAAGTCCGAAGATCAAATTTCGGGATTTTGTAAAAAAAAAAAAAGTAATAAATGTAATGTAAAATGTTTTTTCTTTCTCATAATGAACAGGTTTTTGTTATTACCCAGGGAAAACTTTTCCCAGAATCTCAGTTTTACAACGGTGTGACTTGTGGCTGTCGACAGACCTAGTTGCACTGTTGATGCTATACGAATATATTATCCATAACGCCATCCCCCAAGCTTCAATTCAGTCGAGGAGAAGAAGTGGAAGCATTCTCTTTACCTATATTTGTATTTAACTCCTCAGATTTCTACGTGTTCATTAATTGCACAGTCTAGTTTTGGTTGTCCGGTGATCTGCGCTGGTATTAGGGTTGTCCAATAGAGACATAATAAACCTTTGTGTAATAATGCGCAGCATTTCCACCCTTAAATATGATCGCTTGGGGTTGATTGGTCATGACGCTAAGACTACGGCCTCACCCCGTATCAATGTACAAATTTAGAGAGAAATTTCCCATTTTTATTTAATAGAATTTTTGAAGTTCACATACCTTGAAACGCACACCATCAAATTTTGAAAGTGGTTACAATTTTTTCTTCGATGACTGCGTCTCATTATTGACAATAATGTTCATCCAAAAGGGAAGAAGAAAGTCGGGGAAAAGTTGTCCCAAAACGTGCCGTATCACGAAGGTAATTTAGTTTTGGAATGACAAGATCATTTTGACTCGTTCACACTCCTAAACGTTCGAAAGGGAAGGTGTTGATCATGACCGTTTTCTTCTATTTTTTTAGAAAATTGGACAGCTCGTTGAGAGGGGTGTGATGTGAGTCAATGCTTTCGGCACTTGGGTTATTGTACCGGACTTGGATTTCCCTTTTGAGGAGGTCCATTAGAGAGTTCAAAAGGAATCGAATGGATCTCTTCAAGCCAGTCAGATTGTTTACCATATTAGTTTGTTAAACGTCTTCATTTATCACTCGCAGATTGACCTTAACGTTTAATAGGAAGCTGAAAAGTGATAAATCCGATCGTACAACTTACCTGCGCTGGCACAGGCCGAAGCTTTACTTCCAACTGCTGAAATTTGCGAAGAAATCCGTAGTCCCTATTCTTAATCGAACAAAAATAAACAGGATACAACAAGAAAATCGAACAAAAACAGCAGAAAATCAGCATATAAGCAAAGTAAAGCTGTGAGAGCAGCTCTTCGATGGGTTGTATATTACCCCCTCCATCCCCTCTTCCAATAGGAAATTCAAAATGTTTGACGTTTGTTTCACAACTAGACTAAAATGTGGTTGACATACAGGCATTTAAAAAGATGAGTGTATTAATGTGAGACAGGCCCTGACCATTCTAATTATCATGGATTTTTATCCATTTATTACTTATTACCAGTATCCAGTACTTAATTGGTACTGGAATTTAGGTGTTCAGGTCTTGCAAGTTTAAACAATTTTTTTCATTACAGCCTTAGAAAGTTCCATTTCATTATCGTATCCTTGGAGTCGAAAACTGTTAAATGCTAACATTTCAAAATTTAATGTAATTAACTGCTGGCTTGAGCTCCACCGAACAAATACACAACAATCCTGGGAAAAATGTATTCCAAAATGGTCTCGACGCATGGGCATTTGAATTTTTAATTTAATTCCAGCGCTAATCATTCTGGTTTATTTTGGTTTATTATTCAATAATAAACCATTGTAATCGCTCTTGAAAAAAAAATTCTAACCGCCCCTAAAAATTTCATGGTTTACGTTTCAAAGGCTGTAGAATCCGAATCTGCAATAAAAAATTTTCCGTCCGTCCGCCGTACGCACGATTTCTCCCAAACGGCTGAAGCAAAAAAGCTGAAATTTTCAGGAAAAATCCATGTTTGTCCAACGACGCCCCAATTCTTGAGCCAGCTCTCTCACTTAATTTAATGTGCCTTTTAAGGGTTGTCAAAGTTTTGTAAAATCCCTAAAAACCTCAAAAAAAGTCAAGTGGCCTAAATTTGGACTTTTTTTCGAAGAACTTTCCATGAGGAATCGAATGAGCCCCTCCCCAGGTCCGTAGGTCAAACCATTCCCGATTTATGGTGCCAACATTCGCGTTATTTTGGTTTTGATATCAGTAACCTAGAGATGTAGTGATGTAGTAATGTGGATACTGGAGTGAACTCCTGAAAGGCTTTGTAGCCGATACACGGGTTAAAGCATCCTGATAACCATAAAAAAAACGCTGCAAATTCTTTCACTGGGGTTTATTATTCAATTGGCTTGCGTTCGTGATTTGAATTTCTACTTAGCTTTGGAGTGTGCGTGTTTCACAAGTGATAGAGCGATTATTGAATTTCAGGAGGCACACAAATATGATCAACTGATCAATCCAAATAGGTATTTTGGTTGAGAACAGATTTACGTGCTCCGTGCATATCTCCTGAAATTCAATAATCGCTCTACCTATCCTGTGAAACACGCACAATTCAAAATTTAATGTAATTAACTGCTGGCTCGAGCTCCACCGAACAAATAGAAATTGAAATCATGAACTCAAGAATTTTTAATTCAATCGAATAATAAATGGATTAACAATACCCACGATTAGAATGATCAGTACTAGAATTGAGGAGTCCAGGTCTTGCAAATTCCTACTGTGCCTCATGAGCTACAGCCTTAGAAAATTCCACTTCATTTCCGTGTTCAATTCATTTCAACATAGCATGGACAATTAATGTATTACATTAAATGTCCATTAAATTACTGTGATTTCGTCTGTTTGGTTTGGAAACACTTGATAATATTAAATGCTTGCATTCCATTATGTAATTAACTGCTGACTTGAGCTCTAACGAACAAATAAACAGCAAAGTGTAATCCTAGGAGAAAATGTATTACAAAAAATGGACTCCAAGCATCAGCATTTGAAATTTCAATTCAATTCATCATTGTAATCCATTTTGAAATCCACGATGTTAAATTGGATTAGTACTGGGATTGAGGAGTGTAGGTCTTGCAAGTTCCTATTGTAACGCATGAGTTACTATTTTTCCCGCCCAATCGTAAAAAGTTCCATAGCGTGATCCCGCGAGAATGATCAAGCGATTTGACCGCGAGCTTTAAGGGGGCTCCATTAGATCGTGTTACGACGAGCGATAGGAGGCGCCCTCTCACCGGCTGTCCTTAGAAAGTCGTGGAAACCAGGCTGAAGAGAGGAAGATCCCCCGAGAGAAATGGAAATCAGCTTCTCCAAAACCAACTCTCCGACCGCCCAGATGAAAATCTTTCGGCGGGGGCTTACACAACGAACTTCGCCAGGCTCCGCCACGTCGCGTGACATTGCTCAATGCAAAAGGGTTCGTCAGCGCCTTGGCTAACTTGGGTTTTTACAGCTTCCGCCAAGAGATTGCTTTCGGCGAACGACTGCCTAATCTGTAATCTCCAGTCTTCATAAACCTTTGCAGACGGCAATGACAGCCTGATTTCCTGTTTTCTAGTCAAACAGGTGAGAACTATAAATAGAGTGATTCAGCCGTTTACTAGACATATTGCTATAACTTGAAAATTAAAAAAAAAACGCCTACCTTGAAAACCACTACGTGAAAATCCGTTTCGGAATATCCTGCATTTTGCTTTCTCCCTTCCTAAGGTAAGGTAACGGTACCGGTAGTTTAGTTTTGACAATTGTGGGCCAACAGTAGTACTGACTTTCTTCAGGACTCATTTAGAATATAGCCCGACTCTTCCCTAACATATCCATTGCCTAAAACTATCAAAAGAACAATTTTTTCTATTTTTTATTAATTTTTTCTCACACCTTTATTTTGATCTAGTAGTGGCCACATCAAATTACGAAATTTCCAGTAGTGGCCACGTGCATGTCTCAGTAGTGTCCTTACGTGTTTAATATCATTAAATTCAATACCAGATGAACAAAATAGATTCTATCCAGTAGAAGCTCTAGGATACAGTCCAACAAACGAGGAAACTAGGGACGGTCATATTGAGAAGTTTACCAAAATTTCCAATGATGCTCTGCGCACTCCTAGTTCAGCCTCTGACTACAAGATGACATGAGCTTCCTGCAAGTTTGAAGCCACTAGGAGACCGGGAATCCTTATTTCACAAATATAAACTTTAAAATGGCCACTACTGGAGCAGTGGCCACTACCGGTGCCGTTACCTTAGGGTTTCTTCATTGGGATCCTGTAGGAAATAAAAAACATTTGGGTTATTATTTCCAAAGATGAACCTTCGTAATCGGCCAAGAAAAACATGTTAACACCACCTTTGTTGGTTCACATTTCAAGATAAATAAATTTGATAAATTGAATTTAAAAAATCCGTCCATTCTCCGAAACTAGTTTACGAACTTTGGCTCAGAAATCATATCGATCTGGATTGGGCCAGAAATCTCGGCGTCGTGAACAATCAACCCTAAGGAATGGTATTCAATGGTGGAAGTATTAAGAAATTGAAATCTCAAACACTTTTGGGTATTAGGGTTGTTTTTATTTTTATTCAAATAGAAATTAGTTGTGCGAATGAATGAGATGAGGGTTGCTGTACGTTGAACATGCTGCCCTCGCTGTCATTTGAAAAAAAATGGGAGGGTGGTCTTTAACGAGAGAACAGACAGTGGATACTAGGACGAGTGGCTGGCGACAGCCCTCGAGAGTGATGGACACTTTACTACTCTAATTATCTGCAGTCCGCTGATCTGCATAAGAGGGCTATCTGATACAGAAATGATAAACCTCTGTGTAATCGTTCGCAGCTCTTTTTTCTGGAAGAATTGAATTTCCTCATTCTAAGCAAAATGTGAGCTGATATGTCTAAATGTTGTGAGGCCACATTTTTTGTTGTTACCTATAATTGTGTTGGAATATTTGGGAATGACGCTAGATGCCAAACTCAGGAGGAAGGAACACGTCAGAAAGAAGGAGACTGAGCTCAAATTGAAACAGAGGGCTCCTTTCGTCAACAATCCTCAACCATGGTTAAACTAGATCGTTTCACGGAACCAGAGATGTGAAAATTGATTTGAAACAAACGGTTTTAAAATGTAATCAGTGGTTAAACGCACTAATCAGTAAACATCGATTTACAACGTATTCTTAAGACGTCTATTTCAAGTTTAAATGTAGATTTATAGGAAATCAAGGAGGCACCTGCTCGCAAAATGTGCGTGATAACGAGATTACAGTGATAACGTTGTTAGTGACAACCGTTTCTATTTTCGCTCTATACCTACTACTTCACTTTCTTTACTTCTTTACTCCTTGTTTTCTGTTTACGTTATTAGTGTTGTTATATTTTACCTAGCCATTGACGGGGAAGCGGGGACGTCAGCAAAAACATGAAACAAAATTTGAGGTATTGCAAAAACGAAATACTAGTGCGTCTTGTGTAGTAAATAATATTCTAACTCCTGTACATCTTGTGGAATTACACTATAAAGAACTTCTAACTTTCAATTTGTATAATTGATTACTAACCAGTTAATGCACTATTTTTAAATTAAAACTAGATAAAGACCATTGCAATGGGGGTATTCAATATTTTCCAATTCACGAAATCAATATCGTTGAGTTCGAAATCCGAATAGTAAAATCTGCATCATTCTCGTCAAACTCTTCCTCAAATGCCAATGCCATTATGAAGCGCCTGTGCCTCACTTTTTAGCACAAACGAGAAAAAATTAATAACAACTCGAATAGATTGGACCAAAACAGAACAAAACGCTGCAAATTCTTTCACTGGGGTTTATTATTCAATTGGCTTGCGTTCATGATTTGAATTTCTACTAAGCTTTGGAGTGTGCGTGTTTCACAGGATAGGGCGATTACTGAATTTCAGGAGATATGCATGGAGCACGTAAATCTGTTTTCGACCAAATTACCTATTTGGATTGATCAGTTGATCATATTTGTGTGCCTCCTGAAATTCAATAATCGCCCTATCCTGTGAAACACGCAGACTCCAAAGCTTAGTAGAAATTCAAATCATGAACGCAAGCCGATTGAATAATAAACCCCAGTGAAAGAATTTGCAGCGTTTTTTTATTGAACCTCAATACCCCCCCCCCCCCCTCCCACAACAAAAACATCTACAATTTGTCAAGTCCTTTGGCACTCGTATTGCGTTAAAACTTCCCCAAATCCAAATTTAAACGATGTAGCCAAAGGTAGACAGATGTAGAGGGGGCACCACACAAATATTTTCAACTGATCAATCCAAATAGGTGTTTTGGATGAAAACCCATTTACGTGGTCTATGCATATCTCCTGAAATTCAATAATCGCTCTATCACCTGTAAAACACGCACACTCCGAAGCTTAGTAAGATTCAAATCATGAACGCAAGCCAATTGAATAATAAACCCCAGTGAAAGAATACTTATTTACCCCAGTAATAATATTGAATAATAAACCCCAGTAATAATATTGAATAATATTTACCTATATATTATCAGAATGCTTCAACCCGTGTATCGGCTATCACCTAACTACACTACAAGTATTCACATCGGCTATCACTCCAGTATCCACATTCACTACAACTCGACGCTATCGGCCGGACATCACTAGGTTACAAACAAACAATAATAAACGAAAATCACTGGGGTTTATTATTCAATTGGCTTGAGTTCATTTATCATATCAGACCTACATCAAATTAAAGGAAATGGGCTCACTCCCATATTCGAGTTGACGCTAACGGCCAATGGGAAACTCCAGTTATCAAGAAGGCGATAACAGAACTCGAAAAACGCAAATCTTGGCCGCATTAATCATGCCATAAATCGGGAATGGTTTGACCTACAGACCTGGGAAGGGGCTCATTCGATTCCTCATGGAAAGTTCTACAAAACAAGTCCACATTTAGGCCGCCTTGATGTTTTTTAAGGTTTTTAGGGATTTTACAAAACTTTGACAACCCTTAAATGGCACTTCAATTTGAGTTAGAAAGCTGGCTAAAGAATTGGGGCGTTGTCGGACCAACATGGATTTTTCCTGAAAATTTCAGATGTTTTGGTCCAGCCGTTTGGGAGAAATCTTGCGTACGGCGGACGGCGGACGGCGTACGGCGGACGGCGTACGGCGGACGGACGGAAAATTTTTTATTGCAGATTCGGATTCCAGACCCTTTGAAACGTAAACCATGAAATTTTCAGGGGGGGTTAGAAATTTTTTTTTCGAGAGCGATTACTATGGTTTATTATTGAATAATAAACCAAAACGCAAATGTTGGCACCATAAATCGGGCCATACATCGATACGGACGTGGGGAAGGGCTCATTCGATTCCTAATGGATGTTCTTCAAATAGGAAAATATTTAGGCCGATTCGAATAGTTTTGAGGTTTTCAGGGATTTTACAAAACTTTTACAGCCCTTAAAGGGCACTTTAAATTGGGTGAGGGAGCTGGCTCAAGAATTGGGGCGTCGTCGGACCAAGATGGATTTTTCCTGAAAATTTCAGATTTTTTGCTCCAGCCGTTTCGGAGATATCGTGCGTACGGCGTACGGCGGACGGACGGAAAAATGTTTATTGCAGATTCGGATTCTACACCCTTTGAAACGTAAACCATGAAATTTTCAGGGGGGGTTAGAATTTTTTTTTTTCCAGAGCGATTACAATGGATAATTATTGAATAATAAATAAATAATAAAATTTTCGCCCTTTCCCAGCAAAGCTGATTAATTACCTTTTACAATTATGCTTAGCCCAATTCCAATTTCTTAATCAGCTCTAATTTGTAGAAGTACAGCCTAGTTTCAAAAATCTCTTAGAAACACCGTTATTTCTTTCAATTTTTGTGGTTTAGCACGGACTTTTGAAACATCTTTAAATCTCGAATTGACCAGGTCAAGAACTCTTCCTAGTCGCTGAAGTCGTGACAAATAGGAGGCTTAATAACGACGTTTTGAATTAGACAACTTTCAGACAGGAAGAAGAAATCAGCCCGCACAGAACACCTTGAAACTCGTTTCTAGAAAGACTGCTACACGAACCATGCCAAGTAGCAATATGGTGACAGAGATTGAACTTCTTTTCCAAAACATAATTACAATGAATGTGTTGAATTGTTTGTAATGTTTCATAATTTTGTTTAGTTAGGCTCCACATAATGAATGTATCTAGGGACCGGAACAAAAAACAAGCGCACTGGACGGGAGATAACACTGTTATCAGATAACAGTGTTCAGACAGATTCTGTTACCATAACTGATAAGAGATAAGCAGAGAGGAGAGTGAGACTTGACGGAGAGTATGCTGTGAACGGGTATGCCTAGACATTATGTGTAGTTCATGGGAAAAGGGGGCTCCTAGGTGATCGCTAACGTCTCGTTTGTTCAGCACGCTAACTGCCCAAATGCGGCTGGGTGGTTTTGATCGTCGATTTAGCGCGTTGGTGGAACCGGCGTTGGTGAAACTGAACATCGTTGTTCAACAGCTGAAATCTCTAGTTTAATGAGTGAACTTTGATTAGAACCTTTGGAAACCTTAGAAGGATTGGCTATTCGCAAACCACCATGACCATTGTTGTTCAACAATGTGTCAACAGTTCTCTGAGTTTCGTCGTGGAAAATGGAAGGTGAGGTTTTATTTTGAAACTTTGGTAACCCAAAGTGCGGTCCCTTTTGGGTATCTTAGTAGATCCAATTTCCACCTAACGATCTCAAAGATTTCCTCACCTGCCACCGAAAAAAAAGCTGCTTCTTTAATACAATACTTTAGTACTCAAGCCAGGTTGGATCTATGGAGTGCAGTTTGGAGGCTGCACAGCTCCAACCAGTAGGTAGATCATTCAATCCCAGATTTCTACGATGTATCATTGATGCGCCATGGTACTTCCAAAATAAGCACTCCACTGTTTTTTAATCAAAGCGGACAGTGAAGATGAGATAATCAAAAAACGAGCAACAGCTCCTTGTACCAGACCATAAAAGATCATGAGAATGAGGAAGCTGTAAAGCTCCTGAATATGCAAGACTTAACTCGACACCTCAAGCAACTGAAATCGGGTGTAGGAAATGAATGTGATATGTGCGAAAGACGTTTGACAAAGCTCTGCATCTCAGGTCCTGAACATTGTTCAGATTTACATTGCAATCCTGTTTCAAATTATATAAATCCTTATTTATTTACGAAATCCTCTCCAATTATCCTGCCATTCAAATGTACGTAGTTGTGTTAACCCTCGTAACAACATCTTTAACTTTCCCGCGAGTCATTGACTTGAAAGATGAACGTGATGCAACCTGCTCACGTGTTGACTACAAATTAAAACTCCTACCTACTCAAGTGGTTCCACCTATTCATCACAGAGTTAACATTCACCGCTCGTAATCTTATAACCTAGTTTACTTCCGCTTTTGCTTTCATTCCATTCGTTGGTTACCACACATTTCGTGTTCAAATGGAACGGGTATGGCAATCGTTAGAGCTGGCTTAGATAATCTTCATTTTCGTTCTCTTCTATATAATTTCCAAAATGAATACTTGTAATCGAGCAAGCAATATAACTTTTACTCTCCTTAACTCTCTCCGAAAAATTGTTGGTTTACGCCGATTTTGTTAGAATGTTCTGCTATAAAATTACTGAAGTTGAACATTTTTCTTCATCTCGCTTAGTTTTCAAGTTGAGATAGTTATACGATTCTTTGTCGTGTTTCCATCTTTAATTTACTAAAATGAGCATAAACCCCTTAATTGATGGAGTAAGTTTAAATTTGATTGTAACGCGTGGAAGAGTGTAAAATTTCCCATTTTTCTTATAGCGTAACGGTGAAAAATGCATTTTTAAATGGAAAATTGTCTGATTTCCACTTTTTTCAACCGCCCCTATGATGAAGAACTAAATTTTTGCTCGTAAGCCTAACATTTGAGCCAAAATCAGCTATCTAAAGGTATCATACACCTTTTAAAAAATTTACACTGAAAATAGAGAAGAAATCGAAGTTTAAATACAGTTGAACGTAAGTTTCAAGAGCCCAAAAATCCCTTATTTTTTGATCGAAGAGTGCCAAGAGGGTTACGATTCCACTGAAAAAAGATGGACAAAATTTAGTGGTTAGTCGCAAATCAATTTTGGGTTCAAAATGTGGATTTCAACCTAAAAATCTCAAATTTTCTGCATTAAAATCTCGAGTTTTCCATTAACCTCCTGCATAGAATATGACTTTAATATACCGCTGGTAACCCGACATTTGTTCGCAACTTTTACGTCCAAAGTCAAAAATTCACCTCTGGATCACAAGGGCTTATCACAGTTCAAAAAAAGTAGAAATTCTCAAAATTTGACTATTTTTCCTCTGCAAGTCAGTTTTTCACCCGTTTTCCCTATGTGAAACCTTTAGTTTTCCCTTCAGAGAGATAAGAAATTTATCGTTCTTTCAAATGATAAAATCAAAATTTAAAGTTACAATTTCAATCATGGGATTTATGATTTTTTAGTGAGGTGAAGTCGAATGATATGTTAACTGTCCACCAATTGTACACATTGAATATGCTCAAACTAATTCGTAAACACAAAAGTATATATTTTGCTGATGTAGATAGCGGCGATCAAAATTATATAGACTGAAGTTACCGAGAGTAAAAAAACGCTGCAAATTCTTTCACTGGGGTTTATTATTCAATGATTCATGATTTAAATTTCTACTAAGCTTTGGAGTGTGCGTGTTTCACAGGTGATAGAGCGATTAATGAATTTCAGGAGATATGCATAGAGCACTTAAATCGGTTCTCAACCAAAATACCTATTTGGATTGATCAGTTGATCATATTTGTGTGCCTCCTGAAATTCAATAATCGCTCTATCACTGTGAAACACGCACACTCCAAAGCTTAGTAGAAATTCAAATCATGAATCATTGAATAATAAACCCCAGTGAAAGAATTTGCAGCGTTTTTTTCAGAGCGATTACAATGAAAAAATATTCTATTTGAAAATTTTAAATTTCGTAAGACGGAGCATGCATATCAGAATGCTTCAACCCGTGTATCGGCTATAAACCCTTTTAGGAGTTCACTCCAGTATCCACATTCACTACATCACTAGGTTACTGCAATCAAAACGAAAAAAAAAAAAACGTGTTGTTCTTGTTTTGATCGCAGTAACCTAGTGATGTAGTGAATGTGGATGCAAATGTTGGCACCATAAATCGTGCTATACATAAGGAGTGGTTTGAGCTACGGACCTGGGGAGGGGCTCATTCGATTCCTCGTGGAAAGTTCTTCAAAAACAGTCCAAATTTAGGCCGCCTTCGACTTTTTTTTGAGGTTTTTAGGGATTTTAACAAAACTTTGACAACCCTTATAGGGCACTTTAAATTAAGTAAGAGAGCTTGCTCAAGAATTGGGGCGTCGTCGGACCAAGATGGATTTTTCCTGAAAATTGCAGATTTTTTGCTCCAGCCGTTTGGGAGAAATCGTGCGAACGGCGGACGGACGGAAACATTTTTATTGCAGATTCGGATTCTACACCCTTTGAAACGTAAACCATGAAATTCTCAGGGGGGGTTAGGATTTTTTTTAGAGCGATTACAATGGTTTATTATTGAATAATAAACCAAAATTCAGTTGTTCAAATGACGACAAAATACAGTCTTGCAAATAGTGAACAAAGATTTTGAAGAAAATTAAAAATCTAATGTATACAAATAGTGCCGGGTATTCAAAATAATAAACCAAAAGAAACTTGTACTTAAACTAATAAGAGATAACTGGAATGAGTAATACTTAATAAACGAAAATTAATGACTTTAAAACATCAACAGCAATACAAATGTTGTATCTAATGAGAATATCATTCCATGGAATTGGAATCTGAATTTTAATAATTAATGTGGTGCAAATATAGTGTTATAGGTACTTTATACAAATTAGAAGTAAGAACCAACTCCGGCTGCCACAGTATTAAACCCACGGTGTTCGATTATTATTCAATTGAAGAATGTTACATGTAAAATTATGTAAATAGACTATTTATTTATCTAAAAAGCTCTCCTGATCGACACCAGACGATAGACTTTCATAACCCAAACGTGACGTTTTTAAAGAAAAATGTTAAGGGACAACTTCTATCAGAAATTGGCTAATCAATTATTGATCTATCAATTATTGATACCATGGTGGTATCAGACACTTAGGTGTAACGCCCTCCATATGTGTTTGAACTGAAGAGCTATCCAATACTGAAAACATACAGTTTGTGAAGTAATTTACAGCGTTTTACCAATGTCCGTGTGGAAAGCTACGTCTTTGAAAATGTCACTCATCCAAAAATGGGTGCACTCACCAACATCTTTTAACAGTTTCGAACGTGCAAATAAAACTTCACACCAAGGTTTCAGGCTCCTTTAGTTTTCCGAAGCCTATCGCCTACTTGTCACAGCGACTGCTGGCGTCACACCTTGAAATCCGTCTCGTCTGCAGGGATCTTTGTCACCTGCTCACCCAACCTCGACTAACCACCTTTGCTAACCCGACGCCGGATCTTTCCTCTAGACGCCTCATTGCAAGAGGATGTTGATTTAGGGAAGATAGGATTTGACAACGGCTATTTGACAACGTTTAGAAAATTCGACTATGAGAGCAAGACCGGAGGGGAAAGTATCGAAGTGATGTCAACAATCGGAATCAAGGTTTTTACTCCCTGATTAGGGCAGATAAGTTGATCCACCACCAACTCATTGATTGCAATGCTTCACGAGTATCTTCATCCTCAATGTAACTTTGCAATGGGATGAGTAACCAGATTAAGCTTATTTAACTGTCTTCCCTTCATCAATCCTACATTCTACGCAATCATTTTCGCATGGGCCGAAAATTGAACATCTTTCCCTGTCTTTCTTTCATTTTTTGTTCATAATTTTCTATAATGACCGTGTAATCGATCAAGAAAAAACAATTTTCAAAAGCCCTCTTGAATTGGTCGTCTTACGTTTCAAGATGACTAGGATCCAAAAATCGAAGAGAACATGCTGAAAATGATTACACAAAGGTTTATTGTTTGAGTACTAGATAACCCCCATTCTCGACTATTGCAAATCGTCCAAAAAAAAGAAAAAAAAATCTGATATTTCCTTAAAAACACAGGGTTCATTATCCACGACGAAGATTGGGGTTCTACACGGATCCACCGTCAATTTGGTTATCACCTAAAGTCTGCGTCCCAAAATTGTCAATAGTGGATGATGGTATCTCTGCATCACATTGTTTTTTAACGCTGATTTTATTTTGATTCTTTCTCGTGAAAAAATCATCAAATTTTCGCAAAAAATAAAATTATCCACACACTTTCACACACATTTTACAATCCGGACCTCGACAATATAGATCATGCCCCGTAAAAATACTAAAACAGGCACCACAACACTTTAATAAAAAATACGGAAAAAATAGCCACTGATTTAGGTATTATTCCGCAAAAAAATGAAACAATTATTTGTTCGGAAAACGGAAGATTGATAAGCGTTCATCTAAAACAATGAATAATTCATTTTAACAATTTAATATCTGCCAATATTTGAGAAAATGCAACTTTGATTCTTTATAATTAGAATTTCTGTCATTCAATGTATATTTTCATAGGGGTCAACATTTTCATCAATTTGATCAATAAATGTTTAGTTTTTTCTCTAATTTTAAATTCATCAATTAAATTTACCAATCATTTTCCCATGGGCCGCAAGTTGATATCTTTCCCTAAATAAATAAATAATGACCGTGTAATCGATCAAGAAAAAACAATTTTCAAAAGCCCTCTTAAATTGGTCGTCTTACGTTTCAAGATGACTAGGATCCAAAAATTGAAGAGAACATGCTGAAAATGATTACACAAAGGTTTATTGTTTGAGTACTAGATAACCCTCCTACTTGGATCGCAAATAAATTGTGAACAAATCTGATATTTACCGAAATGAAATAAAAATACAGGCGAAAGGGAATACTTCAGCTTGTTATCCACGACGAAGTTTGGGAGTTGGCGTTACGGATCCACCGTGCTATGGTGGTCAATCGCCAGCCACAATCTATCCATTGTCACACTTTAACGGTCTGCTTTCCGACATTCTAACTGACCAGCTTTTCAAATGGTGAGCGAACGAATGATCGTAAACCTTGTTCAAATAGTTTCGAGGAAAAGCTTTATTTTTATTAAATTTTTTAAATCTACACATCTTGAAACGTAAACCAACAACTATCGAGGGAGGGGGGTTGTTGAATTTGCTTGGTCGAATAACAATTAATTTAAATCAATTAAAAATAATATTTGATTAAATATTAATCAATCAATTTAATATTAAAAATAATCAACCATACCATCCGTCCGCGGGTCAGGAGTATTTTTCCAAAACTACAGGTCCAACCCCCAAACGAAACTTGAGTTAGAAATTGCATTTGGGGTCAAGTCGAGATTAACTCCGTTTTTGTCATTCCTTGAGGCTCAACTATTAGAAAAATAGGATGTCGAAAGATTCCTACATTACTCCATTGTTTTTATTCATATACATTCTTTCAATGAATCACCTACCAATCCGAACGGAACTTTTTTGAAATTTCAAGGCCATTGAAGGCCTAAACATGAATGAAATTAACCCGAAAGCCCACACGGGTGGTCAGGGGTCATCATTATCCATGGTCAGGAATTCGTTTAAAGTCAAATTGAATTATTCGCTTGATGTTGTTGGAAAATAAATGAACTACTACGACTAATCGGAGTGACATTTCAAATCGTTTCGACAACTAAAAACGCTGCAAATTCTTTCACTGGGGTTTTTTATTCAATTGGCTTGCGTTCATGATTTGGATTTCTACTAAGCTTTGGACTGTGCCTGTTTCACAGGTGATAGAGCGATTATTGAAATTCAGGAGATATGCATAGAGCACGTAAATCTGTTCTCAACCAAAATACCTATTTGGATTGATCAGTTGATCATATTCGTGTGCCTCCTGAAATTCAATAATCGCTCTATCACCTGTGAAACACGCACACTCCAAAGGTTAGTATAAATTCAAATCATGAACGCAAGCCAATTTAATAATAAACCCCAGTGAAAGAATTTGCAGCGTTTTTTTACGGTTATCAGAATGCTTCAACCCGTGATTGCACTACAAAGCCTTTTAGGAGTTCACTCCAGTATCCTCATTACTACTTCACTACATCACTAGGTTACTGATATCAAAACAAAAACAATAATAAATCAAAATAACGCAAATGTTGGCACCATAAATCGGGCCATACATCGGGAATGGTTTGATCTACGGACCTGGGGAGGGGCTCATTCGATTTCTCATGGAAAGTTCTTCAAAAAAAGTCCAAATTTAGGCCGCTTCGACTTTTTGAGGTTCTAAGGGATTTTACAAAACTTTGACGACCCTTAAAAGGCACTTTAAATTAAGTGAGAGGGTTGGCAAAAGAATCGGGCCGTTGTCGGACCAACATGGATTTTTCCTGAAAATTTCAGATATTTTGTTCCAGCCGTTTGGGAGAAATCGTGCGTACGGCGGACGGACGGAAAAATTCTTATTGCAGACTTGGATTCTACACCCTTTGAAACGTAAACCATGAAATTTTCAGGGGGTTAATTTTCTTTTCAAGAGCGATTACAATGGTTTATTATTGAATAATAAACCAAAAGAAACCAGTCACCATTACCCACAATTACCCTCAACGACATCAACATTCCACTCGAAAATGTCAGATATTTGGTAGCCCACTTGGATCAAAAACTGACATGGTCTGAACATGCAAAGATACCAGTAGGAAAATTGCTGACAAGAATCCGTTCCCTAAAGCATGTGCTAGACGAACGCTCAATCCTGTCTCTTAGTTTTAAACACCCATAAGACGACATAACATACAAATAATAAATAAATAATTACCACTATTATCACTTAGTTACCTATTATAATTATCTTCAATGTTTAAAATAATTAATTGTATACTTTTGTATATTGTAAATAGGAAAATCATTGAATTGTATCCTTACGTTTAAAAAAACCTCAGCCAGTTTGGTTAGTCGAAACGAATTGAACTTCTTAATTTTTTTCCGTTTCGACAACGCCTTTGTCGAAACGATATGCGCCGTAGTTAGTGTGTCTGATTTTTGGCGAACTAAATAATATTTAATATCGTCGTTGTGTCTAATCAGTATCATTATTTTTCAAACATTACCGAGTTAGACCCATTTCTGTTACATAAGCAGGACGATTCTTCTTCTTTCGTTTATCATCATCATCTCTTCACTCTTTAGATTCCGAGTCCAATGACATAAGCCGGTAATGACCTAGTAACCACTATTGTTCCACCTTACATCACATCTGTCTTTCATTGGAGTTCCTATTGTCGGTATTGATCTACGGGTCATTTCAAAATTTCGGGTTATTTTGGGCTCAGCTGTTTTTGAAAAATTAAACACCAGTTGAGGCGGTTCCCTTGACATATTTCGACTCTGTATTGGTTCACAAGTAAGGCCCTGCAGTGGGCGCGTACTTAATTAACTCGTTCAAGAGATACCAATTTTTAAAATTTTTTAGATTGTAGGGAGAGAGAAAACGGTTGTAGGGAGAGAGAAAACGACATCCGCATGCAACTTTCAACATAAACATGATATATTATTATTTAAAAAACTGAAAATCACTCTTTAAGGTAACGGCACCGGTAGTGGCCACTGCTCCAGTAGTGGCCATTTTAAAGTTTATATTTGAGAAATAAGGATTCCCGGTCTCCTAGTGGCTTCAAACTTGCAGGAGGTACAGCTCATGTCATCTTGTAGTCAGAGGTTGAACTAGGAGTGCGCAGAGCATCATTGGAAATTGTGGTAAACTTCTCAATATGGTGCTGTACCTTGAGCCACTTTTTGCATTTTGATTTTTCCTGGAGGTAATTATGGTCCGATCAATTCGGTTTTGGTCTAAATCAGTCCAGAAACAAGTTGGCTTCAGAAACTAATTTTCATAATATTTAAATCAGCATTCATCTGTACATACTACCCAATTTCCCCAACACCCTCCAAACTGGCTCATGGTACAAACATGGTTGTACCTGGAGCCAACTGTGGATGTACCTTGAGCCACATATACGATTAGTAGTAATTCGAGCAGTTTCTCAGGTTCAGCAGGAAAGTTAAACGTGACTTACTAAAAACCTTTTTTTTTTATTGTCACAGATGCAAATAGGAACTATTAAATGTCATTCATTTCAGGTGAGATCTCACTAAAACTTAGGAAAAATTTTAATATAATAATTAGGACTGAACTATTTTGAAAAGCTCAGTCTTGAAATATTGACTTAGGTTTATCGATTGACTTAGATAGGATGTCATTCATTTGAGGTGAGATTTTACTAAAACTTAGGAAAAATATTAATATAATCATTATGGACTGAACTAGGTATGATATTTTGAAAAGCTCAGTCTTGAAATATTGACTTAGGTCTATCAATTGACTTAGGTAGAATGAACATTTCAATGAAATCAGGATGCTCAGAGATCGAAAAAAAAGGAGGAAGTGCCTTAAGATGTCAGGCTGAGTTCATTGGAAGGAACCTTAATTTTCTTAAATCACTTGTTGAGATCGAGTTCGGCCCTACATCACATGCATTCCGTTGAATGAAAGTCCAAAAGTAATTTCTCCCCTCCTACTAATGCCTTTTGATGTTCAGTTTACTCCGAGGCATCTGCAATATACAGATTCAAACCATAAAACTCCTATCACCATCAACTCACCTCCAAACAAAGCTATGTTATATGGCTCATGGTACAAACACAAAAGTGGCTCTAGGTACAAACGAGTATATCATACATGAAAAACAGCCTGGATGACCAAATGTCAATGTTTTGATGGAGAGTGACTTGATTAAATTTTAAATAAGATACTACACTACAGAGATCAGGATTAATCACCTTAAATTTGTTCTTACTTTGGTGGTAATCACTTCCTCAGCTGCCTCAGAAAATTACATCACAACACCGCGAAAACGTTATAACCTAACAGTTGGATAATAGTCTTGCCATCAGCTGTGAAATAGTATTCCTACTTTTTGGTGATGTGTGGGCTCGTGGATTATGGGAAAATAATATTTTCCTCCTTACTCCAAACTCAGAAAGTTACGGGTGGCTCCAAGTACAAGCATGTGCAAGGTACAGCACCTCTTGAGCCAGCTCTCTCACTCAATTTAAAGTGCCCTTTAAGGGCTGTCAAAGTTTTGTAAAATCCCTAGAAACCTCATTTTAAGAACATACCGTCAGGAATCGAATGAGCCCCTCCCCAGGTCCGTAGGTCAAACCATTCGCGATGTATGGCCCGATTTATGGTGCCAACATTTGCGTTTTTTGGTTTATTATTGTTTGTTTGTAACCTAGTGATTTCCGGCCGATAGCGTCGAGTTGCAGTGAATGTGGATACTGGAGTGATAGCCGATGTGAATACTTGTAGTGTAGTTAGTAGCCGATACACGGGTTGAAGCATTCTGATATGCATGAAACGCTGATAATATATAGGTAAATATTATTCAATATTATTACTGGGGTTTATTATTCAATATTATTACTGGGGTAAATAAGTATTCTTTCACTGGGGTTTATTATTCAATTGGCTTGCGTTCATGATTTGAATCTTACTAAGCTTCGGAGTGTGCGTGTTTTACAGGTGATAGAGCGATTATTGAATTTCAGGAGATATGCATAGACCACGTAAATCGGTTCTCATCCAAAACACCTATTTGCATTGATCAGTTGATGATATTTGTGTGCCTCCTCTACATCTGTCTACCTTTGGCTACATCGTTTAAATTTGGATTTGGGGAAGTTTTAACGCAATACGAGTGCTGAAGGACTTGATAAATTATAGATGTTTTTATTGTGGGGGGGGGGGGGGGTATTGAGGTTCAATAAAAAAACGCTGCAAATTCTTTCACTGGGGTTTATTATTCAATTGGCTTGCGTTCATAATTTGAATTTCTACTAAGCTTTGGAGTGTGCGCGTTTCACAGGATAGAGCGATTATTGAATTTCAGGAGGCACACAAATATGATCAATCCAAATAGGTATTTTGCTTGAGAACAGATTTACGTGCTCCATGCATATCTCCTGAAATTTGAATTTTTTGACCTTTTTGAATTTTTTATTTCAGAGCGATTTTTGAGAGAGAAATCGGTGTTTTGGCATGAAATATTGAGTGTGTTGTTGGATGAAAGTGATGAGACGAGGGGGAAATAACCACGTAATTTTTCTCGCTGAATCGAATGAACGCATTTCGAAAGCACTCCGAACTATTACAATCGTGAAAAAAATTCACGTTTTTCAACGTTTCATTTTGTTGAAGTCGTCTTATCAGAATCTTTGAAATTTTCGTTCTGTACGTTTTTGAAACATCGTTCAATTGAGATTCATTGAAAATACGGCAGAAAGGCGAAATCGACGAAGAACGGTAAATCTCGACAGTAGCAGGTTAACCTACAAAGTGTAAACAGATTTTAACGCGATTGCGCGGCAAAAAAGCGATTTCAAAGTCACACTAGTGTGGGGGGAGCGATGCCGCGCTTTTACGTATGACAATTCCATAGAACAGCATAGTTTGATCGCTTATAGAACAGATCGCGTTGGTGGCCCCCGCTCGCTCGCGTTCGTTTTTCACATATGACCCTGACGCGTCTGCGGCTGGCGACTTCTTCATGTAGGTACATACACAGGCGCCCCCCAGTTTTCTCTCTCTACAGGCGCGTTTTCTCTCTAGAGGCGCGTTTTCTCTCTAGAGGCGCGGCGCGGCAGGCGCCCAGCGGCCCTGTACCTATACTATTGCCCATATAGGAATGACCCCTGACCTCAGGGACGAAAACCCTTTCCCCGCCATCAGGTGGCAACACCTCAGCGGACCCTTAAACTGGGCTGACTTCCCCTCATTAACACCAGTAAAGCCCCTTTCAATCTCCCCCTCTTGACGCAAGACGTTTTAGTTGCTTTTGTAGAAAAATGTAATTTTTTGTAAGACAAAATGTTCTCGCTGTTCTGAGGAGAACAAGTCTAAATTATATAATATATAATTTAGACTTGTTATATATATATAATATATTGTTATAATATAATATATTGTTATAATATAATATATTGTTATAATATAATATATTGTTATATATATAATATTATATCTAAATTATATAATATATTGATATTATCAGTCGGTTCAGGAACCGATTGTATTGCAAAAGTGTAATAAATTGCCAAACGCTGCAAATTCTTTCACTGGGGTTTATTATTCAATTGGCTTGCGTTCATGATTTGAATTTATACTAAACATTGGAGTGTGCGTGTTTCACAAGGGACGACCTGATCACGGACTATGTGATGTATGCAAGGCTATTTTATAATTTTATAAAGAAAGAAAAGCTAAATATTAGTGTGGGTTCAAAAAAGTTCTATATACAAGACTGTAGTTTACCTATTTCTAAGTCATCGTTCATTTTAACTACAGTTTATTGACTGTTTTCATGGTTTTTATTGTTATAAATACATTTACCTTCTAACTGGTAAATCTAAAAAAATGGGTTGAATGACGGTTGAGAGGGGAACATAATTCAGTTTTGGGGTTGGGCGTCATTACCCCGTAGTGCACAGTGTGGGAAATGCCGCTCAAAGCACTTTATTAAAATTCACGGCTGTTTTTCCTTTACAAATCCTTTTGTGTAAGGGAAATGCTCAGATATCGAAAAGAGAATAAATTCTAGAGCCATTCGTCCAAGAAAAACATTTTTATGACGTTCTGTCCCCTAACTGTATGGTTCCAAAGTTAAGTGCACGGTATTACCCCTCGTTCCCCTACGCCTACTATCTGGTAGGCACTTACGTTTGAGAAGAAAGTACGTTTCGGAGAGGACGACCAATAGCTGACTCCACTCAAAATTCAACAGCCACTTCTCCAGTTCCCACCCTAACATCTTCATCTTTGTATGTTGTTGACTTAAACAGTCTTGTTTAGTGCGATCGGGTTAACTAGAAGTTAATTAACCAACTGGTCATAGAATAGATTAGTCTTCATATTAGAAATGATATACCGAAATCCACAATTTGATTTTGGCAGGAATACTGTACTCTAGAAGCATTTCTCATGACCAGTCCGTTTTGGAAAAATTAAACGTGGCTGGGATTTTTAGGAGGTTTTAGCCGAGTCTGAACCATGTTTTGAATGAAATCAATACCTTCAGGAGACGTCCGCACTAAACAATCAAATCCTCAGTTGACGGACAATAGCAATGCAAACCACCGCCGAGTTCCACGAGCCTGTGCAATATTCTATCCGTTTTGAGAAATCCCATTCATAGAGCTTGAAAAAAAAAGTGTCTCAACCCTGAAGGTCCTTTGTTCCAGCCTGCGTCATCCCCCTCTGAATGACACCCGCCTCCCTTAAGCCGAGTTATATAATACTGCAGCCTCCACGGCCGAATTCACTCACTCATTGACCGACAGAAAAGATTGAAAAAAAAGAAAGAAAGAAAAAACGCAGTTGGGAGGACATGGTAGGTGGACATCAGCTGGTCTCCCCCTCGGGTCGTTTTGCGGGTCATTTGCCTTCAGTTGCAGGATCAGTTCTCCGAGACGGAATGTCAATGTATCTGGGTCAACCTCGCAGACCCAGAGCTAGCAGTAGGTATCCAGTGCATTGCGGTCATCGCATTGACATCACATTTAAACTTAGAAAAATGTACTGGCTTAATGGCAAGCAATCCTCTATGACAATTGGTAACAAGCTGCTTCTGTATAATCAAGTACTTAAGCCAGTTTGGACGTATGTAGCACAGTTGTGGGGCTGTACAGCTCCAACCAGTACACTGATTATACAGCGTTTTCAGAATACTGTACTGGGGTGCATCACTGATGGGCCGTGGTACTTTTGAAACGATGCTCTTCACTGCAAACTTCAAGCGGACAGCACAGGCGAAACAATCAAACAGAGGGCTACCGCTCATGTAGCCAGACTATGAGGTCATGTCAATGAAGAAGCTGTGAAGCTACTTGATGTGCAAGACCTAACTAGGGGCCTTAAGTGTACAAAACCACATGAACCTTTGTAGTAAGTGAATGTACCGAACCTTAGAAGGACAAGGACTGGAGTAACGGATCTTGAGTCAAAATAATTATGTAGAGAATTCAAGTCAGATTAATATTGTTGATGATTTATTACTTGGTGCAATAAAAGCTTTAAAAAAAACGTTGATCATACCAAGTGAAGAGAATATTCTATTCTTGATAAGATTACAAGCACCATAGATCGAAGGCGGATTCAGTGGATTCAGGTTGGAGTTCAATTTACCACTGGAGATGCTATTTTTGCTAAACACGAATGAGTTTTTTGCTAAACATGAATGGCGAAAAATAACTCGCCATGAAAAATGAGTTTGACATTGAATTGACGAGAAATTAGAGAATTGTTGGTAGCTTGTACCTGCAGTAGCAAGGGCGGGGTACCTTGTCGGGGTAAGTGTTGAACCAAACAATACTATTAGGATGAGATAGATGGTGTCGAGATTGCGAACTGTGATATATTTGATTAGCACCTGCCAAACCAAAAAATGATCTTTCATCCAACTCAAGTGAGAACAGGGGAAAAGTGCGATCAAGATTCTGAACATTGATTGATTGAACGTGCAGAAATACAATAACAACCAATTATAATCAAAATAATCACGCTTACTAAATTTTACACGTACGACAAACCAAATTAGGGCTAATTGCAGGGTTTGATAGCTAACTGAATCGACTCACTTCTCAGTATTCACGCAGTCTATAAAATTGACAGCGTTAACCACTCAGTTTTTCATGACGAGTTATTTTTCGCCCTAAAACGTCAATTTTACCATGTGAAGCTACGTTTTTCTGGTCTTAAACGCAACTTTCTCTTCTAATCAGAGCAGTAAAATCAAAATTGATTGTACCGTTAGAAAGCTGTGATTCTGGCGCAGTTTTTAGGCTTATATCGTTATCTCGAGTTATTTGGACATTATGGGCTTTGAAAAACGGGAAGTTTTCCAAAAGTTGATAAGTTCTCTTACAGAGTCAGACGGCATGATTAATCTAGAAAAGATGACATGGAAGGTAATTAGTTGCTTTAGGAAAATATCGTCGGGTTCCGGGCAAAAGTGACCAAGTAACATTTTTTTCAAAATGAGCTTTTTTTTGTCATTCCGGTACTAAGGAACGTTGTCTACTGTGTGTTGTTGCTAAGAACGTTATCTTCAAACTGATGTGCAAGAAATACTTGAAAATAAATTTTACCTGCCTGACCCAAAGAGTTTTATGTGACCAAATGGCATTTGAACTCAACCACAAAACACGAGATGGATTATAAATGTACTCTCGCTGGTGCATGTAAATGTTATCAATTGCCATTTCATCACTTTTACTGTGTAAGATTTGTAAGATTGCATAGTGGGCAGGTGAAAATGACCAACTACAGCGATAGGTAATGGATAACCTTTTCTAACAGAAATAGGTATATCATTGTTATTAGATGCTTGGCAACACGATAAATTAACGAAAAAACTATTCAATCCCTCAATTTCATGTAACTATGCGACGGATTTTCGAAGAATTGAATTGACCAAATGAGTAAATCTTGAAACTCCAGGCAGGTAAAAATGATCAAATAGAGTTTTCCGGAAAACAGCTCTTATTTAATCTGAAGTGAATTTTGAAGCACGATATCATAGGCGGGCACTAGCTAACTACCTACAGGATAAAGAAAAATCGAAACATAGACGGATGAGACATCACACAACCAGTGTTCGTAAGAAGAAAAAAGGTGAAACTTCAGATCGCTCCCCTGTAAAATTTTGCAAATGTTACTTGGTCACTTTTACTCGGAACCCCACGATGTGAATGTGTTTGTTACAACAACGAAACCTGGAAACGGTGTTTGTATCGTGAGATGCCTAGTAACCCAATAATAAATCCAGAAACTTAGTAAGTTTAACTTACCAAAAATAAGTCGTACTCAAGTTCTAGCAGAAGTTTTTGAGGGTAGCAAAAACAATGATATTAACTGTTGAGCGTTACCTGGCGGCAAACGCATCATCATCCTGTCCTTCTTTGAGGATCACTGGAAGACATACCGATGGAACGATTCCACGCAGAAAGCATAATAACAAATGGAATCCTAACCGTCGCTACTTGAATCTCGCTCTACCAATAACGTCCCTATACAGGATCCAGTCCCTATTGCGGGTATTCTACAGTACTAAATATCATTCATAATGATGACATGATTAAAACCCAAAATCTCAACAACTATTGCTATGTCATTTACGTGGTTGGTTAAGCTAATAAAGTAGGTGGGTAATAAGACCACAGGCGAATCTTGATAGGAAGCCAGTGATTAAACGAATCTGCGTGAAACGCTCGGGACAGAACGCTATTCCCAAGACTTTCTCATCAACCTATTTTTTTTTGCGATATACGGTGATAGTCACACAGTTCAAAGCAGTGAGAGTTTAATTAGTTTTTTCAACGTGGTTAATATGAAATAACCAAGGTAATAAAGCGGCGATTGTAGCCGAGGAAAGTATGTTAGCAATGTTCAGCTTGTTGTGGATACAGAGATGATAAACAGTTATACACACAACATACTTCAGTAAGACCTGTATTTTCTAGTTAAGAAGCCATTTCTGAACCCGTGAAGCAGGAATATAATTTGTGTAACTTGAAACGTGTATACATCCCACAGGCCTGCCTTCAATTTAAATTGAAAATCCTCATTCCGGGGCATAGCATGCCGCTTGTAGGTACTAGGTCTCGGAGCAATGTCTACGATTGTTGAACTATTTCTGTTCAACGCATGGGTGTTATCAGATGGTATGGGTTAACCAACTCAATAAGAAATCAAACCAACTTAAGTTCCTTGCAAACACTAGGTTACATTGGTATGCATTCGTTCCATTTTACAGTGACTGAAGCATAATCCACGCTGGATTAAATTAAAAACGCTGCAAATTCTTTCACTGGGGTTTATTATTCAATCGGCTTACGTTCATGATTTGAATTTCTACTAAGCTTTGGAGTGTGCGTGTTTCACGGGATAGGGCGATTATCAAATTTCAGGAGATATACATGGAGCACGTGAATCTGTTCTCGACCAAAATACCTATTTGGATTGATCAGTTGATCATATTTGTGTGCCTCCTGAAATTCAATAATCACTCCAGCCCTATCCTGTGAAACACGCAGACTCCAAAGCTTAGTAGAAATTCAAATCATGAACGCAAGCCGATTGAATAATAAACCCCAGTGAAAGAATTTGCAGCGTTTTTTATTGAACCACAATACCCCCCCCCCCCCCCCCCAATAAAAACATCTATAATTTATCAAGTCCTTTGGCACTCGTATTGCGTTAAAACTTCCCCAAATCCAAATTTAAACGATGTAGCCAAAGGTAGACAGATGTAGAGGGGGCTCACAAATATCATCAACTGATCAATCCAAATAGGTGTTTTGGATGAGAAACGATTTACGTGGTCTATGCATATCTCCTGAAATTCAATAATCGCTCTATCACCTGTAAAACACGCACACTCCGAAGCTTAGTACAGATTCAAATCACGAACGCAAGCCAATTCAATAATAAACCCCAGTGAAAGAATACTTATTTACCCCAGTAATAATATTGAATAATATTTACCTATATATTATCAGAATGCTTCAACCCGTGTATCGGCTACTAACTACACTACAAGTATTCACATCGGCTATCACTCCAGTATCCACATTAACTACAACTCGACGCTATCGGTTACAAACAAACAATAATAAACGAAAAAACGCAAATGTTGGCACCATAAATCGGGCCATACATCGGGAATGGTTTGACCTACGGACGTGGGGAAGGGCTCATTCGATTCCTAATGGTATGTTCTTCAAATAGGAAAATATTTAGGCCGATTCGACTAGTTTTGAGGTTTTCAGGGATTTTACAAAACTTTTACAGCCCTTAAAGGGCACTTTAAATTGAGTGAGGGAGCTGGCTCAAGAATTGGGTCGTCGTCGGACCAAGATGGATTACAATGGTTTATTATTGAATAATAAACCAATAATTGAACTCGGCAAACATTTCGTGAATGTTATGCCACTCTACTTCTACAATATTCATAAAAAATTGTGAGATAACGTAGAATCAATTTCTGAATTTGATGCCTCACATGACCGTCAACTTTAAGAACCCTTGTTAATTACTAATTTTTCTATAATTCAAGGGTTTTTAGACACAATAATACATGAAGCTGCCCAAATTTTCAAAACAATATCAAGTTTACTAATTAAATGCATACTCAATATCCAGTGAGCGTAGGATGCAAAAAGTCCACATCAACAATCATATTACGTTTAAGTAGGTAAATGGTTAAGCAGTATGATCATTTATCCAACGATTCAACTTCTGCCAATCAAATGTATTCCAAATTGTATGAGCTTAGTAAATTTCAGCAATTTTAGTTCAAGTTAACAATTGCCTATTCAACTGAATTTCAACTACAGACACGTTTAACACTTACAGTTAAAATAATCAAACTAATTCTAAAAGATTTAAATTTAATAGATGATTGTATGTTTCAAGAAATACCTATTGCTTTTGATCTAATCTACATTATTTTTTTGTTCAGGTGGAAGAACTAGACAAAGGGAACGAACAAGCAACCAAAAAGGTAAATACCACGCAAATCAATAATCATTTCTCATTTATTTAAATTGTGATGTTTGACTGTTGAATATTACAGGAAATATTCCTCAGGCTAATTTGTACCATTCTAAAACGTCTCGTCGAATTCTAATAAAAACCGACAAAGCAGTGATTGCTGGGAGGAGTCCATATTTGCTTATCTGCCAACGTAAAATGCATTGCCGCGTAAAATGCATTGCCGTTTTATTTATTTGATATTATCGAGCTAATTTATTGTGCTATTCAGTTAAATTTCCTTTGTCAAAATACTATTGGTGATGATGTGTCAAACTTTTGAAATCACCCACTGTGACATTATCGTTATGTTATCTGCCTACTTTGCGGTAAAATTTAAGAATCACAGGACATACATTATAAATATGAGTTTAATTTATATTTCCTCGGAAAACTTCTTTTATAATACCACGTAACCCCTTTTAAAGCTAGTAACGTTAGGTCTGCCAAATCCATGTACTTATCTTTCTTAATAATGCGTTTAACGCCATTTTCGGGCACAATTTCAACAAACAAACTTCAAATTCGGGTTCTACAAACGAAAAAACCCCAGAATACCAAATTTCAAGAGTTTAGGACCCCTTTTGAGGTTTGGGCTCATAGAATAACGATTTCAACCACTGTGGGACATCCCAAGAACTGCATGGAATCCGTCGTTTAAGAAGAGCTTCATTTGCAGCCAAAAACCTGCACCAATATTATTCGCCATTATTTATTTTCAAGCCAATGTTTCAACAACGTAGCAAAACTTCATAACTAACTAGCGACTATTGTCAGCATGATTACAGTGTTCGTACGACTTTCCTATTTCGTTCTGAAAACTGCATGGAATATTTGCCTACTTTATGGTAAAATCCAAGTAGGTATCACAGGACATACATTACGATCAGTTTCTACATTCTAAATATGAGTTTGATTTATATTTCCTCGGATAACCTTCTTTATTGTACCACGAAACCCCTTTTAAAGCTAGTAACGTTAGGTCTGCCAAATCAATGTACTTATCTTTCTTAATAATGCGTTTAACGCCATTTTCGGGCACAATTTCAACAAACAAACTTCAAATTCGGGTTCTACGAACGAAAAAACCCCAGAATACCAAATTTCAAGAGTTTAGGACCCCTTTTGAGGTTTGGGCTCATAGAATAACGATTTCAACCACTGTGGGACATCCCAAAAACTGCATGGAATCCGTCGTTTAAGAAGAGCTTCATTTGCAGCCAAAAACCTGCACCAATATTATTCGTTTAGTTTTCAAGCCAATGTTTCAACAACGTAGCAAAACTTCATAACTAACTAGCGACTATTGTCAGCATGATTACAGTGTTCGTACGACTTTCCTGTTTCGTTCTGAAAACTGCATGGAATATTTGACTACTTTATGGTAAAATCCAAGTAGGTATCACAGGACATACATTACGATCAGTTTCTACATTCTAAATATGAGTTTGATTTATATTTCCTCGGATAACCTTCTTTATTATACCACGAAACCCCTTTTAAAGCTAGTAACGTTAGGTCTGCCAAATCTATGTACTTATCTTTCTTAATAATGCGTTTAACGCCATTTTCGGGCACAATTTCAGCAAACAAACTTCAAATTCGGGTTCTACGAACGAAAAAACCCCACAATACCAAATTTCAAGAGTTGAGTCAAACCCCTTTTGAGGTTTGGGCTCATAGAATAAGGATTTCAACCGCTGTGGGACATCCCAAAAACTGCATGGAATCCGTCGTTTAAGAAGAGATTCATTTGCAGCCAAAAACCTGCACCAATATTATTCGTTTAGTTGTCAACAACTAAACCAGTTCAAGAGTTCAACAACTTATCCAAAATTTCACAACTAACTGGCAACAGTTGTCAGGATGATTACAGTGTTTGCGCGCCTTTTTTATATCCGCGGTGCACCGCGTAATTCCACGACCGATTTCCAAACGCCCACGTCGCATCAGCCCTATCTTCCGAGGAACATCATCAAATAGCAATACTTTGTCGATAACGACCACCTGCATAACGTCCATGGCCGGACGTTTTCTTCGAGTGTCACGCTCGCTTCGGAAAAATTGCTACGTGTGAAATATCCGGAGAGGGCGTTTAATTCCTGCGGAGGTATTTAATCCAGGAAGAAAGCCCCTCGCAGCTTTCACGGGCTCAAGCTGACTGGAACCCCCCCGGCCGCCGAGGCCTCTCGCTTTCTCTCTTGTGTGATTTTCAAGGTCCTCCCTCCGGAACAAACCTCGTAACCTTGCCGCCCTCGGCCTTTGCTCTTCCCGCCTTTCCGATTTCGTAACACCTTCTCTACGCGTCGCGCAGTGAGTTTTATTTTTCGCTAATCCAGCTGGACAAAACTCTAGTTATAACGATGGCAGCTCCTGCCCTGGAACCCCTCAGGTGCATCGAGACCGTAAGGAACAACCACGAACGGGACGTGAGACAAATTTTAACTACCAATATGCAAAGGAGATCAATCTTGTCCGCTTTCTTGGCTTCAAATCGTGAAACAAACGACTCAATCCAACTTTTAAGAGGAGTTCACAACAAGATACGTAAATACCTAAAAAAAAGAAAAAATTGAAATGATCGTTGAAGTACAGAAAACTATGTTTTGCAACAGTTAAAATCCATATCTGCCCAGCAAGAACTATCGTGGAGGAGAAAGCCCAATTCCATATCAGCTTCTGTTCCGTACAATGGAACAACGGTTGGTGTTCAAGTAGTTACATCCAAGACAATGTCATCCAACTGTCTTTGGGACACTTAGAACTCAGTTACAAGATATGGAGATCAGTGATCAGCTGAATGCCCTCATCGCTAATTTCGTTCCTAATCGATCTTACGTGCTGAAATATGTATGAGTCTCTTTTTAGGCCGTCTATCTTTAGGTGACAATGTGTAAAGTTTTAGCAAAATTACGAGCTAATTAAAAATTAAATTATTTTAATGGACCCTAACATTTTTCAAACGAACTCGTTGGACAGGACGTTTAAACTAAGGTGACCATATTTTGCTGAGGTGAACTGGGGACACGTGAAGTTCCTCCTCGGGCTGGGGGTTGGTACCGAGAACACTGATTCGAAGGTCTCATAGTGCTGTTAGTATTTTTTTTCAAGTGGAAGCTAAAAGGCGTAATAGTTATTTAATTTATTATTATATCAAGCTTACCTGCTTGTTAACGAGAAGATAGAGACAAAAGGTGATCATGACACTCAAAAAAGACAGTCAAAGTTTGTAAATAATAATATTACTGACCTTAATAAAGTCATAGGTTCCAAGAAATTTCTGAATAGTAATGATCAATTTAAATTTCTCTTGTAATGTTGTTATTTCTGGCTGCCATACATCTCTGAAAAGTGAATTTTCCGTAAAACAGATTTCTGCTCAGTAATCTTCTTCAGAAACTTTCACAACTCATATTAAAGTTCAGTTTCACTGTTAATACTGTACGAAGAACATCCGCTGTTAGTTGTGATTTTTCTGACGTTCACATAAGATTCATATGGGAAAAGACTCGCTCAACAGAAGCATTACTTCCTGGTAAACACATCACAAGTTCTGCAACTTTTTTCGGGTTACTGTGTGACACAGAATTGTAATGAAGCATCACGCCATTTATTTTGTACTTCTGCGCGCTCGTCTGTCCAAGTTGATATCTTTCCAGTCACATATTCTCTGAAATATGTGAATTCATCATCATTTATATCAATCAACCCACACTTCAACTTTACAGTCCTTACTGATTTTTCAAAATAATCTCTATTAAGAGCATCTCTAAGAAGCTGGCATCTCAGATCTTGGAGGTCATGCTGTTAAATAATGATAGCTGTGTCAAAAAATGAGTTAGATACATTCTGATAAGAATTCTTCGTTATCAATCCATTTTCTTCAAGTTCTCTGAGCTGTTTTGTCGATGGCAATAATCGGGGACATAGGGGAAAAATTCAGAAAACCGAGGACATGAACGGGGACGCTTTGGGACCAGGGACAGCGTTCTGAAACGGGGAAACGTCCTGGAAATGGGAACTGTCCCCGGAAAACGGGGACGTCTGGTCACCTTAGTTTAAAGACCATTAAATTGTTTAATATAAAAACATGTCCTTAACCAATCACTAAAATTTGGAAAAAACGTCAAAAAAGTTTCTTGAATATTACTTGGAAAAAGTCAATCAACTATGAACCACCACCAGAACGTGAAACAATTTATGCACAAACTTTTCTGAGAAAATTACTTAAATTTCATTAAAATATGCTAAAAACTGGTAAAACTTTGAAAAATTCAAAAAAATTGTAAGTATGATAGAAAAATATTTGGAAAAAAACGTTTTTTCCTCAAAACTAATAGTTTACAATTTTTGTAAACTCACAAGTCAAAGGAATTTAACTTGAATGAACATGAAAAGTCACCAAAATTTGCTCATACTATGGCGATGCATTACTGGACTATATCATCAGCAAAACGAGTATAATTGTGGTTATGTGACATTCAAATTTATATCTCTCAGTGTTATGTGTTATTTTCTCTTGGACTATCAAAGTTGTGAGAGAAGATAGATAACTAGGCTATTCATACAAAATCACAATTGAAATCAATACATGAAAGTTTAGCTTGTATTGATGGATCAGGGTTACTTCTATTCGAACGTTTCAATGAACTAAATAAAACACCTTTCCTCTCACAATACCTGGATTAAGTAATTCATTGATTCACAACTGATTTCCATAGTCAATGGAATGCACAGTGCCAGAAATAATAGTAATACAATTTTATTCCTTGTTGTTTAGAAGCTAAATATTGTAAATATTACTCAAAAATATTACTCAGCATAATATCCAAGTAAGTAGGCTTCCCTTGTAAGCAGCACGAGTTGTAGCATTGCATAGGTTTCTAAGGTGATCTGGATTGTTGATGACGTAATTTAAATATTGGGGGCTTCTTGTGGAAAGGTCAAATTTATATTGGTGTTTACAATATCTAAGGTAACGGCACCGGTAGTGGCCACTGCTCCAGTAGTGGCCATTTTAAAGTTTATATTTGAGAAATAAGGATTCCCGGTCTCCTAGTGGCTTCAAACTTGCAGGAGGTACAGCTAATGTCATCTTGTAGTCAGAGGTTGAAGTAGGAGTGCGCAGAGCATCATTGGAAATTGTGGTAAACTTCTCAATATGACCGTCCCTAGTTTCCTCGTTTGTTGGGCTGTATCCTAGAGCTTCTACTGGATAGAATCAATTTTGTTCATCTGGTATTGAATTTAATGATATCAAACACGTAAGGAGGGCAAAATGTCAAGTGGCCACTACTGAGACATGCACGTGGCCACTACTGGAAATTTCGTAATTTGATGTGGCCACTACTAGATCAAAATAAAGGTGTGAGAAAAAATTAATAAAAAATAGAAAAAATTGTTCTTTGATAGTTTTAGGCAATGGATATGTTAGGGAAGAGTCGGGCTATATTCTAAATGAGTCCTGAAGAAAGTCAGTACTACTGTTGGCCCACAATTGTCAAAACTAAAGAAAAAAATTCTTAACTGTGGCCACTACCGGTACCGTTACCTTAAATGTTCATCATTTTACATAACAGAACCTCCTGCACGAAAATGCAGAACCTTGTGTTCAGCGTGAAGGTACATTCGAGTCACGTATTCGTTGTTCGGACAGGGAAATGTTGAAAGTCGTAGAACAGCAATGACCTACCTCCCTCGGAGGCCGTTTTATAAACACAGGAACTCGCTCCTTAGGAAAAATTCCAGAAATCAACGACTAGGTGTGTACTTTCCTCAATTGCGTAAAAAAGATTACACCCTGTTGTCAAGGAAGGGACGAATACTTTTTCACGGCCGAACTAAAATACCCTTCAAATGTTTACGTAAAGGTTCATTATTTCTGAAATACTTGTAGATAGCCCAGTAGACAAAGGGGAGATGGTCACCAAAATTCGAACATCGAATATCCTGGCCAAAGATAAATGAAACACAAAGTAAATTTCACACCACCACCATTCTGGAAGAACAACGAACCAATTTGGTTTGGGCAAGTAGAAGCACAGTTCAGAGTCAAGAATATTACTGCGGAAGAAGACAAGTATCGATTGACAGACTGAAACCAGCGTTCACTGAAAACGAAATTTCAAACGCAGAACAACCACGAACTACAAAATTCAATCGTTATGGAGTCAGAACCGAGTCACAAGCGGAACCACAGATTAACACTGACCCACAACCAATTTTACATTCACCTACCTCCACAGAAGATTCAAATCACTCAAGTTCCAGACGCCAACATTTACAAGAACAAAGAACAAGATTTGGAAGATTAGTCCGTTTCCCAAAACATTTTAAAGATTATCATTGTTTTTGAGGAGGCAGGTGTTTGTGGCGGTTTCACAGTTTGTTATTATTTATTTTCCATGTTAATATTTTGTGCAATCCCACATGTTTGGTTGTTTACGTTTGAAAGTTTAGCTGTTAATTAAAAGAGTTCGAGTTGAAAACACGGTCCACTAATTCATAGTAAGTTAGTCAGGATAATCACAAGTAAATTACAACAATTCCATACCCAGACAGACTCGAAATGTACCGACCCCCTCCGATTTTGTTCATACTTCGTGTAGTTGAATAAAAAAGGCCTGCCAGGTCAGTTCCTCCAAAAATGAACAGTTTTGGAAGCTATAGCAGTATGATATTTCGACGATTTTGGTTTATTATTCAATAATAAACCATTGTAATCGCTATTGAAAAAAAAAATTTAACTCCCCCTGAAAATTACCGATGAGGAGTAGAGTTTTTTGTAGATGTTTTGTAACATCTACAAAAACCGCTCTATTTCCCTCTGGATTTCAATGATGATTTTATACAAAAGCAGAAAATCACTACAACAATAACATATGAATGTTGACTACTATGATGTTGGTTGGATACATATACTTTAATATAACATAATGACAGGACTGAAGAAGTCCCCATAGCGGGACGAAACGTTTCCAAAAAAGAAAAATAAACATATTATACGCTCCAATTTGATGTCTTGAATGAAAGTGGTCACACCACAACCAACAACCTTGATTTTAAAATGAAATCGTGGAAATGAAGAATACAACACTTGATAGCAGGCTTGTAATCCTTGTCGTCGAACGTTTTGTTTGTTGCAGTAACAAATATATTTGTAGTTTTATTAGAATCCCTCACGAACTGTCATTTTAAACTATGGATACGTAAAGATTTACAAAACATTCAGGCTTGGAATGAGTTCATTGCAAAAAGAACATTGTTGTTCTTTGCGATGAGAGTTTCACCAGACCCGAAAATTAAACACTATTTTCGTGACAAACTCGCTCGAATTGAACGAATTTCGTAATAACTCGGAAACTACGTGTGAATCTTCCTATTAAGGAGTCATGTCATAACACTAACAAAATTAATGATGCGTGCAGTAGAGGTTGGGCCGAATAACTGCCTCTTTTTTTTGGGTTAAAAATGATGGTCTTGGTAGCTTCAACCGGCAAACAAGGGCCTAGTTTACATGGCCAATGAGCAGCGACGCGGAAGTGCGGTAACTGAGAGACGCTACAATGGTTTTTTCGGACGTACGCGAACACCTCCGCCCGACATACTCGCCGTTGAGGAAGATACCGTGACATATTTGGATCTTAAATAAATCCATTGTTCTGTCGAATGCAGACCAACTAGGAATTTCCGACAGCATCTAGTGGTTTCAATGTCTCCCCCTGTCAACTTCCCTAAAATATGTTCGTATGGATAGTAATCCTTTACCGGAGCACCTGCGGATTCTGAGATATTCCTTTTAGCAGATGACAGGAAGGGAAGTCACAAATTGAAATTAATAAAATGCAAAATGGATCTTTTCTGTTAATTCACCACCACTACTTTTTTGGGTTACGAGTCCATAAATTCACTACCAATACTCTAAAAACTTAAAGAAGGTTAATTTCTTAATATTTAAATGCATGATATCAAAATCCATCAATCGCGCATAAGCTATAACAGAATATATATCAAAACGTTCTGTTTTGGTTTATCATTCAATAAAAAACCATTGTAATCGCTCTTGAAAAAAAAATTCATGGTTTACGTTTCAAAGGGTGTAGAATCCGAATCTGCAATAAAAATGTTTCCGTCCGTCCGCCCTACGCCGTACGCACGATTTCTCCCAAACGGCTGAAGCTAAAAAGCTGAAATTTCAGGAAAAATCCATGTTGGTCCGGCGACGCCCCAATTCTTGAGCCAGCTCTCTCACTTAATTTAAAGTGCCCTTTAAGGGTTGTCAAAGTTTTGTAAAATCCCTAAAAACCTCAAAAAAAAAAAAAAAGTCGAGGCGGCCTAAATGTGTACTCTTTTTGAAGAACACTCCACGAGGAATGTATGGCCCGATTTATGGTGCCAACATTCGCATTATTTTGGTTTATTATTGTTTTTGTGTTGATATCAGTAACCTAGTGACGTAGTGATGTAGTAACGTGGATACTGGAGTGAACTCCTAAAAGGCTCTGTAGCCGATAAATGGGTTGAAGCATTCTTATAACCATAAAAAACGCTGCAAATTCTTTCACTGGGGTTTATTATTCAATTGGCTTGCGTTCATGATTTGAATTTATACTAAGCTTTGGAGTGTGCATGTTTCACAGGTGATAGAGCGATTATTGAATTTCAGGAAGCATACAAATATGATGTTTTTTTGGTGTATTATTGTTTATGTTTTCATCGCAGTAACCTAGTGATGTGGTGATGTTGTAATGTGGATACTGGAGTGAACTCCTAAAAGGCTTTGTAGCCAATACACCGGTTGAAGCATTCTGATACGCATGAAATTCTTTCACTGGGGTTTATTATTCAATTGGCTTGCGTTCATGATTTGAATTTCTATTAAGCTTTGGAGTGTGCGTGTTTCACATGTGGTAGAGTGATTATTGAATTTCAGGAGGCACACAAATATGATCAACTGAACAATCCAAATAGGTATTTTGGTTGAGAACAGATTTACGTACTCTATGCATATCTCCTGAAATTCAATAATCGCTCTATCACGTGTGAAACACGCACACTCAAAGCTTAGTAGAAAATCAAATTGTGAATGCAGGCCAAATGAATGAAACTGAATAATAAACCCCAGTGAAAGAATTTGCAGCGTTTTTTGAATATCCATCGCACCCAACTGTATTGCCAGTTGGGGGAAAAGGCAGAAATGTGTTCTGTCTTGTTCGGTAGTCTGAATGCTCGCTAAGCTCGCATTTCAGAAACAGAAAAATAACCTAAATCAATCCTTCTAATAACGTATGGATCAGTTGGACAAACAGTTCAGAATATGCGTTAAAAATAGTGTCTTTGCGTTTTGATGACGCCCCTAAATCATCAGTTTTAGCAGAGCATATATGAGACCATTTTAGTAGAAAATTTAACGACCTCCACTTTTGAATGAGGTGGTGCACTATCTCGCGCGATTCCCGGGGATCATAACGGTAACAGAAGAAATGTACTATTTTGACGCCTCCAACGAATCCTGACGCTGTGAGAGCGGGGACTTTTCAGTGGTACCACAGTAATAATGAAGATTTTGCTACTATCAGAGATTATTTTTTTATATTTCAGGTTTGGGTGTTTTCTGGTCCAATTGTACTGTTTAGTAAAATAGATATAGCGTCATCCCTCGTCCTACAACGTTCACTCTTGCCTTAGGTTTGCTCTTCCGCTCCTTCAGATAAGTGGATCATTGTACTATCTAGACTGGCGTCTTATCAATAACGAACATTTAAAACATTAGTGTGATTTTGTTAACTTTTCGATTTTCACACTTTTGAAATATTAGCCCTTTGATTTCACCCTGAGATCGATGCCGAGAATTCAGTTCCAACTGGATCCCAAATGTGATCTCTAACCCAAGTTCCATCAACTTTGCTCCCCCAGTTT
Organism: Creontiades dilutus; assembly: GCA_031894815.1. Taxonomy (NCBI): domain Eukaryota; kingdom Metazoa; phylum Arthropoda; class Insecta; order Hemiptera; family Miridae; genus Creontiades; species Creontiades dilutus. Next base: position 621,401 of record JAVIWC010009012.1, on the reverse strand, counting down.
CGGAGAATAGTTTATAAGTACCCAATGTATATGGGAAACCCAACTCTGGCTTAATAAATGCTCAATGATATGGCTGTTGCAGGCATATAACAGTCGATAACCCATCGAGCTTTGAAAAGATGAATGAATTCTTTATATCTTAAAACAGCAACACTCATGCATACATCTCGCGTTGTTGGATGCTCATTTTAATTCATTATCGTCACTTCTACTTTTGACCAACAGCACTAGTGTTGTTAGTATTGTAATATTTTATCTTCCTCGTCCGATATGCATCAATGATCTAACATCTGAGGACATCTAACAATAAGGTCTTGCCAGCATCCTCTTCAGCCTATTGAAACGAGCACTATGCGTCATTCGTCCCATTGTTTCCTCGTTCGAAGCCCAGAAGCTTAGTGAGATAACACAAATGCGTATAACGCTCACGATCATAACAGTCGAGAGAAGTTTTCCGGAATTGATAATATTGAGCATGTACAAAGGCATTGTTCCTGCGCAAGGACTTACTGGAAAATTGGTTTTTCACACTAAAGAAACTACAGAACAAAAGATAGGAACTACCTTTATGTTTAAGTGTTCTGTGCAACAAAAAGTGGAGATGATTGTAAAGTTTTTCGAGTTTGTTCATTCCAGTTCGTTGCAGCCCCTTTGAAAACCGTAGGAATGAAAACAGCGTTGAGAATCATTGACGAGGTTCGGAAGCTGAACATCAACACACCTTGTTCGAGACATGCTCTCACATCCATGACCTCATCTAGACTAAATCAACTCATCCACATTAAAACGCAAATGGCATTTGGGTGATTTCTATTTTACGGGACAATCGCTGTCCTTCATAGATGAATAATTTTCTGTTCAACTTTTTCCAAAAATTATTTTTGTAGATTTTATGTGGTAACTAGGCCTACTCATGGCTGTCATAAAATTCGGCTACTCTTCATTGTACATGCCGGTAATTGATCGAAATGTACCTCTAATCTCATTTTCATGGTCTGTCCATGAGTCAGAATTTGAACTTAATCCGAAATTTTATCCGCTCAAAGTACGTTTTACCGGAAATATTTTAACTAGTATTTTTTTAGAATTAGTTACTGGATGTTAATGCGCTTACAAGTGGGACTAAATTTTAGATAGTCTGTACGAATCAAGTGCTCAAAGTTTGTCCCAAACCTTCTGTCTCATTGTCATGGGTTTGAAGGATATCATCGCAGCTCTCTCAAATGAGGGCATTTTTTGGCAATTCAATGTTTTTCCAGCGTTGGTAACCCTGCCCTTTGAGGAAACACCATGCTTCCGCCATTTCTATACAGTTGGGGCTCAAAAATGAAGTTGGCCGTTTGTAAAACAGGTGTGTACGTTTCATACTTCTCATTGTTATGGGTTTGAAAATCACTCTTAATCAATCTTATCGATTCGTTTAGCACTCATTTTTGGGTAGAGATGTAAAAACTCTATTTAATGCAAGTTTCAATTTCTATAAGTGTTCATTAGACTCCTAATTGCAGAAGGTTAATGTTGATTTCTCATTGTCGTGGCGATTTTAAACTTCATTGTTGTGGCTACACAAAAGCCGTCACCACGGCTGTTTGAAACAATTTTTTTTTTCAAGTTTGGTATTTGATGCTAAATAAATACTAATATTAAAATGTGATACTTGTTCTAGCACAAAGTCAGGAAAAACTGAAATCAGATATCTGTCTCATTCAACCTTACCTACACATCGTTTACGTAATTCTATCGTTATTTGGTTGAAAAAGCTCACTGTCGTGGATACATACCATTCTCGTAACCTATAAAATTTTAAAACCTGAATTTTGAGGAAACAAACGAAAATCATAGGTGCTTGTACATCACTATACCATTAGAGTAACATGTAGATTGCAATTAAAAAATCATAAATTTAGGAGAACAAAATTTTTTAGTCAGAATCAAAACCTCGATTGTCCCGTTAAATGAGAATCACCCATTTGGATCTCCTGGGTTCTTGCCCACTGTAACTGACACACAATTATGAACCCTAGTGCGTCTTGAACTATTGAGTACTCATTCGTATTCCGTTTTCCCCTGTTATTTATGATATTTTGTCATAGTTTATAAATCTTACTATATCATGTTATATTTAAACTATATAATATTGCGACCACGACATATTGATTGCTATAGTTAGCAGTGTAAATGATGAATGAATGTGAAATGATAATTGTATCTCTCGCTCCGATTCCTTTCTTTTACCAAGAGGTTGCCGTCTGCATCGGCATCAAGTGCCTTTTAGCAGCGATTTGGCGGCTCCAGAGGCATCTCCTGGTGCAGTAGGGTTCCAGCAACCATCACAGGAGTCCTATCAGCAAATAGTCGGTATTTTCCATACTCGAATCAAATACGCCACGTTTCCCTAGGATAAAAGACTTGACAGTCTCAAGGAGGTCCACGCTCCTTCTCCGTTTCCCATCTTCGTTTTCACCGCCCCTTCAGCATTTCCCAACGAATCTGCAGCAATGAACATTATACAAAAGAGCAATTGTTAATTTTGATTGTTTATATATCTTCAAAATTTATAAACCTAATTTTTCCTTGCACGGCACGGCCCTAGGAAGGAGGAAAAACATTATATTCATCCACAATTTTGGTTTATTATTCAATTATAAACCATTGTAATCGCTCTTGAAAAAAAAAAATTGTAACCCCCCCCCCCCTCCTGAAAATTTCATGGTTTACGTTTCAAAGGGTGTAGAATCCGAATCTGCATTAAACATTTTTTTTCCGTCCGTCCGCCGTACGCACGATTTCCCCCAAACGGCTGAAGCAAAAATGCTGAAATTTTCAGGAAAAATCCATGTTGGTCCGGCGACGCCCCAATTCTTGATAAAGCTCTCTCACTTAATTTAAAGTGCCCTTTAAGGGTTGTCAAAGTTTTGTAAAATCCCAAAGAACCTCAAAAAAAGTCAAGGCGGCCTAAATTTGTACTTTTTTTGAAGAACACTCCTCGAGGAATCGAATGAGCCCCTCCCCAGGTCCGTAGGTCAAACCATTCCCGATGTATGGCCCGATTTATGGTGCCAACATTCGCGTTATTATGGTTAATTATTGTTTTTGTGTTGATATCAGCAACCTAGTGACGTAGTGATGTAGTAATGTGGATGCTGGAGTGAACTCCTAACAGGCTTTGTAGCCGATACACAGGTTGAATTATTCTGATAATTTTCAGGAAAAATCAGGAAATCTGAAATTTTTAGGAAAACGCTGCAAATTCTTTCACTGGGGTTTATTATTCAATTGGCTTGCGTTCATGGTTTGAATCTTACTAAGCTTCGGAGTGTGCGTGTTTTACAGGTGATAGAGCGATTATTGAATTTCAGGAGATATGAATAAAGCACGTAAATCTGTTCTCAAACAAAATACCTATTTGTATTGATCAGTTGATCATATTTGTGTGCCTCCAGAAATTCAATAATCACTCTCTCACCTGTGAAACACGCACACTCCAAAGCTTAGTAGAAATTCAAATCATGAACGCAAGCCAATTGAATAATAAACCCCAGTGATTTGTTTCTATTGCAGAACTCAATTCAAAGTTATATTAGTTCTCCTTCAAACCTTAATCTTGAATTTTTATTTTATCATTCCTTCTGCAATTTTCTCGACGATCCTTAATTATAAAATTGGTAACCGCAAAAATTCAATTGGAGAATCGAATTTAGTTTAGCTCTATGAGCGCTGTACTTTCCTCAACACTGAGAATTATGAATTTATTACAATTATATGGCCTCTCCTCACGATTTGAGTGACGTAGGTGTTCCCTGGGCTTGTGCATTCTTAATTTCTTTACTTTTTCAGTTTACGTTACGGTTCCCCACAAGGCCCACAAAAACTGCGTTGTATGAAAGCCAGTACGATCGGTTGGTGTAGGTACACGAAACAACCTCAGACCGAGATGCATAATAGTTACGGAAAAGACCGAAACGTTGACAATGGCTCATCAAAGGAGGTTAGCTTTTAGCTCACTCATCTCGAGGAAGCTGCTAGGTCATTCCCCCTTCAGCCGGGTTGTTCGGGAGCCCGGCTTATTTTTTTTTTATCTACTCCTTCTTTCTCTCGACTCATTCTGTACGTAGGTCAAAGGCGACAAGAGCAGCTTGTCCTTCCTTGAAAACCTTCCATCGGAACGCTCGTTTAGTGAACGAAACTTCTCAAAAAACGCGAGCAAAGCACCGTGAATGTTGTGTTCCTCTGACAAACCGCGCCAGCGCCGTAGCGCAACGTGGGTAATAACGTCAAATCGTCCACATATAAGTCAATGAAAAGGGTTAATTAATTTTATTGAAATCGTAATAGCTGAAGATGGTTCGAGTTGTTTCACTCTTCGAGTTTGCTATTGTAATACGTAGAGAATCTGGACAATCTGATTTCTGTAATTGCTCACTTTTGCTGACAGGAGAGGGAATGGAATCCTTTCAGTCGCTGCTCAAGCGAGATTTCTCCACCAATTCGTGTTATTGTTTTTACGTTCAGTAACAATTTTGGTTTATTATTTAAACAAAGCGTTTATCATTATGTTTATAAGAGTGGTCATAAAAGAGAAAGCAGTCTCTGTAATGAACGCAAATGTGATAAGTCTGGCTAAATTTCTCATTTTCAATACACATCTCGCACAATAGACGGAACAGAACCACAACGCTTTTCAATGTTTGCTGCAGCCTTGGCAGTGATGGCATTGGGCAGCCAAGAGCAAGAATCAAATACTTTTATACAGCTGACAAATGGGAATATCTGAAATTACTATCATGGCACTAAATCATTATTCATCGTAATAATTACCTAAAAATCATAGATAACTTCCAAAAAACGTAAGTAGGGAACTGAAAACAAACTAAACAGAAACAGGTCTGAGCAGTAAGCATAACACTGATAACGAAAACGATAACAAGTATAGTACCTACCTGTACAGGATTGTACGAGCTATCTGGTTGGTCAATCTCACAGTGCCGCCTCAATTGAAATTAAAAATCCTCCAAAATTTAGTACAACTGAACTTCAGCAATTGCTCCTGATCTCTTGTGGTTGGTTGGATGCACCTCTCCCAATCATATTCCTTGCAGAATCTGGGATTGTCTATTACGTGTGTTGATTCAAATAGTGTAATCCAGTCTTCTGTCATTAGCCAAATTACTCTTCAAATGAGTAATCATTCATTTTGTTTTCTGGTTTATTGGCTGGGGTGCACCTGCGCCTATGCTCCAATCACTAACCGCCCCTGATTTTCCCATATTCAATTCCAGCCGCTTTACTGTCTTCCCGGTTATTTCACAGTGAATGATGCTACAATAAAGTGTTGAATCTCAATAAAACTTAGTTTCGCCGAAGAAAAATACTTTAATCTGAATGCCCAGAGCTGTTCACCTCGTCAAGTTCAAAGAAGCTCCAGAAGTACTCCCTTCAACGTGAATCACTCATCTGTTTATTATATGCATCTAGATATCTAGAAATATGTATCTAGATCATCTAAACTCTTCGATTACATACCGTATAATTGTATTCTGTATGCATTAAAAAGGGCTGAATTTATACTTCAAATCCGTTGATCGAATAGGAGTCAGGTTAGCCACAAGAGTTACAGCTTGTAAGGGTGTAGGGTCACAGCTTGTCACGCGTCACCACACCTGGTAATTGACTTACAGGTACACCAAAGACGACAGGATGACTTCGTCAGAAATACAACTCCTTAAACACTAAATCCTTACAAGCCCTTAGTACGTAACCAAGCTATTTCCTAAATAACAAATGGTGCAATCTGCTGTAAATCGACTTGGACATTGAAACTGAAACTCTACGAGAACATATAAAACACCTACCTATGCTTTACTTGTCCGAAAATATGCAACGCACGTTACGAAAACCTCAATATCAAAAAGATCTCTCGAAAACAAAAATTCCAATGGTGCAATTGCATCATATCATATTAGATGATTCATTCGTGACAATTTACTAAGCGACTTTTACTATGGGGAAGGTTTGTATTCATATTCATATTCCTGTTGACGTTATTTTCTTCTACCAAAGTTCTATCTCTCAGGGAAGAAGAAGAACAAAGTTTATTAAAATTGTACAATTTACAACGCATGAGAAATACAAAAGAAACAGTACGACATGGTCCAGTGAACCGCCTGTCGGAAGCTCCTGGTAGTTTTTATTTTGTATGAAGAGTAATAAAAACAGTTTTGTGGTAAAAAACCGCTGCTAAATTAACTGAAAATTTTTGTTCAATATGAAAATTAAATTCCGAAATGAGCATCCTACTGTAAGGCCATGCCATGGTGCAGTATCGGGCGACTGCACTCCAATGTCGAGAGCTGTCAAGAAATCCGGGCATCTAACTGGGGGAAGGTTTTGGGGGACCCGCGATTGAACTGGGGGAATGTTGACTCCACGGATACGGCTGAAGTAGAGAATAGGTGACCCCTTCCTCTATCAGACTGAAATGCTAATTCTTGAAAGCTGAATGACTAGATGTGGCCGACCGAACCAAGCGATAACGTTCCCAGTTCAATCGCAAGACCTTTGCCCAGTTCGATAACGTTCCCAGTTCACATCGCAAGACCTCTCCGCACTCGCACCAGTTGGACGGTTGTGGAAGGGACCCAACCGTCGGGCCCGTTGGATGACTAGAACCACCCGACATGCGGTCGGGTTCCCCCACCTTCAGTCCCGATTCCCCCCCAGATCGATTACCACCAGACTTCCTAAACTCCGTCAACACCGGACATACGCACAGAAAGAGGAAAGTGTTTTCGTTTTCCCTTCGATTACACGTCGAACACTGCTCCGCTGATGTATGGTGAGGCATGGCTTAAAGTTTAAATACAGTGCTTCTGAACGTAGTTTTATTAGCCATCTGAGTGTGCATAGAGAGAGATCGGTTGCTCTGAGCAGGCTGGCAGGTTTTACTATTGAGTCCAGTTCTCGATACAGGGTGTACGAGTCCGATATTTCAGCCCTTCAGGGAGGGAACGGATAAAAATATAGCGAATCGAGTGGGCTCATTCGGTTCATGAAAAGGTTGTCTATCAACATTAGTATTATTTCGAAAGTTTTAGGTATTCTGATTTTTTAATATTTCAGCCCTTCGATTTTACCGTTCTGGACTGACAGAAATTGATGAGTCGAACTCAGTCCCAACTAGACCGTAATGTGATTTTGGACCCTAGTTTGGGAGAGAATCACAGGATGGCGTCTTTGGTTATTTTGACATTCGGATTCATCAGCCCCTGCTACACAAAGGGTGGCTATCATATTCAATGCATAGATGCTTAGATGACTTACTTTCATTAGTCAATGGCATTTATAAAATCAACCATCAACATTCGTAAACTAACGCAATATTTCAGTAAAATCGCAATCAATTTTATTTAAAAAAACAGCAACTCCCTTGCAAGTCTAACAACCTTTACGCTCCGCTTGGCCCGACGAACGGGAGTGGAAACGGCCAGAAAGAATTATCCCACGATGGAAAATCAAGTAAATCGAATCCCCGAGAAATCGGACCAAGTTGGAAGAGTTGGGAGTGCATAACGACAACCAACTGTTGCGCAAAAAACGTGGATTTTTGTGTCCCCGACCTATACAACCACTGCAACTCGGCTCCCTTCTGTTCTATTTTAAAGGCCGTGGAACAAAATGAGCTGTATCTTACTTTTTGCTGGATATTTCGAGTTCGAGTAAGTGGCATTGTGTTCAATATCGTGAGGTGGAAAATTGTTTTGCTTCAAAATGACCACTTCCACTCGCATTTTTACGGTAGAGCGTAGAGGTGGAGGATAGAGAGGAAACGCCATTGTTCGGCCTTGGTCACCCACCGAACTGAACTGCATTAGACCGCCAACTTCCAGCAGGATGATGGGATGATGTCAATGGTAAATACACTGCCAAGGAGATGGCATAGCAGCTTCCTCGTTACAATCAAAGTGACACCATTGTAAAATAGAAAATATAATCCTTTATCATACGAGCTAAAGTGAATCAAAATTGTAAAAGTTACACCTGTTTCAAGAATATAATGTTAGCGCATGCGCAGAGCGTACCGCTGATTATATTGAGATGGAATTCGTATGGGACCTCAAGAGGCCTTATCCGCATAATCCCTCAAAATTAGAGCTAGATTCGTTGAAAAATGGGAAAATACGGCTGTTTCAAGAATTTCACGTTACCGCATGCGCAGACCTCAAGAGATGAAATTCCTATGAGACCTCAAGAGACCTTATCAGCATAATCCCTCAAAACGTGACCTAAATTCTTTCAAAATTGTGGAAGTTATGGCTGAAATAAGGAAATGCGGACAAACAGACAGACAGACCGACAGACACGGAACCAAATTTTTTCAGTAAGCTATGAAACGCAAAATGCGAATGGAAATTTTGAATTCGGACAACAAAAATGTTTTGGCTCCCGAAAGTGAACACAAGGCTTCTGCTGCTTCGCAGACTCGGAAGCAACATATTGGTAAGTAATGCCCGCATTAAAGCCTCCATATGAACTTTTTTATATGGTCACACTTATAAACGTAATTATAAACACTTGGGAATATTTTTAAAAACACAGGTTTATTGCACAAACAACAAAGCTCGGGACCGATAAAAAACCGATGATAACCGAAGACATAACGGTTTATCACTATTACCCCCTCCTGGGTGCCAGCCTGAAGTAATGTGTCAAACAGTTCCAGGCTGAGTTTCGTCATGGGAAATGGAAGGTGAGGTTTTAGTGGGTTTGAATCCCACATAACCCAAAGTGCGGTCCCTTTTGGGTATCTTAGGAGATCCGATTTCCACCTAAGGATCTCAAAGATTTCCTCACCTGCCACCGGAAAAAAAACCTCTCCTTTCACCCTCTTCCATAATTAAAATAAAATGGCCTAAACTATCAAACTAGAACTCAAACTAGACTTGAATATCAAACTAAAACTAAAATATCAAACTAGAACTGCGGTAAGTATGAGAAACGCTTTAATGGATAGCCCATTACCCCTCCCAACAGAAAATTCAAAATTTCCGTGGTTTGTTGCACAACTACTGAACTGACATACTGAACTAGCTGAACTACTGACTGAAATGGGAGCGGAACATTAAATGTATATAAATCAATAAAATTAGACGAAAATAGTGGAGAATAACGATTTATCACTATTGTTCAGATGTATCTGAAATGGTTTTGGATCATGAAGAGCTCTGATGCTCCCACACGTCAATCTTGGAGTACAAGGGCGGACTCCGGGAAGCCATGGCCATGGGTTTTCGCCTTTGTAACTAAATATATTATTGGTTTGCCTAATATTTACTGATTATCATGAAGAGACTTTGTTTGGGTCATTACCTCTTGAAAACCACATTTGACTCGTATTCAACGCCCGCAGCTAACGGGGTCCTCACCACTGTTGATACCTCTTTGTCGGTGAAATCCCTTTGTATGTGAAAATATTCAAAGCCTCTAATGGACTCCAAATTCCCCAAGTTGCTTTGTACCGTTGGTTTTTCCCAAGCCACCCTTTTTTCTGACAAACGGTCAGTCACCCGTAGTCTCCCACCCTAGCACCCAGAGGTTTCCCGGGGTAGTTGTAACCCCGTCCCTGATTGGTTTCTACTATCTCCCCTCTCTCTGCTTCCCGCGATTCCCCACTCTAAATTTTCTTCACTTCCCCTCCAAACAAAATTTTCCCGTTTTTGGTTAACAGAGTCTGGAGTCAGTTCTCTCCTTCGTTCTTAGCTTGCTCTTACACCCTTGTTAAATTGACTGACTTCAAATCATAGTTATCAAAGTGACATCATTTTCCTAACTAAGTAGTGGCAAAGCAGCATATTTTGTGATATTGTTGACTACCCGCGAAACCTCAACTTTGGCAGAAGCGCCCTAAGGTTTTATTCAACAACACCTTTATTTATTTGATTGATTCACTATATCGACGAATACGAATTGAATGATATATTTCCAAACTCGTTCATTGAGCATGTACGCATTCATTTGAAATACAGCCTCCATCAGATAACTCCACAACCATTTATATCTTCCTTGGGTTCACCTCAACAACTATAACTCCCTCCATTCACCCTCTTTCATTATGAAAAATGATTTATGTTTGAAATATGTTATGTTATAAATACTGAACCGAAAAATACATGAGTTGGTGGAGAAATATGGCTTCAGCAGCCGCAGAAAGGATTGGTAAATGCCTAATCCATTCCCTCTTCTGTCAGTAAAAGCGAAATTTCTGTGGTTTGTTGCACAACTAGACTCAAAATGGGATCGAACATGTCAAAAGTCATGAAATTCGGTGGTGAATTGAAGCCTAAGTAGACTAGACATAATTTGTCCCGAACTAAAAAAAAAAAACTTTTATTCGTCATTAGTCCCTTAGGCATTAATCCTTTCCGCCGTCTAGAAGTTTTTTTGGACAACTATAGTAAAATTACGATTGAACAAGATAAGAATCATGAAAATTGGTGGAGCATTGTATCCTGAGTAGCGTCCACGAAATTTGTCGCAAAAAACACATTTTCTCGGCACTAACCCATTTAACTCTCCCCTTCCGTCGTGAAATTCGAAATTCTCGAACCTTTTTTGGACAACTGTAGTAAAATTGGGATTGAACAAAAAAAAGAATAATGAAAATCGGTGAAGAATTGCAGGCTTCGCATCGTCTACAAAATTTGTCACACACTCACCGACATAAATTTATCGTTTTTCTCATGCGTTCTTTCTTAAAATGGTCAGAAACGGATTCGTAAGCAGTTATTCAGTTTTTCATGTTTGTGTTCCAGAGGGTTCTAGCGACAGTCTGATCTTGTGCTAGATGCTATTCCGATGAACAGAAATATGGACAAATTCAATGGAAGTCTCAAATTCAAGCCAGGACACGTGGGAATCCATGGCAATGAGCCTGCTGACATTCGGGATATATCCATTGAGATTTTGAGTATGCACATTGAGAAGCTTAGGAATGTGGTAAACTTCAAGTTTCTCCTAATTTTATACAAAACTCTAGTTCAGAGTGTTTTGAGTTTCGGTATTTTGGTATGGTGAGGTGCGTCAAAATCTGTAACCAAACCATTGAAAATTGCTCAGAAAGCATTAATGAAAGTCGTGGCTTCTAAAAGCCGACGCTTTTCATCAGAAAACCTCTTTTCAATAGTTCCTGTGTTTTCAATTACTCAGTTATACATTAAATCCGTACTCATAAGCACCCTCGTGCGTTCGATTACGAGCAAGTCATGGCCCCGTATGCATTTCGTTGTCCCTGTCCCGTACTAATTGAGTTGTATCCGTACTAATTGAGTTGTCCCTGTCCCGATCTCGAGGTTGAAATGTACTACTTGCCACATTTATTTTGGTCTACCATTGCTACTGAGGCAGTTGCCGCTAAACTTAAAAGTTCCCACGACCGTACGTCGATCGGAATATATATATTTTTTAAAAAAGACGTATATTTATATATTTATTATTATATATTGAACATAACAACTTGTTACATCATACATGAGTAACTATCAAGTTATTTAGCTGTAACATAATTAAGCTTTTATGGTGAGAGTTCACCTAGGACCACACTACACTATCACATCGGTATCAGCATCCCAAGTCCAAGGGTTTGGACCTCCTCAGGCGCCGAATAGTACTGGAGATGTCAAGAAAGCTGAATGGCTTCCAAATTAGTATGAGCGTGAAGCCGCTGTTCATATCTTCGAGCTAATTCTTTCGCAGTATCTCTTACGGTTTCCACTCTGAGATCTTTATGGAGGTCGTCATTTCTGATGTACCAGGGAGCGTTTACTGCACACCTCAGTACTTTATTTTGGAAAGTTTGAATCATTTGCATGTTTGATTTTGCTGTGCCGCCCCATAGTTGGATGCCATAAGTCCAAATAGGCATTAGCAATGTCTTATACAGAAGAATTTTGTTATAAACGTTGAGTTGAGAGTATCGCAATCATAAAGTTTGCAAATTTGATTTGCAGCTCTTGATTTTTTTTTTTCTTTATGTTCCTTCCATTTCAATTTGCGTCCAGGGTCATCCCAAATATTTGGCAGAGTTGGCATGTGGGATAATGCACTGGTTTAAGAACGATGGTACATGGGGTATCAGGTAAAATTCAGGTGAGTGGACTTTGCTTCAAATTTAAGACGCCACTTTTTGAGTCCATTCATTTACTGCATTTGTGGCTTCCTGCAACTTCTGAGTAGATTCTTCCACCGTTTCTGCTAAGAATAGCTGTATCGTCAAAATGTAGCTAACGTAGTTTCTTCTGTGCTCGGCACATCATGCGTGTACATTAGAGACCGCGTGTGTTACTTTGGAATGATCTAGGGCTTTAAGCGACTCCCCCACTCAGCACGGAACGTAGTTCTATGAAGTGGGGAGTTCCAGTTTGTTTATAATTATTATGCACTGCGATGTAACATAAAATTGTTTCTAGTACATTCGTCATTTGTATATATGCAAATTAAGGAATAAAGTTCTTTTTCATTTCATTTCAGAATCAGATCTCCTACATGCAATAAAGAGAGAACTCCGCCTGGCGTGAGCAATGGCAGGGTTAGGTAACTAATTTGCGTGGGGTCCTTCAGGATCTCTGCCCGGTTAGCCCGTTCTTTACCCAACTTTCAATTAGGGACTGCATTGTGGTCAATCATGTAGCTACCGGCCATTCCATTTCAGCTCGATTCGGACACATTGATTAGCGTAGTGGCTCGGGTTGTAATGTGTGGGTGATCTAACCATTCCCCACTTCTCAGAGGATTGCCATCTTTGCCAATGAATAGGTATACAGTACCAATGTACATCGACATAAGTAAAAATGACTTCTAGACCCACCCAAAAAGCGGGTGATACAATTTGTCCATTACTTTTCTCGGGTTCAGCACCCAAAAATCAATTAAGTTCACCTGTTAGATTAGAAAAAGTGTTTTGGCCGCAGGCTAGTGTTATAGAAACTACGGTATCTCTCTCTGAGGTAATTCGAGAGGTTCTGGGACCCCAGAAAAATTTGAGTAAAAACCGACAAAATTGCAGATTCGTGCCTTTGGCGCGGAGGCGCCGATATATTATAATGTTAATTTCATCGCTCAAGAAGTAGGAGGCCTCCAGACTTCGACACAAAATGTAGCTCATGTTTCCCCCGCTAAACTATAAACTTATTAAAAATAACAGTTGATTACTAGAAAAATCTATTATTTCTTCAAGAGAGAAGTACTGAGTCCTTCCCCTCTAATAAAGCAACAAATAAAGGAGATTCGTAAGAGAAGGATTAAGAAGTGTACTTCAAAACAACACTAGAATTTTTGATCGCATCTGATAGCAAAGCTGTAACTTTCTATAACGTATTACTAGAAGTAGGTAGATGGAACAATCTGGCTTCTTGACATAGGTATCTCATTTGACATAATATATAATAATATATTATATTATTTTTAACTAGACTAGACTTTAGATTATTATTAACTCGAAAAGTGAAGGCTAGGAAGAAATCAATGAGCTAAATTTTTCTATAAAATAAACCTTTGTTGGTTTATTATTCAATAATAAACCATTGTAATCGCTCTTGAAAAAAAAAAAAATTTTTTCAAAGGATGTTCCGTCCACCGTACGTCCACGTACGCACGATTTCTCCCAAACGGCTGAAGCAAAAAAGCTGAAATTTTCAGGAAAAATCCATGTTGTTCCGGCGACAACATGCAAAACAACAACAAAAACAACAGCGTTTTTTAACATGGAACATGTTTTTAGCCGGGCCTATCTAGTAAAAAAGCGTTATACAGAAACCGTTATACAGAAAGTGTCACGAAATTGTTCTGATAGTTTTCACGTACAACCGAGCTGTTTCTAGGGAAATGAAAGTTGTTCAGTTTTCGACGGACGAAAATCGTTCTCCATTCGTTGGAAAGCTCTCGATTTATCACGCAGGCCTTGCGTACTTGTTGTTGGTATTTATGTCGTGATTTAATTTTATGTATGTTATTATATAGATGTAATATATTTTTTTTTATTTGTTATGATCGCAGTAACCTAATGATTTAGTGACTGTGGGTACTGGAGTGAACTCCTAAAAGGTTTTATAGCCGATACACGGGTTGAAGCATTCTGATATGCATGAAACGCTGCAAATTCTTTCATTGGGGTTTATTATTCAATTTCATTCATTTGGCTTGCATTCATAATTTGAATTTCTACTAAGCTTTGGAGTGTGCGTGTTTCACAGGTGATAGAGCGATTATCGAATTTCAGGAGATATGCATAGAGCACGTAAATCGGTTCTCAACCAAAATACCAATTTGGATTGATTAGTTGATCATATTTGTGTGCCTCCTGAAATTCAATAATTGCTCTATCCCCTGTGAAACACGCACACTCCAAAGCTTAGTAGAAATTCAAATCATGAATGCAAGCCAAATGGATGAAATTGAATAATAAACCCCAGTGAAAGAATTTGCAGCGTTTCTGGTGTGTATTTTATTTATTTCATCATTTTCATTTTCTAATTAAACCTCCAACAACGGACATATCCATGATCTATTGTTTTTCCTCCCAAGGGAAACATTTCCTCAAACTTTAACTTACTAGACGGTTTTTCCCTATGACTAGGGCCTAGTTTGGTGGATGAACAATAATGAGAAGGCTATGAGATTGGCTTTGAAAGCACAACAGAGTTAGGCGCCTCTGCTTCTCACCCTAGTTTTAATGAGAGTCCTGGACTAATCGTGTAGGTACTTACCTGGAATTGTTACCTGTAACTGGTTTAGTTGAGCGCCTGAATGGGAGCGCCTTCCACCTACTTCCGAGATGCGGATCAAGTTGCAAATTCACGTAACAGGTCCGATCTAAGGCGGGGACGAGACTGGTATCGTCGGATGTTGTATTTCCCATACAAAGACGTCGTTTCAAATTCCCAAAACGAGTCGGCGGACCCCTCGCACTTCCTGTTTACAGGAGACGCGGGAAGGAATACCGGTTGTGCCTTCTACCTGTCGAGCGCTCGCTGATTGCATAACCTGCGCCGGGCTCGGGGTCTGCATAATTCAGGACCTTCGAGTGTGAATGTGCTGGCATCCAGAGAAAGGGACAGCTTTCACGGGAGTCGTAACTCGGATAAAATTTGTCAAATGTGTTTTTGTGTAAAAGAAAAAAGAACGACTTCCGCTCGTACCAACCTCTTCATCTCATTACGTATGACGGGGCGGTGAGATCATCAACTTTACAGATGCGGCTTTCGTTGCAAAACTCCCCATTTCCTTCTCTTCAAATAGGACTGGGAACACTAGAAAACTATTACATAAAGATTTCCCACACAAATAAACCTTCCATATGGTGCATTGTTATCTGTTTGATAACTTTCTAATAAGCTAATAGCGTTTTTGTCACTTATTAGTCACGTAGGGAGTGAGGTTATAGCCTTTCACCGCCTTTACAGGCCACAAATCAATTGAAACTGGTTGAACCAAAATGTTGTCAACAACTTCCAACAACTACACTAATTGTCAACAAGTGCGATCAAGTTTCAGTTGCCACAGTCAGAATGTTATTGGAGTAGGGAGTGAGAGTTAAAAAACCCACGCTGTTGCCTCCAGGGATGGTTTTCCCGATAGAACTGACTGGGAAGGTCTGGGCAAAACCCAACCACCAGCGTTGGTACCATCTTGACTAAGGGATGTCAACAAAACAGAAGCAACTTCATAAACACCCTTTCCTGCCAGTTGGGGGCTACTTTTCAAAACACTGTAGGGAGTGAGGAAAAACCGTGTGACACTGAAATAATGGGCTGATAAGGCTACTTGATTTGATCCAATTGTTTTTCCTGAGGCGGATATCCATTGTAGATGGTATGTTCTTTCATAGTGTAAGTGGATATAACAGCCCCAATAAATATTTCGGTGAGTAGTGACGATGGAAGTTGTATACCTCTGGTTAGTGACAGCTGTAGGGAGTGAGAAATACGGACTTTGGTATTTTCTCCTGGTTCCTGTAGGCACAACTTTTACATACTTTTCCATGGAACATGTACATCCACATAGGAGAAAATTTTAAAACACTTACAAAACTGTATTTAGTTGAGATTTGACGGCAATATTGATCAGTGACATAAATGTGACCGAAATTTTGAAATGACCCATGTATTAGTTGTATACTGTTTCTCGTGTTCCTTATTACGTTCGGTGAATAAGTGACAAAAAAGGTATTCATTCTTTCACTGGGGTTTATTTATTGTTCAATGATTCATGATTTGAATTTCTACTAAACTTTGAAGTGTGCGTGTTTCACAGGTGATGGAGCGATTATTAAATTTCAGGAGGCACACAAATATGATCAACTGATCAATCCAAATTGGTATTTTGGTTGAGAACCGATTTAAGTGCTGTATGCATATCTCCTGAAATTCAATAATCGCTCTATCACCTGTGAAACACGCACACTCCAAAGCTTAGTAGAAATTCAAATCATGAATCATTGAATAATAAACCCCAGTGAAAGAATTTGCAGCGTTTTTTTTTTTTTTTTTTTTCAAGAGCGATTACAATTTTATTCTATTTGAAAATTTTAAATTTCGTAAGACGGAGCATGCATATCAGAATGCTTCAACCCGTGTATCGGCTATAAACCCTTTTAGGAGTTCACTCCAGTATCCACATTCACTACATCACTAGGTTACTGCGATCAAAACAAAAAAAAAAAAAAACGCTGTTGTTTTTGTTTTGATCGCAGTAACCTAGTGATGTAGTGAATGTGGATGCAAATGTTGTCACCATAAATCGGGCCATACATCTGGAATGGTTTGAGCTACGGACGTGGGGAGAGGCTCATTCGATTCCTCATGGAATGTTCTTCAAAAAGAGTCCAAATTTAGGGCGCCTTGACTTTTTTTGATTTTTAGGGATTTTACAAAACTTTGACAACCCTTAAAGGGCACTTTAAATTAAGTGAGAGAGCTGGCTAAAGAATTGGGGCGTTGTCGGACCAATATTGATTTTTCCTGAAAATTTCAGATTTTTTGCTCCAGCCGTTTCGGAGATATCGAGTTCACTCCAGTATCCACATTACTACATCACTACATCACTAGGTTACTGCTATCAAAACAAAAACAATAATAAACCAAAATAACGACAATGTTGGCACTATAAATCGGGCCATACATCGGGAATGGTTTGAGCTACGGACCTGGGGATTGGCTCATTCGATTCCTCATGGAAAGTTCTTCAAAAAAAGTCCAAATTTAGGCCTCGGAGAATTCGTGCGTAAGGCGTATGGGGTATGGACGGAAAAATGTTTATTGTAGATTCGGATTCTACACCCTTTGAAACGTAAACCATGAATTTTTCAGGGGGAGTTAGAATTTTTTTTTTTTTCGAGAGCGATTACAATGGTTTATTATTAGCAAGTTAGAAAGTTCTCAAACAGATAAAAATGCACCAAATGGAAGGTTTATTTGTGAGGGAACTCTCTATGTAATAGTTTTTCAGTGTTTCGCGTGTTCACATCACGATAAGTGAATAAGTGACAAAAACGCTATTAGCGTACTATCGGAAGTACAATGTTCTATTATGATCTGTACCTCTTCAACGACATCTAACCAACATCTACCAACTCAGATGCCGGACCTACCGAACAATGAAAACAGACCTCCATGTTTTCCCACACTCGGAAGCGTGTTGTGAGCCGTACGAGAAACCAACTTTATTTACGGCTCTTCGCGGTTCACATAACTCGCATTTATAACATCACATAACCGACTTTTTTCAAATCTTTGAGAGATCCTAACGTTTATATCGCCTCCGCACGCCTTTCCGAGCCTCGCTAAACCTATTTATACGGTTGAGAAGTTATTTCCATTCAAATTCTTGTTCCGTTTTAATCATCGGTATTGATAACATTACGGATCTATAGCATTTTCCAGTTGAATTAAACCTTTTCCCAAAAGAATACGCTTTTTCCGAAATAATTAAACTTCTCAAAAGAAGGGGTGTAATAGAAAATGAATAAACGACGTAACAACCAGTGAAATATCAGTGAGCATGAAGTAAATACCACTGTTGAACCCCTTCCGAGTGATTCAACATAATTCATGATTAAGAAGTTTCGCAATTCCTTATTTTTCCGCTAGATGTTTAATTATTTCAGAAAAGGTTTAATCATTATTAATAAAACTATTGGGAAAAGGTTTAATTCTTTTAATACTGGAGGATGTGCTCTACCTTCTGTACACTAGGGACATCTCCGTTATTGAAAACGCTGTAATTGCTACCTTTGCAGATGATACTGCAATCCTTTCCGCAGGGAATGACGTAGAAACTTCTACCCGCAATCTTCAAACATCAGTGGATGAGGTTGCTAAGTGGACTATAACTTGAAGAATGAAGCTTAATGAATCTAAGTCAGTGCACATAAATTTCACAAATCGCAATTTCACTCCTTTAGAAATTCAAATCAATTCTAATACAATAAAGTATTTGGGAATAACCCTCGACTCCAAACTCACGTGGAAACACCACATTGAAAAGAAAGAAGAAGAACTTAAAATTAAATTCAGAAGAATGTACTGGTTGATGGGTAGCAAATCCCAACTTTCGTTGCATAATAAAGTGCCTATTTACAAGCAAACTCTCAAACCTATCTGGACTTACGGAATTCAGCTCTGGGGTTGTGCCAAGAAACCAAATATTAAGGTGATACAAACTTCCCAGAACAAGATACTAAGAAGTAAGAATGCACCTGGTATATGCACACGATATTCACTAAGATTTGAGAATGAAAACCGTTCAAGAAACTATACTAAAATTTGCAAAGCAGCACGACTTCACAGACATGAGAACCTGGAGATGCTTCACGTTTCGGACAACGGATGACTTCGGCGTCTCAAACGAAACGAACCATCGGATCTTGCATCGTAGTGCTGGGCCGATATTAGTGCACATAAGAACATTGTGTGAGTGTCTAGTATATGATTTAAAGATTTAAATAGGGTATGACTCGCTGGAGAACTACCCTCCAAAGTGAACTTTTAATTTTATGAAAGAAAATGCTGATAAATGAATGTATTTTGTAAATGTTATTCAGTCGCAGTAATGAAATCAGGAAAAAAAATTATTTTAATAAAGGTTCAATTCAACTGAAAAATGCTGCACGTAGTTGATGAACTTGATTGTAAAAACGCTGCAAATTCTTTCACTGGGGTTTATTATTCAATTGGCTTGCGTTCATGATATGAATTTATACTAAGCTTTGGAGTGTGCGTGTTTCACAGGTGATAGAGCGATTATTAAATTTCAGGAGATATGCATAGAGCACGTAAATCTGTTCTCAACCAAAATACCTATTTGGATTGATCAGTTGATCATATTTGTGTGCCTCCTGAAATTCAATAATCGCTCTATCACCAGTGAAACACGCACACTCCAAAGCTTAGTAGACATTCAAATCATGAATGCAAGCCAAATGAATGAAATTGAATAATAAACCCCAGTGAAAGAATTTGCAACGTTTCATGCACATCAGAATGCTTCAACCCGTGTATCGGTTATAAACAATTTTAGGAGTTCACTCCGGTATCCACATTCATTACATCACTAGGTTACTAAGATTTAAAAAAAACACTGTTGTTTTTGTTTTGATCGCAGTAACCTAGTGATGTAGTGAATGTGGATGCAAATGTTGGCACCATAAAACAGGCCATACATGGGTAATGGTTTGAGCTATGGACCTGGGAAGGGGCTCATTCGATTCCTCATGGAAAGTTCTTTAAAAAAAAGTCCAAATTTAGGCCGCTTCGACTTTTTTTGAGGTTTTTAGGGATTTTACAAAATTTCGACAACCCTTAAAGGGCACTTTAAATTGAGTGAGAGTGGTGGCTGGAAAATTGGGGCGTTGTCGGACCAATATTGATTTTTTCTGAAAATTTCAGATATTTTGCTCCAGCCGTTTGGGAGAAATTCGTACTACGTACGGCGGACGGACGGAAAAATTTGTATTGCAGATTCGGATTCTATACCCTTTGAAACGTAAACCATGAAATTTTCAGGGGGGGTTAGACATTTTTTTTTCAAGAGCGATTATTGAATTTTAAACCAAAATCTATGTGAGTAACATATTTAGGAACAGGAGCGTAGGGTGCTGGGAGATGTTGGTGTTCCAGGGTTAATCAACTTAGACAGCTCAACAATCGAACAGCTGTTCCTTCGAAGAGCTTTGGAGAGTGAAATTGTTACGATCGTCCCTAATTCGACATCAGTATGCTCATAATGGGAAATCTCTTTTGATGATGATGATCACTGATGTAACCCACTATTGGTCCTCCTCATCAAAATGGAAATAGGATCAGGTACGTCGTTATGTAACGTGACATCAATTCCATCTCGGGGGAATCCATCAAATGAACTTGATCGACTTTCCTCTTTTCAGCCTCAGCTATGATTAGGTCGTAACCTACATGCGAGGTTATCCAACGGGAGAGTTCAGTTCGTGGGTCCGCGATGGGGGAGATGTTGCCCTGCGGGGTCATGTCGTAACAGCAGCAAACAGGATGCGGGAAACCCGGAGTCACTTAGCGTTACTTCTAGTCTCCGGGTTTCCCTGAAACGCGATGTGGAAATATAGCCGTCGTTGGGGATATAGCCTCCGAAACGAAGGTCTCTCTTCGTTATTGGTAAAGAAGGAGATAAGACTCCTTCAAAATCCCTGTCTAACCGAGCATATCGAGTGTTTTTACTAGGTAGTTACTCATGCGACACCCTTATCAACGAGTTGCTCAAAGATTCCTTCAAAATTGAATGTGATGCAGACTTCTACTCTGACATAAGATACTAAATGTAGCTTGAAATTGTTCGGTTGAACGTAAACTATACTGGTTTTTGGGAAGGAGGATGAAGTTAGCGATAAACCCAGAAATCGTTGGTCGCTTCACGTGGTGTTTTTCTGCTGTATTTAGACATCGTTTTGTTGTACATTTATCCACTTAAAGTGTATTTCGAATTAGTATTTCAAAAATTCACGTTTTTTTAGGCGATGATGGTTTGGTATGAATATGAACGGTAAAAATTATAGGCGAAGGGATTGACAAAGAACAATTTGATCACGTTGGACGGACCTGGCCTCAATTTTAGTGACTCTTGCTACCCAACTACCCAAGGATATCTCGAAAGCCTAATTTTCTCCTTCATAAAAGAAAAACTTCCTTTTATTTAGAAATGTTGCTTCCTTATAAGTAGGAAGTTGCGATAAAATGTACAGTGACCCTTAAAACTTGAAAATATTCGATTTTGTAAAGATATTCAGCAATCGTCAGCTGCAAGGCAAGGGAGTGTCTACCATTTTAGTGGGTCAAGAATGCAGAAATAGAAATGCTGTCAAGAGATTGAGCAAGATTGCCCAA